>PVHT021183608.1:4059346-4140226 GCA_004024745.2 Catagonus wagneri
GATACAAAAACAAGAAAACAACCAATGGATCACTGAAGAAATCAAAGAGGAAATTAAAAAATACCTAGAAGCAAATGACAACAAAGACACAACACTCCAAAACCTCTGGGATTCAGCAAAAGCAGCGCTAAGAGGAAAGTATATAGCAATACAAGCCAACCTCAGGAAACAAGAAAAAGCTCAAATAAACAACCTAACTTTACATCCAAAGCAGCTAGAGAGGGAAGAAGCCAGGTCATGGAAACAATCTAAATGCCCACCGACAGAGGAGTGGATAGGGAAGATATAGTACATACACATAATGGAATATTACTCAGCCATTAAAAGGAACGGAATAACATTTACAGCAACATGGATGAACCTAGAAATTATCATACGAAGTGGAACCAGTCAGACAATTAGAGAGCAACACCCAATGCTACCGCTTACATGTGGAAACTAAAGAGACACAATGAACTTCTTTGAAGAACAGACAATGACTCACAGATTTTGGTTTTTCAAATAAGACAATCTGGGGGGTGGGGGGATGCACGGTGGGTTTGGGACACAAAATCTATTGTATTGACTTATGATCTTTATGATCTTTGTACACCTATAACTGAAATAAAATTCATTGTTAATTAAAAAAAAAAAAACAACAGAAAAAATCAATAAAAGCAAGAGCTGGTTCTTTGAAAAGGTAAACAAAATTGACAAACCTCTGACTAGACTCACCAAGAAGAGGAGAGAAAAAACCCAAATAAACAAAATAAGAAACGAAAAAGAAGAAGTCACAATGGAGATTACAGAAATATAAAAAACCATGAGAGAATACTATGAACAATTGTATGCCAACAAATTTGACAACCTAGAAGAAATGGACAACTTTCTAGAGACTTACACCCTGCCAAAACAGAATCAAGAAGAAATAGATCAGCTGAATAGACCGATCACTAGAAATGAAATTGAGTATGTCGTAAAAACAGTTCCTACAAATAAAAGTCCAGGACCAAATGGCTTCAGAGGTGAATTCTACTAAACATACAAAGAGGAACTCATATCCATCCTCCTTAAACTTTTCCAAAAAGTCAAAGAAGAAGGAATACTCCCAAAGACATTCTATGATGCCAACATCACGTTAATTCGAAAATCAGACAAAGACACCACAAAAAAAGAAAACTATAGGCCAATATCTTTGATGAATACAGATGCAAAAATTCTCAACAAAATTCTAGCCAACTGAATCCAACAACATATAAAAAAAGATCATACACCATGACCAAGTGGGATTCATCCCAGGTGCACAAGGATGGTTCAACATAATTCACCACATTAACAAAAGAAAAGTAAAAAAACACATGATCATCTTAATAGATGCAGAAAAAGCATTTGACAAAGTCCAACATACGATCATGATCAAAACTCTTACCAAAGTAGGTATAAAGAGAACATTCCTTAACATAATGAAAGCCATTTATGACAAACCCACAGCAAATACAATACTCAATGGAGAAAAGCTGAAAGCCTTCCCACTAAAATCTGGAATAAGACAAGGATACCCACTCTCACCACTGTTATTCAACATAGTATTGGAAGTCCTAAGTACAGAAATCATACAATCAAAAGAAATAAAAGGCATCCAAATAGGAAGAGAAGAGGTAAAACTGTCACTCTATGCAGATGACATGATACTATATACAGAAAATCCCAAGGACTCAACCCCAAAATTACTTGAACTGTTCAATGAATTCAGCAAAGTAGAAGGATATAAGGTTAATCTTCAGAAATCAATCACATTTCTGTATACTAACAATGAAATATTAGAAAAAGAATACCAAAACACTTTACCTTTTAAAATAGCACCCCAAAAGATCAAATTCCTTGGAATAAACCTGACCAAGGAGGTGAAAGAATTACATGCAGAGAACTACAAAACATTAATCAAGGAGATCAAAGAAGACACAAATAAATGGAAAGATATTCCATGCTCAATGGCCAGAAAAATTAATATTGTAAAAATGGCCATACTACCCAAAGCAATCTACAAATTCAGTGCAATCCCTATCAAATTACCCAAGACGTTCTTCACAGAACTAGAACAAACAATCCAAAAATTCATATGGAACAACAAAAGACCCAAAATCGCTAAAGCAATTCTGAGGAACAAAAACTAAGCAGGAGGCATAACTCTCCCAGACTTCAGGCAATATTACAGGGCCACAGTAATCAAGACAGTGTACTGGTACCAAAACAGACATATGGACCAATGGAACGGAATAGAGAACACAGAAATAAACCAATTCACCTATGGCCAATTGACATTTGACAAAGGAGGCAAGAATGTAAAATGGGAAAAAAACAGTCTTTTCAGTAAGTATTGCTGGGAAACTTGGACAGCTGCATGTAAATCAATGAAACTAGAACACACTCTCACACCATGCACAAAAATAAACTCTAAATGGCTTAAAGACTTACATATAAGACAAGACACCATTAAAATCCCAGAAGAAAACATTGGCAAAACATTCTCTGACATCAACCTTACAAATGTTTTCTCAGGTCAGTCTCCCAAAGCAACAGAAATAAAAGCAAAGATAAACCAATGGGACCTAATGCAGCTGACAAGCTTTTGCACAGCAAAGGAAACCAAAAAGAAAACTAAAAGAAAACTTAAAGAATGGGAGAAAATAGTGTCAAATGATGAAACTGACATGGGCTTAATCTCTGAAATATACAAACAACTTATACAACTCAACAGCAAAAAAGCCAACAACCCCATTGAAAAGTGGGCAAAGGACCTGAATAGACATTTCTCCAAAGAAGATATGCAGATGGCCAACAAGCACATGAAAAAATGCTCAACATCACTGATGATTAGAGAAATGCAAATCAGAACTACCATGAGATACCACCTCACACCAGTCAGAATGGCCATCATTAACAAGTCCACAAATAACAGATGCTGAAGGGGGTGTGGAGGAAAGCGAACCCTCCTGCACTGTTGGT
This sequence comes from Catagonus wagneri, assembly GCA_004024745.2. Lineage (NCBI taxonomy): Eukaryota > Metazoa > Chordata > Mammalia > Artiodactyla > Tayassuidae > Catagonus > Catagonus wagneri. The sequence goes on from PVHT021183608.1 coordinate 4,062,332, forward strand.
GGGAATGTAAGCTGGTACAAACACTATGGAAAACAGTATGCAGGCACCTTAGAAAACTATACACAGAACTACTATATGACCCAGCAATCCCACTCTTGAGCATATATCTGGAAACAAATTTCCTTGAAAAAGACACTTGCACACACATGTTCACTGCAGCACTATTCACAATAGCCAAGACATGGAAACAACCCAAATGTCCATTGACAGATGATTGGATTAGGAAGATGTGGTATATATACATGATGGAATACTACTCAGTCATAAAAAATAATAAAATAATGCCACTTGAAGCAACGTGGATGGAATTAGAGAGCCTCATAACTGACTGAAGTAAGTCAGAAGGAGAAAGACAAATACCGTATGATATCACATATCTGGAAACTAATATACTGCACAAATGAACCTTTCTACAGAAAAGAAAATTAAGGACTTGGAGAACAGACTTGTGCCTGCCAAGAGGGTGAGGGAGGTAGTGGGACGGTATGGGAGTCTGGGGTTAACTGTTGTAGACTATTGCCTTTGGGATGAAAAAGCAAGGAGATCTAGCTGTATAGCACCGGGAACTGTGTCTAATCACTTGTGACAAATCCATATATGTATGTGTCAGTAGGTCACCATGCTGTGCAGTTGGAAAACTGACAGAAATGTGTAAACCAGTTATAATAGAAAAGAAAAGAGATAGATTCCTAGGCTCCATAAAGACACTGGAAAAGAATGCAGGATTTAGAACATTCAATTAAATGGTCTGAGATGTAATTTGCAAGTGATGCTCCAATTCAGAAATGCTGGTCTAAAATGACTTTATCTTTTTTTATACCATTTTAGTGAAAATAAAATAATTTTTTAAAATTTCCTTTTTGGTGTTACTTATGGGATATCTGTTAATGATGCAGATTTTTTTTTTTTTTTTCTGGGAGAAGTTCTATGCTCTTATATGCTCTATGGTCCATGTCATCTTCAGAAGTGTATGTTAAGGCAGATAAAGGAGAGAATTAATCAAGAGCTTCCAGCATATGGTGATAGAGTCCCTCATTTTCATTTATGGGTGCATCTAACTCTGTTGGACTGTATCCTGTGAACAGGCTTCCACTCGGGATCATGCCTGCCATAGGATAAATATCTATCTGGGAAAAAACAGAAGAAATGAAATATAGTAAGTGATTTTTTTTTTTAAACATAGAGAAACATAAAGTTTCCAGTGCCCAGGACCACTAAGTCAAATCAATTGATATGTATTCCTCCTTTCATGCTGTCTTTATTTTTTCATAATCAGAAACTGTGTGACAGGCTTTATGCTCCCTTGGTAAGAACATGGCCTGATCCAAGATTAATTAATAAATGATTCCATATCCAGGTCTCTACAACCCAAAATGAAGAGAAGATACCATCATTCTCTGGAGAAATTATGCTATGTAAGACAGTAAATCCAGAAAGATCAGTCATTTTGCCTGGGTCCTTAGGCAGTTATGCCCAACATATTTATTCTGGGGCTATCAATGATTCATGACCAATAGAGAAGTTAACCAAGAAAGAAAACATTAGACCATTTTTTTTTTCATTTCACCACACATGATTAGTAAGAGGAGCATTAATTAGAAAAGCAATTTTGTACGAGGGCCTCTGAAGACTTTATTAAATTTTTTTCCTATATATCAAGAGTGACAAGAAAAATGTTCTTTTTTTAAGTAATCTGTATACTTATGAACTAGAAATTACAAAATATTAAAGTATGAGAGAGATAGTGGAGATCACTTTGTTACAAGTTTATTTTACAACTTAGAAATATCAGACTCAATCAGATTAAGTGGTTTAACTTAAGTCACAAACCTAATTACTGAAAAATGGGACAAAACCTCAGTTTTACTGTGTGTAATGATTTAAATGTGCTCTGCTGATTTCTTGTTTTCTAGAATTTGGAACAGTGCAAATATACTTAGAGATGATAGTGAATGGCCATACTTTGAAAAAAAATCTTTTTGTGGAAGTTAGAAACTCTGAAGACAGAAAATGTCACTTTTACATAATTAAGTGAGAGGAGAAAGAAGTCTTGGTGTGTTGATTACCTGGGACAGAGCACTGGATGCATGTTTGCAGTTACAGTATTAAATAAAATGTTAGCAAAGAAAAGAGGAAAAAATCTATTTTAGGTAGTTTATACTGTGAACATTGTCAGAGTCACAAAGGTTATTTCTTTCACCAGAATAGCTAATACCTTTATATTGACAATAAATCATATTTTTATTTCAGCACTACAGATAGGATTCATTGTTTTTCTCTTGCTGTCCATGAAAAATTCACTTCACTACGCTAATGACAAAATTGCTATTTGTATACAATTACTTAGTGGAATATACTGAAATACTAAAGTGATACTTCTACATAAGTTATAAACAATCCATTTCTGTTTATTAGCTATTTATATGCATTCAACTAATGGAATATATACTTGTAGATGAATTCTAATACTACATTTTATAAACTTAGTAACAAATCTCATTCTTTTTATATTTTGTGAAAGGAAGCAAATTATTACCTAGAAACACCAAGTCAACTATTCTTTTTTTTTCCCTTAAGACTTTCCAAGTTGGGTAATAAGTCTTTTCTTTAAAATAGAAATTATTTACTGAATGCTTCTAACTGTGATAACCAGCTTAAAGCAGCATGAGAATATTTTAGTTATACATTTACTTGCCTATTTTTATTGTTGATAGACATTAAATTCAGATAAATCCAAAAGAATAAAAATACAGTTGAAAATATTGGGAAAAATATATGCATTATGATCAGAAAATACATGCTAGAAGAGTTTCTGGATATCAACCATTTCAGGATGTGTTTCTGATGAAGAGATATCAGAGGATGGAGTAACAAACAGTTCAAATTCAAATTTGTGGAAGTACTGAATTAATTTAAAAAAATTATTTTGTTAAGAGTAGACAAGAGTGTCTAGCTGAGAATGCTCAAGACATCTAAGCACATGACTTAAGCACACTACCATGAATTTAGTAACTCTTGAAAAATGCTGAGAGGTCACTGTACATCAGATTTTGAACATCAAATGGTGTGCCCATGTGAGACTTAGTTGATAAAATGCAAAACTAAGCTCCAGAGAAAATTGGGGAAACAATCAAGATATACAAGTGAATGGAAAAACAGTATTTATTTTGCATTTGTATAATGTGAAATTTAGTTAAAAGGAAAAAAGCAATCACATGGCACAGACATCACAAAGAGATTGTTCTAAAGAGTAAATTAACTGTTACTGTTTTGAATATTAACATGAATATTTCACAATACCTAAGGATTTCAAATTTATATATTGTATTATCATAATATGTCAATTATGGATGCATTTTCAGCTCAGAATCAAATTTGTACTTCATTACATAAATGAGTATTATGTGAGATAAGTTTTCTTAAAATTAAATATATATGATATGTGTGTGTTTTGAGGTAGCATGTGTTGCATTTTAATAGAACTCTGTTCTAAAACTTAAAACCAACTTGATATCAACTTATCTTTATAAAAATCCAGTCAAAATTTTAGTAATTCTAAGAAGATTCCCTCTCTGGGATTTTCTAGAAACAGTACATTGCTGAGGAATTTTATGTACCTTAATAGATCTTAAAAAGGACCTCAAAAGAGTAATTCTAATAAGAGCGCAAAATGAACAACTTTCTTGTTATTTTTCTCAGTATTTTTAATTAAAATGCACTTAAATTGAATAAATTAACCAACTAATACTCTGAGAAGTCTGAATTTAATCAATTTAGTCATAATATCATATAGTGCATTGATAATTGACACTTCGACAAAAATAATTTACATTAAATTTATCATTAATATTTTTGACACATTGACACTTATTCAAAAAATTAATCAGAGAAAACAAAGTCTGAAAAAGAAAGGTTTTTTGAACATGAGGCTAAAACGTTTGAGAATAGGGATCAGGGTTAAAGGAAAGCTATTTTTTTCCCCTGGCTTGCTACTTTCTATCCTTTTTGAGAGAATCAACTATCTCTCTTTCATTTTTGTTTAGAGGTGTGTATTTTCTCCCCCTCATTCGTTTGACTGTTTGGCTGAGAACTCCTATGTTTTACCTGACTCCAACTCTCTGGCCATGGCTGACTAGTTTAAGAGAAGGCTCAAGTCAAGTAGAGATTTTCCATGGGAGTTTTAAAAATATTCAGGCTTTGTGGTGATAGTACAAGATAAAGGACTGAAAATTGGTGAGTATCCAAGTGTCCTCCTGAAGGGAAATCAGCTCCCAGAGAAAGGATGAAGTATACATGTGGAGAAAAGCATAACTGAAAAACTAAGAAGGGGAGTTCCCATTGTGGCTCATCAGTTAGTGAACCCGACAAGCATCCAGGAGGACGTGGGTTCGATCCCTGGCCTTGCTCAGTGGGTTAAGGATTCAGCGTTGCCATGAGCTGTGCTGTGGGTTCCAGATGCAGCTCGGATCCTGCATTGTTGTGGCTCTGGTGTAGGCCAGTGGCTACAGTTCCGATTGAATCGCTAGCCTGGGAACCTCCATATGCCATGGGGGAAACAAAAAAAAAAACAAACAAAAAAAACTAAGAGGGAGACCTGGTTACATTTAAGTTTCTGGAGTTCCCGGCCTGGTGTGGTTTTTGCTTGTTTGCTTATTTTTAAGTTATAAATATATCACTCATTTTACTTTCATCATTTAGCCAGTCTGTCTTGAATTTTCTGTTTTTCTTTATTTTTTTATTTTTTTCTGTATGAATTCAAGTTCAATTTCTGCAACTTCTAACACAAATAGTCACAAACAATAAAACTGGCTAGACAGGATCTTACATTTACAAATATTTTAGCAGGATGGATAAATAATTAACATTTCTGCTAAATGGTTCACTTAGATTAATTGTATTTATCTATTTCATCAATATTTTTATGCGTAGTTATCCTATATTATCTCTGTAGTGGTAGTATTACTGCTGGGACACTACTCTCAAATAACTTTCTGCCTCACCACAAACACCTTCTCAGCTTCCACTGCTGGTCCTTCTCTCCTCCCTGCCTTGGACCTCTAAATTTTTCAGGAATGCAGGGTTTAGTCTTGGAACCGGTATTCTTTACCATCTATACTTGCTTAGAAGCAATCCCAGGGCTTTAAATATTATCTATGCTAACTATCCGAAAATTAATTTCCCAGCTCAAGCCAGGCATATTCTCTGCAGGCAAGACGTATGGTTTACTTGATACCCTCACTGGGGATGTCTAGAAGTCAATTCAAGATTAACATCCAGGAAGTTCCCATTCTGGTGCAGTGGAAACGAATCTGACTAGGAACCATGAGGTAGTGGGTTCAATTCCCTGGGCTTGCTCAGAGGGTTAAGGATCTGGTGTTGCCGTGAGCTGTGGTGTAGGTTGCAGACGTGGCTTGGATCGGTCGTTGCTGTGGCTCTGGCACAGGCCAGCAGCTACAGCTCCAATTGGAACCCTAGCCTGGGAACCTCCATATTCCATGGGTTTGGCCCTAAAAGGACAAAAAAAAAAAAATTAACATCCAGATTTAGCTTCAATATCCTCATATCTTGACTATGTTGTTCCTGAAAACTTCTCCACAAATACCCTACAGAATCCCAGTTACATTAAAAACAGAGAGAGAGAGAGACTTGGATTTTCGATATTTAAAAAAGTACACATAAATTATTTTCTTTCAAGAGCATTTTTTTTATTCACCCTAAACAAAATATTTATTCAAAATTTCACCATTAAGATCTACTTAGCCACTGTTTTGGTCAAAACTCTTATAATCTCTTGCAGATTCTGCAAAAGCCTCCTGACATGTCACCCTGCTTTGACCTCTTGCAAATGAATTATTTTAATAATTTCTAAAAAACTTTTTTCACTCTATATGGCAAGAAAAGAAATACTTTCAAAAGATTCTGTCATTACTCAGATCCTCCAATAGCATCCCATCTCTTTCTAAATAAAAGCACAGATACTTATAATGACCTTGGAAATCTAACTTCAGCTGGCTACAGGCTAACTCTGATTTCATCTCCTACAATTCTCTCTCTCTCTCTCTCTGATAAAGACACACATGCCTCCTTGCTGTTCTTTGAACAGAACAAATATGAGCCCACTTTGGGACCCTGAATTTTTTGTCTCTTCAGTCTGGAAGAGATAGAAATATTTGTAAGATTTAGTCCATTAAATTCTTTAATTATTATATGTTTTCTCTTAATGTAACAGCCTATAATTTTTCTTATCCTTGATATTTTATAATTCTTTTTAAAAATCCTCAGTCTAGGCATCTGCATTTTTCATCATTATAAATAATGTACTTATAATATGTAATTTTTAATCTCCTATTAGGTTCAATGAATGCTTTCTCTTTATCGTTACATAGTTTTTTTTTTTTTTTAGTAGTAGTTGATACATTAAATTTTAAGTTTTAGCTAAGCTTTAAAACTCAGTGGAGTGGGTGTTAATTTTCCATTTCAGGGCAACCTAATACTCAGACAAATGCACTCAATTACCCAGTCATATAACTGAATATTTGAGAAATCAGATTTAAACGCATATCTTCTTCCTTTGGCAAATGGGCTGTCTCATTGGACTGCATATCTTTGAGTGAAACAACAGAATTTATCAGCCCTCGATTTAAATCTTTGCTCATAAGCCTCAATCTTTTTAATGTATACAAACTCATTTCTTAATTTCTCCAATCCTTTATCTTTTTCATATGTGCAAAATGATTATTTTTAATTTATGTGATACTAACAATTACTAAATTAGAGAATTGGTACATAATGAAAGTGCATGATGCCCACTGCATATATACTGAGTTACCTTTGTTAGTCTCTTATTTTTTAATTTTTTTTAATTTTTTATTTTTTTGCTTTTCAGGGCTGCATCCGCAGCATATGGACGTTTCCAGGATACGGTTCCAATCGAAGCTACAGCTGCTGGCCTACACCACAGGCACAGCAATGCAGGATCTGAGCCACGTCTGGGACCTACACCGCAGCTCATGGCAATGCCACATTCTTAACCCACTGAGTGAGGCTAGGGATCAAACCCGCAACCTAATGGTTCCTAGTCGGATTTGTTTCCACTGTGCCATGAAGGTAACTCCTGTTAGTCTTTTATATTCTACAGCAAACTTTAATATAATAATTCAAAATTTATAGTTCATTAGATATTTTGAATTTAAGAACGAGGTGATTTATTTCCCTTGACTAATCTTGAGGGCAAGATTCTTATCTTCAGTTGTCTTTGATGCAAGTTGTTACTATTATAAACTACAGGGACAGTGATAATCTGGGTTATCTCTATCCCCATCACCACCCAACACATAACAGATGCAATCTTGTTTTAGTATTTTAAGATGTTATTAAAGTTAGCAACCATTGATAACAAAGTGAATTTATCATGTAAGACAGTTTAATTTTGAGAGATAAAATGTTTTAATTTGCTGACTGTTAGAGAAAAATATTTAAACTGGAACACTGTTTATTCTCAAATAACTTGTATTACTTATTTACTTTGATAAGTGTCCACGCTGGTCATAGCTGAGCATTTTTAATTTGAGTAATAATGCCGAATTTTTAAAATTTTAGGTTTTACATTATCTGGTATTGTTTGATTTACTCTTAATTCTATGACATAGGGGGTAGAATAAATCTTAACCTTATTATATAGATTAATAAACTATATCCCATATAAAGTAGTATATACTCAAGGGCAAATGACAGTGAATGAATAATTTAAAGAGAACAAAGTTTATTTGGACCTTTAGCTTACTATATCTGAATATCATACATATAGTATAAAAGTCATTAAGTACTTAAACGGCTCTCTTCAGAAGTAAAAAAAAATTGTATTTACATTTCTATTTATTTGCCATAATAAATAATTGCATAAATGGTATACAGAGTATACCATGTCAGCATAAAACCTATTTTAAAATTTTCTAAGTGAAGAGAATATTACATAACAGACTTTGAATTGACAAATAATCACCTAGCAGCAGTATAAAGAAGTGGTTCATAAACCCATTTTCAATATTTATATGACTTTACTGAAGAAATTTAAAAGTATTATTAACTAAAATGTTAATTGATGGCTTTAATATAACTATTCTTTTGGACCCATATACTACTTCTCCAAATAGAGTGAGAAGAGACAAATGATAAAGATCAGAAATTAATCACAATTTCCTCTTTAAGACATGATTAAAAAGGCAATTTAGAATGTAATAATTAATGTCAGTGATAATTGCATTACTGTATGACATGCTGAGACATTCTGTGTCATTTAATAGGTTTGGATATGCAAGGCAAACTTCTAAAAGCTAGTTAATTCTTCCAAGGCAGTATGCCTACAATTTAGATAGGAGTCATCATATTAATTATTTTGGATACAATGGTGTCAACATAAATAAGTAAGTTAGACTTAAACCAGTTGATACCCTGGGGACATTACCCACATCATTCAGTAAGCACTGGGTTTTTTTTTTTTTTTTGTCTTTTTGTCTTTTATCTAGAGCCGCACCTGCGGTGTATGGAGGTTACCAGGATAGGGGTCTAACAGGAGTTGTAGCTTCTGGCCTTCGCCACAGCCACAGCAACGCGGGATCCGAGCCACAGCTCACGGCAACACCGGATCCTTAACCCACTGAGCAAGGCCAGGGATCGAACCCGCAAACTCATGGTTTTTAGTCGGATTCATTAGCCACTGAGCCACGAAGGGAACTCCAGCACTGGGTTTTTAATAGGAATATTTTTACTGAATTCATACTACTACATGCAGTCATCAAGTTAAAATTATAAGGCAGATACTACCTTAAGTAAGTGGAAAAATGCTGGTAGACAACAAGCACATATACGCATACATATTGGCAAAAGGTAAATACCTGTAATTTTTCATTAACTTATGTATTATTTTTGAATATTAAGTAACTGATACAGAAATCAAGAAAGTCACAATTTAGTGAAGGACATCTATAAGTCAAAACTAAAAGAACACCATTCAGTGGGCTGATAAATGCTATTATTGAGGTTATCATGGATGCAATGAGGGCAAAAACAAGCAGAGATAGTAAACCTAATTTTATGAGTTCAGAAAAGACTTCCTAAAAAAGATAACATGCATATTGATAGGTAAAGGATAAACACATGTTAACTAGGTAGAGATGACACTGTAAATGAGCAGAAGTTCTTACATATCCAAAGGGAGGAAAAATAGGGAGTTTTACAGGAATTTCAAGTTACATTTGGACTGTAAATCATTGGAGGATAAAGAGAGATAGAGATCAGGACATAGATCATTTAGGGCCTGGTGACACATATCAGGAGCCTGGACTTTAACATGAGGCTAAAAGAAATGACTGAAAGGATTTATTAGTAACTTATACTCAGATTTATTTCTTAGTATGGCAACTTTGACTGCAGTGTAGAAAATGGAATTAAAGTGATTTTAGAATGAAAAGTATTTATGAATTTTATTTACAAAATGGAATAAATCATAAAACAAAGTGGTAAAGGTATAAATGGGAAAAGTAAATAGATCTGAAAAACAAGGAGATATGTATGGCAAATCTTACAGGAGAGAAGGATGTATTAGTTTACTCTTGATGCTATAATAAATTATTAGAAATAGTCACTTAAAATAATACATTATTATTTTACAGTTCTATAGGTTAGAGTCTACACAGGTTTAGCTAAACTAAAATTAAGCTTAGCAGCAATGTGATCTTTTCTGGATGGTTGAGGGGATAATCCATTTCCTTACTTTTTCTAGCTTTAGAGTTAGTCTTAGCTCATGAACTCTTTCTCCTTTGACGATAGTAATATTGCAACTTCCTGAACCTGCTTTCATTGCCATGTCTCCCTCTCTGATCACAATTGGGAAAGATTATTAGATTTTTAAGGACTTGGTTAAATCGGCTTCACCCAAATAGTTTAGGAAAATTTCCTCCTTTCAAGGTCCTTAACTTAATATCATCTTCAGAGCCTCTTCTGTCACTTAAACCAACATATTTACAGGTTCTGGATATCAGATCATGGACATTTTTGAGGAAGATTATTCTGCATATCATAAAACAGGAAAGGTCAAAGGTGAAACACTCATTTCTGATCTGGGAATTCAGAGATGAAGACTGTACACATTTCGTTCATTGAGATAGATTAGAAGAATTAGTAGCAATAGGGAATTAGACTAAAGTAATGGGATGAAAAAACAAAAAGAAGATGCAGATTATGAGAGAGGAATGCACTGGTGGCTGACGATGGTAATACTAGTAGTTGGGAAAGAAAATATATGATTGAGACCAGATTTGGACAAGAAGACATTAAAACACAACCCTTATAATGGATCCTCTCAAGTTCACACATACATAAATTATTATTTTTGGTTATAAAACCTTTGTAAGTTTTGGACTGGGAGTCCGATAATACAGTTTTTTTTCTCTTTTTGAAGTAAAATTCATATAACAAAATCAACCATTTTAAGGTATATCACTCAGTGACGTTTAGTATATGCACAATATTTTGCAAACATCACATTTATCTAGTTTCAACTTTATCTGGTTCCAAAATACTTTTACCACCCTAAAACTCTATACCTGTTATGTCTATTTCTTCCTACCCTCAGCTCCTGAAAACTGACTAATAAGCTTTCTGTCTTTACAGACCATAATATAGTTTTAAACTTTGGGAGTATATTTTCATTTTCTTTCAAAAGCTGGCTGGACTAGAACAATAGATATACATGAATAATGGTGGACCATGGTAGATTTTATACATTTTATCTCAAGGCTTGCTATAGTCAACTCAGATGGTGACATCAACTCTGTATAACACAGATCCCAGAGACTTACATATTACAGATTTATTAGGAAACATGACTATGTTTTGTAGTATATTCTCACAGGCAAGAGATAAATGACAAAGAGGGAAGAAAGAACACAGATTTACCTCTGTGCCATATGTATCACAGTAATATATTTTGTTAAATTTTAGAATGACTAAATATAAATACAATTTATCTAAAAAGTTTTATTGAAGTGCAGTTAATTTACAAGGTTGCAATAATTTCTGCTGTACAACAAAGTGATCCAGTCATACATATACACATACCCTTTCTCTCTCAGATTATTTTCCCCACATAGGTTATCACAGAATACTGGGTAGAGTCCTCTGTGCAATTTCTTTATTAGACAGAAACAGTCAACTGTACCAAGTGACCTAGAAGCTCAGTAAGTAAGTTAATATACGTGGCAAAAAATCTGATTTATAAGTTAAAAGAACAGAGTTTATGTTACAGAGAAGGGATTTGCTGTTATTTCATCAATGAATTTACAGTTTGCACTTGCTTAAGGTATGAAAGTTATTTCACTCTTCAACATTAATAAACAATCTTCTTAGGAAATTTTAATATAAACTTCCAGTTCTTTATAATATGTTCTGCCCTATTTAGGCTCATGTTAAATATTAAGGATTCAATATTAGGGATTATAAAGGGAAGACAAAGCAAACTTTCTACAACACTTAAGATTAAAAGGATAATCTTTGAAAGTGAGCCCAAAGTTTAGCCTAAGCACCTTTAATATCCACTTCATGTAAAGTTGTTCTACATTCCTTGAATCTTGATTCCCTAACATTTTTTCTTACTTTTCCTATCGAACTTTGCTCTCAGAAATATCTCAGATTTATTCTTTACAATGTCTTAATAGCTAATGAGTTTAAGAGGAAGTTAATTATAGTGCAGCACAAATTAAAACATTAAACTAGTTGGATATTGGATTAAGATGGTGGAATAGAAGGACTGGAGCTCAACTTCTCTCCCCAAAAAAACAAAACTACAACCAAATGCTGAGCAACCTTCAACCAAATGGACTGTAAACTTCCAAAAATTATATTCTACTCCAGAAGACAAAGAGGAGACCACATCAAGAGGTAGGAGGGGCAATTACAAAATAGAAGCAACCCCATATCTCCTGGGTGGGAAGCCCCACAGACTGGAAAATAACTGCATCACAGAGACTCAGCCACAGGACGGAGAGTTCTGAGCCCCACATCAATACCCATGCCTGGGGATCTGGCACAGGGAGAAAGAGCCCACGGATCACCTGGCATTGAAGGCCAGCAGGGCTTGTGTGCAGGAGCTCCACAGGACTGGGGGAAACAGAGACCCCATTCTTGAAAGGCACACAGAGATTTAAACATGCAGTGGGTCCCAGGGCAAAGCAAAGTCTCCATATGAATCTGGGTGGAACCTGAGTGCAATTCTTGGAGGATCTCCTGGGAAAGCAGGGGTGACTGGCTTGTTGTGTGGAAGGGCATTGGAGGTGAAGCTTTCTGGAACATTCATCAGCCTGCATTTCTCTGGAGGTGGCCATTTCTGGGAAAATCTGGTCCCTCCATCAGGGCTGAGAAGCCCCAGGCCAAAAATAATCCAGGTGGGACCACAGCCACACTTATCAGTAAACAGGCTGCCTAAAGACCCCTCAGGCACACAGCCAGCTTCTAAACTCATCTAGAGACATAGCCCCACCCATCAGAGGGGTAGGAATCAACCCTGCCTACCAGTGGGCAGGCATCAGTCCCTCCCATCGGGGAAGTCTAGAGCAAGCCCCGTCCATACCAATTTTAGCAAGAGGGGAGGCAAACACCAGAACTAAGACAGGCTACAACTCTATTGTTGGCAAAAAGGTCACCACACCAAAAACTTATAAAAATGAAAAGACAGAAAACTCAGATGAGGGAGAAAGAAAAAAACCCAGAAAAACAGCTCAGTGATGAGGGGATTATCAGCCTCCCAGAAAAAGACTTTAGACTGTTAATGCTGAAGATGATGCAAGGCATTGGAAATAAACTGGAGGCAAAGATTGATCATTTACAGGAAACACTGAGCAAAGTAATACAAGATCTAAAAATTAAACAAGAAGAGATGCAAAATACAATAACTGAAATAAAAAATTCATTAGAAGCAGCCAACAGTAGAATAGAGGAGGCAGAAGAACGAATCAGTGAGATGGAACACAGCTTAGTGGAAATCACTAATGCAGAAGAGAAAAGAGATAAAAGATTGAAAGAAAATGAGCAGAGTCTCAGAGAACTCTGGGATAATGTTAAATGAACCAACATCCATTTTACAGGGGTGCCAGAGGGAGAAGAGAGAGAGAAGGGGACAGAAAAAACATTCAAAGAGATAATAGCCGAAAACTTCCCTAATATGGGAGAGGAACCACTCACTCAAATCCAGGAAGCACAATGAGTACCATATAAAATAAACCCAAGGAGGAATACCCCGAGATATATATTAGTCAAAATGACCAAAATTAAAGACAAGGAGAAAATAATGAAAGCAGCTAGGGAAAAGAAACAATGACATATAAGGGAACACCGATAAGGTTATCAGCAGATTCTTCAGATGTAACTCTGCAGGACAGAAGAGAGTGGCATGATATATTTAATGTGATGAAAGAAAAATACTTCTAACCAAGATTACTTTGCACAGCAAGGCTCTCATTCAGATTTGAAGGAGAGATCAAAACCTTTACAGATAAGCAAAAGCTAAGAGATTTCTGCAACACTAAACCAGCTTTACAACAAATCCTAAAGGACCTTCTCTAGTCAGAAAAGAAAAGGCCACAACCAGAAACAAAAAACCACAAATGACAAGGGTCAACAGTAAAGACATATATACAGTAAAGATACTAAATCACCCAAGCACAATTATGCTACCAAAATCAGAAATCGTGATAAGAGAGCACAAATGCAGGACACACTGGAGATGAACGTGCAATCAGAAACCAACTACTCAAAACAATATCATTTATATATAGATTCCTATATCAAAACTTCAGGGTAACCTCAAACCAAAAAACTGCAATTGATACACAAACAAATAAGAAAAATCAACTCAAATACAAAAATTAAAGATAGTCATCTTGTGAGAGGAGACAAGAGACTAAGGGAAGAAAAAGGAACAACAAAAACCCTAAACAGTTAATACATTGGCAATAAGAACATATATATCAATAATTAACTTAAATGTTAAAGGACCGAATGCACCAACCAAAAGACATAGACTAGCCGAATGGATACAAAAACAAGACCCATACAGATGCTTTCTTCAAGAGACCCACTTCACTTCTAGAGACACATACAAATTGAAAGTGAGAGGATGAAAGAAAATATTCCATGCGAACGGGAATTAAAAGAAAGCCAGAGTAGCAATACTCCTATCAGACAAAATAGGCTTTAAGATGAAGAACATTTTAAGAGACAAGGAAGGGCACTACATAATGATCAAAGGATCAATCCAAGAAGAAGATATAACAATTTTAAATATCTATGCAACCAACATAGGATCACAACAATATATAAGGCAATTGCCAACAAACTTATAAGGAGAAATCAACAATAACACCATCATAGTGGGGGAATTTAACACCTCACTTACAGCAATGGACAGGTCATCCAGGGAGAAAATCAATAAGGAAACACAGGCCCTGAATGAAGCATTAGATCAGATGGACTTAATAGATATTTATAGGACATTCCATCCAAAAGCAACAGAATACACATTCTTCTCAAGTGCACATGGAACATTCTCTAAGATTGATCACATCCTGGGCCACAAATCAAGCCTCAGTAACTTTAAGAAAATTGAAATCATATCAAGCATCTTTTCTGACCACAATGCTATACAACTGGAAATCAACAACAAGAATAAAATGGCAAAAAACACAAACACATGGAGACTAAACAACACACTACTAAACAACCAATGGATCACTGAAGAAATCAAACAGGAAATTAGAAAATACCTAGAAGCACATGACAACAAAGATAAGACACTCGAAAATGTCTGGGATGCAGCAAAAGCAGTTCTAAGAGGAAAGTTTATAGCAATACAAGCCTACCTCAGGAAACAAGAAAACACTCACATAAACAACCTAATTTTACATTTAAAGCACCTAGAGAGAGAAGAACAGATAAGAACTAAAATTAGTAGAAGAAAAGAAATCATAAAATCAGAGCAGAAATCAATGAAACAGAAATGAGGAAAACCATAGAAAAAATCAATGAAACTAAGCTGGTTTTTTGAAAAGATCAACAAAATTGACAAACCCTTAGCCATAGTTATCAAGAAAAAAAGAGAGAGGACACAAATCAATAAAATTAGAAATGAAAAAGGAGAAGTAACAACAGACATCACAGAAATACAAAGGAGCATAAGAGACTACTGTGTTCAACTATATGGCAATACAATGGAAAACCTAGAAGAAATGGACAAATTCTTAGAAAAGTACAATCTTCCAAGACTAATCCAAGATGAAATAGAAAATATGAGTAGACCAAGCACAAGTTTTGAAATTGAGACTGTGATTTAAAAACTTCCAACAAACAAAAGCCCAGGACCAGATGGCTTCACAGGTGAATTCTATCAAACATTTACAGAAGAGCTAACACCTATCCTTCTGAAACTCTTCTAAAAAACCGCAGAGGAAGGGACACTCAAACTCATTCTATGAGGCAACCATCACCCTGATACCAACACCAGACAAAGATACCACAAAAAAAGAAAATTACAGGTCAATCTCACTGATGAACATAGACACAAAAAAATCCTCAACAAAACACTAGCCAATCGAATCCAACAATACATTAAAAGGTTTGTACATCGTGATCAAGTAGGATTTATCCCAGGGAGGCAACTGAAGAATAAAGACCATATGATCCTCTCAACAAATGCAGAAAAAGCCTTTGACAAAATCCAACACCCATTTCTTATAAAAACCCTTTAGAAAGTGGGCATAGGGGAACCTACCTCAACATGATAAAGGCCATCTATGACTAGCCCAGAGCTCACATCATTCTCAGTGGTGAAAAGCTGAAAGAATTCCTGCTAAGATCAGGAACATCCTGTTCACTCTCGCCACTACTATTCAACATAGTTTTGGAAGTCGTAGCCACAGCAATCTGAGAAATAAAAGAAATACAAGGAATCCAAATTGGAAAAGAAGAAGTAAAACTATCACTTTTTGCAGATGACATGATGCTATACCTAGAGAATCCTAAAGACTCTACCAGGAAACTATTAGAGCTCATCAATGAATTTGGCAAAGTTGCAGGATACAAAATTAATGCACAGAAATGAACTGAATATCTATATACCAACAATGAAAGATCGGAAAGAGAAATTAGGGAAGCAATCCCATTTAGCATCGCATCAAAAAGAATCAAACACGAATAAACTTACCTAAAGAGACAAAAGACCTGTACTCTGAAAACGATAAGATGCTGATGAAAGAAATCAAGGATGACTTGAGCAGATGGAAAGACATACCATGCTCTTGGATTGGAAGAGTCAATATTATCAAAATGACTATACTACCCAAAGCAATCTACACATTCAATGCAATCCCTATCAATTTACCAAGGACATTTTTAACAGAACTAGAACAAAATATTTTAAAGTTTGTTTGGAAGCACAAAAAAACCAGAATAGCCAAAGTCATCCTGAAGAAGAAAAATGGAGGTGGAGGAGTCAGGCTCCCTGACTTCAGACTCTACTACAAAGCTACAGTCATCAAAACCCTATGGTACTGGCATAAAGACAGAAACATAATCAGTGGAACAGGAGAGAAACCCGAGAATTAAATCCACGCACCTATAGTCAAGTGATTTATGACAAAGGAGGCAAGAATATACATTGGAGAAAAGACAGCCTCTTCAATAAGTGGTGCTGGGAAAACTGGACAGACACATGTAAAAAAATGAAACTAGAACACTTCCTAACACCATGCACAAAAATAAACTCAAAATGGATTAAAGATCTAGATACAAGACCAGATACTATAAAACTCTTAGAGGAAAATATAGGCTAAACACTCTCTGACATCTTCTCAGATCCATCTGTCAGAGAATGGACAATAAAAAGAGAAAGAAACAAATGGGACTTAATTAAACTTCAAAGTTTCTGCACAGCAAAGGAAACCCTAAACAAAATGAAAAGACAGCACATAGAATGGGAGAAGATATTTGCAAATGAATAGACTGTCAAGGGATTAATCTCCAAAATTTGCAAACACCTCCTACAGCTCAATACTGAAAAAACAAACAACCTCATCAAAAACTGGGCAGAAGATCTAAACCGACAGTTCTCCAAAGAAGACATACAGATGGCAAATAAACACATGAAAAGATGTTCAACATCGCTCCTCATTAGAGAAATGCAAATCAAAACCACTATGAGGTACCACCTTACACCGGCCAGAATGGCCATCATCAAAAAGTCTACACACAATAAGTGCTGGATAGGGTGTGGAGAAAAACGATCCCTATTACACTGTTGGTGGGAATGCAAATTGGTGCAACCACTGTGGAAAACAGTATGGAGATTCCTCAGAAAACTCAAAATAGAATTACATTTGATCCTGCAGTCCCACTCCTGGGCATCTATCCAGAGGAAACCATGACTTGAAAAGACACATGTACTCCAGTGTTCATTGCAGCACTCTGTGCTATAGCCAAGTCATGGAAACAACCTAAATGCCCATTGACAGAGGAGTGGATAGGGAAGATAAGATACATATACACAATGGAATATTACTCAGCCATTAAAAGGAACAAAATAACAACATTTATAGCAACATGGATGGACCTAGAAATTATCATGCAAAGTGAAACCAGTCAGACAATTAGACAGCAACACCCAATGCTACCGCTTTCATGTGGAAACTAAAAAAAGGACACAATGAACTTCTTTGCAGAACAGACAATGACTCACAGACTTTGGAAAACCTGTGGTTTCCAAATAAGACAATCTGGGGGGTGGGGGGATGCACTGAGGGTTTGGGATGGAAATGCTATCAAATTGAGTTGTGATGATTTGTACACCTATAAGTGTAATAAAATTCATTAAGCAATTAAAAAAAATAAACTAGTTGGATAAAGTTCTAATCATGAAATAGGTCTTCAAAATATAATACAGAAATTATTCAAAATATATTTAAAATGTAGAAATGTAAATATAAAATATAATTGTTTTATTCAAAAAATAATATGAAATATGTCTTCAGAATATTGAAGGTCCTAGTAAAAAGTACTGAGGAAACCTGCTAGACTAATAAGATATCTTTCCTGATGCAGATAAAATATGATGGTAAAATATCTCACTAGTTAATAAGTGAAGAAAAAGGATATGCCGTTATCCTCACCTCTCTTCTTTGAAATTCCGTATTGTAGAAATATTAATTGGATAGCAATTACTAGCACAATGAGTATGGCTCCTATTCCTACTATGATCGCCAGTACTGTTTCTACTTTCCTTGAATGGTTGATTTCTATTTGTAAAGGGCATCACATCTGTCATTACATTTAGTCATCAAAATGACCCAGTGTAAATGGACAAATAATTATGACTCTTTAATGACAAAGAAAAGCTGAGGCAGAAATAGAAAAGGCCATTCCCTTCCTTAAGATAACATAGTCCACTTCAACTAAAATACACAGATATTTCAAAAGCTGTGCTAGTCACTGACAAGGAAATTATTTCTATGCAGTAAGGTAAGCAGTAGAGTAGAAACATGCTCAGGTACTGACGGAAGCACGCTCAGCATTTGCAAAGCAAAACTCTACCCTATGCCTTCTCTTAGTTTAGACTATTTTTGGAATATATTACGCTCTTCTTCACTCATAAGGATATTTATAAAGTGATGAGAATCTAAGGCTTTATTCAAGGAAAGAGCACATCGTTGGTAAATGCACTGAACTAAAGGATTTGGAGAGCTAGAGTCTGGTCTATCTTTGCATTGGGTGACACTGGACAGATTGTTCCCTGTGCTTCTTTGGAACTGTTTCGTCATCCGTAATGCTAAGGCTCTGAATGAGCTAGTCATATTCAGATTAAGAATCTGATCATAAATCTGGACCTGATCAGTGTGCCTCGCTCTCCCCCTGTATCTTCCCCCGATGATGAACCTGAAATTTGTGCTATGGGAGTACAGTAAATGAGGAGACCAAGTCACTCCCTGCTTGTGTATCACAGCTCTGCTCAGACTGCCGATACTGTTGTTTATTCTTGGAAAGGCTTCCTTGATTCTTCCCTCTGTCTTTAGCTTTCTCCTCCCCTGTATCTATATTTGGGTTTTGTTTGTTTGTTTGTTTTGTTTTGTTTGGCTATGCCTGCAGTATGAGGAAATTCTTGGGCCAGGGATCAAATCTGAGCCACAGTAGTGACAATACCAGATCTTGAACTTGCTGAACTACTAAGAGACTTCATTTCTCCCCCATATTTACCCAGCAGTAACACTGAACAAGAGTGAGGGGTTCCAATACCAGTGCAGCTGGAGGAAGAGCTGCAGAGAACCAGACAAGCTTAGAAACCGGTGTTCCCACTAACTTCCTGGAAAAAGGGTTGATTCATATACATAAAGGTGGTAAGTCTGTTATCTCAACATAAGACTACTTTCCTACAACCAGTAGGAACCAGATCTTAGGCTCTACCCCACGCCCTTGAGTAAGGTAAAGTCTAGCTATAGAAGGAATATATTTTTTCTGAATTTCTTATCTGTGCTCTCATTTATAAAAAATAGCAGATTAGACTGAGTTCATGCAAATATTTCTTCCGACTTTAGCTTTCTGGGAATTCATTTGGTATAAGAGCATTCCTTATACTACATGAAATCATAAAAATGCCATGTGTATAGTAATGCTTCTTTATATCTCCATTTAGACAGCCATTCATTTTATTTACTTTTCATGTTTTTATTGCTACACATTTTGTTCTGGTGTCTGGCTTCAGCCTATTGAGATGATACTTGCTCATATTCATCTCATTTTTTTCTTTTCATGTTTTTCCTCCCTTGGGGCCAGTTTGGGGGAAAAAAAGAAAAAGAAAAAGAAAAATTCAATCTATAGACATTCCCCAAATCATCTAACATTTCTGCCTCATCTTTGAAAACATAGCTGCTATTACCCCTCTGCTCTGTGTTTTGTTTCTACTTTAAAATTGGATTGGTGAGAGTCTGCCTGAGGCACTGAAAGACAATTATTTCTCTACGTTCTGCTCACAGTGATTTTTTTCAGAAACTCCTTTTATAAACACATGAACTCCTACCTTTTAAGTGCAACAAAAG
Organism: Catagonus wagneri; assembly: GCA_004024745.2. Taxonomy (NCBI): domain Eukaryota; kingdom Metazoa; phylum Chordata; class Mammalia; order Artiodactyla; family Tayassuidae; genus Catagonus; species Catagonus wagneri. Next base: position 4,082,464 of record PVHT021183608.1, read on the forward strand.
CCACTGAGAAATTGTCACCGACATGATTTCAACATAGGGACTACTAAACATTTATGCAAGAAATGCTGACAAAGTCTTTATGGGCTAGAACTTGGAACTGGAATATGTGTTTCTAATGTTACAACCACATGGGGCAGGTATTAGCCAAGAGATCTGAAATGCTTGAAAGAATAAGATCATAGCATTTACTTTTTTTGCATTTTTTTTTTTTTAGAGCCGTTCCCGCGGCATATGGAGATTCCTAGGCTAGGGGTCTAATCAAAGCTACAGCTGCTGGCCACAGCCACAGCCACATGCCAGATCTGAGCTTTGTCTGCGACCCACACCACAGCCCATGGCAGTGCTGGATCCTTATCCCACTGAACAAGGCCAGGGATCAAACTCACAACTTCATGGTTCCTAGTTGATTTCGTTTCTGCTGCGCCACGATAGGAACTCCAATACATTCACTTTTATATGCGTAAGCATGCCTGCTCTCTGCCCCATTGTGACTCCCCCACACTCTGTTTACTTGGAAATACCCTGGCCATCTAGTTTAGCAGCCTTTGTTTATTGCTGGAGAAAAAAAAAATGGATGCTCATCCTTATGTTAAAAACAAAACCAGAAAACATAAAGAAAGAAAGAAAATCAGACTGTAGGGCCTATGTTTTAACAACACCAACAAAAACTAAACACATTGGGCCTAGAATCAAAATAATCTGAATGAGTCCTAGTTTACTATGAGTTTGGAATATTTTCTAAACCTCAAAGTTCAAATTACTCCACCTTTTTTTTTCTTTTCTGTCTTTTGTGTTTAGGGCCGAACCTGTGGCATATGGAGGTTCCCAGGCTAGGAGTCCAATTGGAGCTACAGCTGCTGGCCTACACCACAGCCACAGCAACATGGGATCTGAACCATGTCTGTGACCTACACAACAGCTCATGCAACACCAGATCCATAAGCCACTGAACAAGGCCAGGGATCGATCCTACATCCTCATGGATACTAGTCCAATTTGTTAAACACTAAGCCACGGTGGGAACTCCAAATTACACCACTTGTAATTACAGTAAATGAATACCTATTTAAGAGAGAATTTTAGAATAATTTAATCAAGACAATACATGAAAATATATACAAGCACATATTCATTGAAAAAATATGTAACGTAATCTTTTTGCACAAGACACTGTTCTATGTGTTTTATCTATGGTATAAAACTCTCGTTTTTCAGATGAGAAAGATTAGGTAATTGAGTTCTCAAAGCTAATGAATGGGATCGTGATTCAAATTCAGACAGTAGAGCCCAGAATTTATACCCTTGATTTCTACTTTCAGTAAAGTGTAATCCCTGTCTGTCTCTTTGGATACATTGCTCCTGACAAGAAGCAAAGGTTTCCATTCATGTTACAGTCCCCATACAAAATTTATAATAAATGATGAACACTGCTGCTATTACCTCAAATTCTTCTACGACAGTTCATAACTCCCATGGAATTCTAATTTTCTTTCATCCTTCTCTAGAAAGGTCTAAGAAGTTTAATAGTGCTCCAAGTGATCCTAAGATTCCTCCCCACCCCTGGCAGTGAAAATATCTTCAATTTGACACCAGGCACTTGTGAACCACTTATGCCATTTCGGGAAAACTATAAAGGACCTTGGAAGAACTGATTCAGTCAAAATCCACTAACCTCTCTTTAAATGGGTCTTGGTGGCTCACAGAACGTATGATCCAAGATGTCTAAGAGGCTTCTGAGAACATTCTATATCTCTGGAAGTATCTATTTATACCTCATTGGGCTGGTTTGTTTGTTTTCTCTCTATGGGTAGGATAATAAAGGGCAAGGAGAGAATGGGGAAAAGGGTGGTGGGAGAGAGAAAGACACAGACAAGTAGATTCAACACCTAACTTTTAAATTTATACAAACTGGTATTTTTGTAAATATTAGGAGAACATTAGGCCTATCTTATTCTTTCTAATTAATGCTAAATCCTATACCCTAGCATTATAAGACATTATAATATGGTTTCAACGATTACCAGAAAACTGTAATCTCAAAAATATTTGTTTACTTGATAGATATCAAAATCTCAAAAGGAGGTAAATTTGTTTCTCCATTTTTTTACATAGCTACAATGACTCTCTGGATTTATTCAGTCTATTGTTTGGACTATCTGGAAGATATTCTATTCTCTCAAATCTTCCCTCCAAACCAACTCCCATTTTCTTTTACAATATTGCAATTTGTCTTTTAGTTATCAGCCTATAACAAAGGATGCTTTGTAATAACCCTTGTAACACCAATCACTGGTTTTACCTGTGAAAATTCATTAAAGGCTGTTGATTGTTCTATTGAACAGAGTTATGTTTTTCCAGGGGTATGGTTATTTGCATGTAATTTCATGAAAATAAAAAGATAACTCTTGTAATTATTTATCACAATAAATCTTAAAGTCAAACACTGTAGGAAATTCATAAGGCATTATCATCACAATCATATGAAGGGTTTAATGAACACTTACTATACCCTAGATACAGGTGTAAATGCTTTGGGGCACATTATAATTTTTTTATGCTATCTTTGTGAGGCAAGTGCTAATATATCAGTATATATTTGAGACAAATGAAGCTTAGAGAGTTAAAGTAATCTGTCCAATCCAGGTAAATCTGCAAAAAGAAGTACAAACCTAATTTAGTCTAACTCCAAATTTGTGCTCTTACCTACAATATAAAGTTACTCAGCATTGCATATAATTTTTCTAATAAATTCAGTCATACTTTTCTACCTCTATTTTTCACTTATTCTGTTTATAATCTAACTCAAATATTTTGTTTTATTGAATTGTATTTTTCCTCTCTATATATGCATAAATCAATATGCTTATACATATCACTAAAAGCACTAAATATAAGGAGATTCAAAGCAGAATATAAACCAATAATACATAAGAAATGGAAAGCTATTTATCAATAATATATAGGAATTGATTAATGGTGGGGAGGTTGCTGGTACAGAAGAACAACAAATCAATCAATTAAATAAATAAATAAATAATAAATTTAATTAAACTAATGACAAAAAAAATATACATCTTCAAAATATCCCTTGCTATTCAAAACAACTCAAATGCAATTTAAATTGAAGGACTATATTTACAAAAAACATGTTATTCCATTTTTTAAACCAGCACTAAAATAATCAGATACTGAAATCCAATAAGGTACTTGGCCATTAGGACATTTCGTGGTCAATTAAATCATGGGTTTTGGCCAGTCACAGACCTTAACTTTCATACTTCCATAAAGTCTATTTCAGTTTCTTTCTTAGTTTTATAAGAATAAAATATTTCAATATTCATAATAGGAATAAATATGTAATTAGAAGTGATTATGTTAAATGTTTAGCAAGTTGTATCTATTGAAATGAAAAACCTAAATAATAAACCCTTGTCATTGAGACAACAGTTTAAATTTCAATATTATTTAAGTTTTTGGCCTTAAAAATGTTTCTTTGACAAATTTTTCTCAATTCCTTTTTTTTCCTCCTACTAATGCTGTGGGAAAAAAGTTTTCATTCTTATTAAAAGTACACTTTTTTTTAAGATATTCAAAAGTTGCTCATAAAATTATGTAAACATTTTTGTGGTAGAGTCCATAATTCTATGTTGTTTTCTCTGAACACATTTAATATATGAGTACCATAAGACATGAGATATTTGAACTATATTTATAGCTAGAGAATGCAAATTTCATCTAATTAGGAACAGGAGAGATATTAACCTTTTCAACTAAGATTTTTGCTTATAGATTAAAAAATGGCTGAAGACAATGAAGCAGGGGTGGAGGGACAATGAGATGCATTAATTTTAGAAATGGCTTGGCTTTCTGGGGTGCATTTTTTTGTGTATGTGTGTCCTTTTAGGGCTGCACCCATGGCATATGGAAGTTGCCAGGCTAGGGATCAAATCAGAGCTGCAGGTGCTGGCCTACTACACCACAGTCACAGCAAAAAGGATCTGAGCAGTGTCTGCAACCTCACCAGAGCTCACGGCAATACCAGATCCTTGATCCACTGAGCAAGGCCAGGGATTGAACCCACATCCTCATGAATACTGGTCGGGGTTTGTTACTGCTGAGCCATGACAGGAACTCCGTGGGGTGCCTTGTTTAGTTAACTTTTGAGATAGCATCTGTTGTCCTGGTAACCTTTTAAATAAACTATTACAATAATAAGGATAATAATATCTGTATCTAATCAGTGCAGCTCACGAATGCAGGGAGGATGCTGAGAGAACAGGTTTTAGGCTACTCAGTTCATATCCTAATGTGAGCTTTGTTCATCTGAACTATAAAAGAAAGACAGAAAATTTACTACATAGCAAAATGGCCAAAGGAGGCTGTTATAAATATCTGAAGCTCGTCTGAATACAATTTATGTCCCTTCATTAATTAATTAATTAACATTAGGAAGTTGTAAAATTGTACAAAATAAGAAAAATCTAAAATTATTCATGGAAAATTGAGGGGAAAGCATTCTTAAAACATCCTTTTATCCAGTGCTCACAAGGATTAGGCTTTGTTTTTATTTATTTTTCTATTATTTTTTTCTTAATGAATTTTATTTCAATTATAGGTGTACAAAAATCATCACAAGTCAATTTTAGGCTTTGTTTTTAGTCTCTTCTGAACATTATTTAATTTATTCTCCTAGTAACTCTACAAAGTATAATAATATGATGCCTACTTTTAATTTTTTTAATTTATTATTTATTTATCTATTTATTTATTTATTTTTTTGCTTTGTTTTTTGTTTTTTTTAGGGCCACACCCGCAGCATATGGAGGTTCCCAGGCTAGGGGTCGAATCAGAGCTACAGCTGCCAGCCTATGCCACAGCCACAGCAATGCCAGATCCAAGCCACGTCTCCGACCTAAACCACAGCTCAAAGCAACACCGGATCATTAAGCCACTGAGCAAGGCCAGGGATCAAACCCGCAGCCTCACGGTTCCTAGTCGGATTCATTAACTACTGTACCATGACGGGTACTACTGAAGCCTACTTTTTAAAAGAGAAACCGCAGCCACAACGTTCAAAGGTGAGACAACTTGTAAGGCATAGGAAATAGGGATCTTGACCCATGCCGTGTAAGTCAACTACCAGGCAACACATCCTTTTTGCATCTGCATCATCATTTTAAATAATGATGCTCCTTTTTGATATTAACGTACAGTCAACCTTCCCTTAGCATTATCATTAAAGCTTCATATTAGTATAACATTCTTAATTTCAGTGTACAATTTGTCAATTAGGGAACTTACTAAAAAGTCAAACCACAAGGTTAACTAGCACATGAAGAGACAGTCATATTTACTACTAATAAAAAAATGTGAATTGATATAGAAAGAGATAAAGCACACACTTTTCAGTTTTTACACTTGCTTGCAAAAACTTATAAAACTGGAAAATTCTATTTATCTGTGGGAATGTTGATACATATAAACATTTTTGTACCTATCAGGAATGTCAACAGCTGCCATAATTTTAGCAAGTGGTATGATAATAGGCAAGCTAAAAACAAAATAATCCCATACCCTATCCAATGAACAAGAAATTCCACCATATATATATATATATATATTTTTTTTTTTTTTTTCCCCTCTCACATAGATCTTTTAAGGGGTGTGCACAAAAATATTCCTTGTAATAATGTTTGTGGTATATATTAAGTGTATGGTAAGAATCTAAATATATATTACTAAGAAGGACACTAGTAAAATGTGAAAGGATAAACATCATAGTATACAATGAAGTTAAAAGTAATTGACTAGATAAAAGTTTAATTACATAGTTTGAACTTTAAAAATAAGTCTCAAAGTTCCCGTCGTGGCTCAGTGTTCAACGAATCCGACTAGGAAGCATGAGATGGTGGGTTCGATCCCTGGCCTTGCTCAGTGGCTTAAGGACCTCGCATTGCAATGAGCTATGGTGTAGGTCACAGACGTGGCACAGATCCTGCGTTATTGTGGCTGTGGTGTAGGCTGGCAGCTACAGCTCTGATTAGACCCCTAGCCTGGGAACTTACATATGCTGCAGTTGTGGCCCTAGAAAAAAGACAGAAGGACAAAAAAACAATAAAATAAAATAAAAATGTGTCTCAATGAAATGAGATGAAAATAAGATATAGTATCATTTAACTTGATATGTGCTAATAAAACAAATATTACTAAATACATTTTATTGAACAAATGAGGTCTACCCAAGTAGTTCTCTGTAGTATAAGAGATCAACAGGAGAACTACATGTGAATAAAATCAAATTAATAGTCAAGATAGGGTTCATGTGGGTGCTTATCATGATACTGTTCCAAAAACAGAGGACTATGATTAAGTTAATCTTCTGCACTGTGACCTAATTGGACTGGGCACTTAGAGTGGAAAGATAGGAATATTTAATTAATTTCTTATTCAGCAATACCCTTTCTTTTTTTTCTTTCTTTGTTTTTTTGCCTTTTTGCCTTTATCTAGAGCCGCACCCGCTGCATATGGAGGTTCCCAGGCTAGGGGTCTAACAGGAGTTGTAGCTTCTGGCCTTCGCCACAGCCACAGCAATGCCAGATCCAAGCCACGTCTGCGACCTACACCACAGCCTACAGCAACGCCGGATCCTTAACCCACTGAGCAAGGCCAGGGATTGAACCTGCAACCTCATGGTTCTTAGTCGGATTCGTTAACAAACTGAGCCACGACGGGAACTCCAGCAATATCCCTTATATTCACGTGTTCTAATATGCTATTCATTCTGTGGGTTAGTCTACATACATCATAACCAATTTCCCCAGAGAAAATATGTTTTCCTTTCTTTCAAGTTAGTAAGAAAGATATGCTTACACATTCACAAGAATTTTGATTGTTGTAGTCTGTATTATTTGGAACCTAAGATTTGTTTTATGCCACTGGACAGATGGTATCTTGGTATGAGACTACCTGTTGGGCTGAACACAATTTCTGAGCCAAGAGAGATAAATACTTTATCTCCTTAGGGAACCCATCATTTTGCTTCTCTGTTTATACAGTTTGTTAATGATCTGCCTACTACCTGGTTTGGCATGAACATAGTTCTTCATACAGGCAACCATATTGTTTCATAACAGATTGTCTGACATTTTCAGCATAATTTCGGACAGTACACTTTTGGATCTTTCCAATTTATATTCTAAATTGAAGTTACTGTAATTATGCTTTTCTTTGAATTTTTTTTTTTTTTTTGGCTTTTGCCTTTTGTCGTTTTAGGGCCGACCTGTGGAATGTGGAGGTTCCCAGGCTAGGGGTCTAATCAGAGCTGTAGCCGCTGGCCTACGCCGCAGCCACAGCAACACAGGATCCGAGCCACGTCTGCGACCTACAGCACAGCTAACTGCAACGCCAGATCGTTAACCCACTAAGCAAGGCCAGGGATCTAATGCGCAACCTCATGGTTCCTAGTTGGGGCCTTAACCACTGCTCCACGAAGGGAATTCCTCTTTTAATGAGTTTGAAAGGGCTTCCTTCTACTTACTTTGTCTACTCTTTTAAAAAATAGACCATTAAACACATAACTGACAGTTTAAAACATCTAACTTCTAACTTTTGGTGTATGACTTTAGATAATCACATGTTTTTGGAGTATAAGCAGATATCATTTAAACACAAAATTTACCTTGCCATTTCCACTTATTTACCTGTTTTTGTTACTCTATTTGATTATTCTATATTGATATAAAAGATGTATCAAAAAAGATAATCTGAAAATTACTTTATAGATAGACTTGAGAAATGTAAGAAAAAAGTAAATTTTATATTGTCGAACCTAATTCTTATTATTTTTTTCTATATACCTTAGACTCTGTTTCTCATTATTATGCTTTTGCTCAGGAGAGATAATCTATCTAGAATGGATTAGTGTTCCTTTGTCTTTCAATGGATTATTTTTCCCTTCTTTCATTGTTTTTTTCAACTCTACACCAGATACCCACCACAGTAGCTTCAATCTTGTCAATGTTATTATAGTCCTCTTCTCACCCTCCAAAACTTTGAACAGGTATTCTCCTCTCAGAATCACAAACTTCTTTCTTCTGATTTCCCCATACTTATTTAAATAGTTGCTGAATCTTCCACTTCTGACCATAATTTCTATTCACCCAGATTGGGGTTAACTTCATTGTACACTAAAAATTTGGGAACCCTTGCCATTTTTGTCATGTTTTATCAAACTAGTCTCCAATATAGAACCCTTTTTATCATTCACATTCCTGTTTATATATACACACAAACACATGTAGGCATATAGAGAAAATATGTTATATACACGCATATTTAAATAGTAATATTTTCTAAAAAGTATATATGTTCAAAGAATAATTTGGAAAATACACACTGCACAGAGAAGACAGTTTTACAAAATTCCAAATCCAACACAAATATAAAAACTATTATCATTAAAAATTTTTGATTTTTTGATAATAGTCTTTTTTTCCAGAATGTACAGAAATGACTTCAAAATGTACTATTGGATAATTTTACTTTAAAAGGAAGTTTTAGAATTTGCCTTAGAGTATGTTCTTACACTTTTACTTGTTTTTTAAATTGCATGTTCTTATATCTGACTGTGTGTTAGAGTTGGCAATCCATTTAACATTAATTGTCCTTTTTAAAATCACAATTATTTCAAATGATGCAACTGACAAGGGCTTAATCTCTGAAATATCAAACAACTTACACAACTCAAAAGCAAAAAAGCCAACAACCCCATTGAAAAATGGGTAAAGGACCTGAATAGACATTTCTCCAAAGAAGATATGCAGATGGCCAACAAGCACATGAAAAAATGCTCAACATCACTGATGATTAGAGAAATGCAAATCAAAACTACCATGAGATACTACCTCACACCAGTCAGAATGGCCATCATTAACAAGTCCACAAACAACAGATGCTGTAGGGGGTGTAGAGAAAAGGGAACCCTCCTGCACTGTTGGTGGGAATGTAAGCTGGTACAAACACTACGGAAAATAGTATGGAGGTACCTTAGAAAACTATACATAGAACTACCATATGACCCAGCAATCCCACTCCTGGGCATATATCTGGACAAAACTTTCCTTGAAAAAGACACTTGCACATGCATGTTCACTGCAGCGCTATTCACAATAGCCAAGACATGGAAACAACCCAAATGTCCACTGACAGATGATTGGATTAGGAAGATGTGGTATATATACACGATGGAATACTATTCAGCCATTAAAAACAATAAAAATGTCATTTGCAGCAACATGGATAGAATTAGAGACCCTCATACTGAGTGAAGCAAGTCAGAAGGAGAAAGACAGATACCATATGATATCACTATATCTAGAATGTAATATACTGCACAAATGTACCTTTCTACAGAAAAGAAAATCACAAACTTGGAGAACAGACTAGTGGCTGCCAAGGGGGTGGGGGAGGGAGTGGGAGGGTATGGGACTCTGGGGTTAACTATTTCCCTTGGGATGGAAAAGCAAGGAGATCCAGCTGGGAACTATGTCTAATCACGTGATGAATCCATATATGTATGTGTAACCAGGTCACCACGTGGTGCAGTTGGAAAATTCAACAGAAATCTGTAAACCAGCTATAACGGAAAAATTAAAAAATAAATATATAAATATAAAAAATAAAATAAAATAAAGTCACAATTCATCACTATATTTTGCACCTATCTCTATTCCTTCCTTATCCAAACCTACCTCTTAAATTATTCTCAATTCTTCTGTAAGTAAATCATGTGAAGAAATAGTTTCCTATTGATAAAAGCTTGATTGCTTTATAAATATCAGTTTTACTTGCATTCTTTATCCCTTATACAGACATGGGAATTTATAGTAGAGGGAAATGGCAAGCCAGGAAATTCTGACCTGTTAACATTACACATTCTGTCTTCAATTATTTTCTCAGTGACGCTCAGTAATCCTCTTACTCAACTATATACACTTCTCATAGTGCTTATATCCAACAGCCATGCTCTCTTCAAACTCAAAATCATATCTACCTTTGCCACTCTCAGAGATAAGAACTGTATTTACTGAAGACTGACGTCAGTTTTATCTTCCTCTTCCTCACATATCAGTGTGTATGTGTGTGTGTGTGTGTGTGTGTGTGTGTGTGTATTCTATCATATTTCTATAAAAAACACTTAATCCTCCCCAACCTGCCTCCAACCTGCCTTTTCCAGGAAGTTTCTTGTGGTCCTTTCCTGTAGAATTTAAGTGGCTGGGATGAGATGCAAAATGAAGCTGGAAAACCCAGAAGCACTCAGAAGTGAAGCCAAATGGAAGTTTTGATATTTTTTTAATGACTGATGAGAAGAACTTTGGCTTCTTTGACATTTTTATGGTGGGAAAATTTAAGTTCCATGAGGCCTGGATCTTGCTACTAGAGCCTTATCCTTCTTCCTTATTGACTCATTACTGGTGTGATTAGCATCTATCTCACTTTTCTTTTTGTCATTTCCAAATTATTCTATTTTGTAGTAAAAATCTTTGTTTCTATCTTTAGTACAGTACTCTGTTTTCATAGCATGTAAACATATTTGGCTACTTCTTGAGATTGCAAAAGTTCCCTCGATATTGATATTCCCTTTTCGTACTGATTTTTCTTCTTACTTTAGTGAATTACACTAATGATTCTATTTGCCAACCTGATTTTATACACATAAATGTATAAATAAATTCATTCATCGGATGGCACTGGTGAAATCATCATTTGTCAAAAAAAAAAAAAACAAGATTATCTTTATTTTCAATATTCTGCAGCATGTGAATATCTTGTATCAATTTGCAATAATTTAATATTCTTTCCCATCAATGTTAAACTTTAAAAGTTGGCAAGAACTTATTGTGTTTAATCTTTCACAATGCTAACGTTTTTCCTTAACTTCAAAGTGAACCTCTGTGTGAATATTCTAATAACAAATCTGTGATACTGTACACACTACTTTCAAAGCAAAGCATATTTTGGGGCAACATCAGTTACTCTAAAATCAGGCCTTATAGTGACTGAAATTAATTTCATAAGCTTCTTAACTCTCTGAGGTATAATAAAAATCACTATATATATATATATATATATATATATATATATAGTCTTTATATATAGTCCTTTCTCTTTTTAGGGCCATACTTGCAGCATATGGAGGTTCCCAGACTAAGGGTAGAATGGCAGCTGTAGCCGCCGCCTACTCCACAACCACAGCATCGCGGGATCCAAGCTGTGTCTGAAACCTACACCACAGCTCATGGCAACGCCCGATCCTTAACCCATTTAGCGAGGCCAGGGATCATATCTGCATCCTCATGGTTGCCAGTTGGTTTCGTTAACCACTAATCCACGACAGGAACTCCAAAAGTACAATATATATTTCCATTATCATTCTCTCAGGATCTGGGGAAAACTAGTGAAATACCCTTCCGCATTTTCACCACTCTGCCTATTCATTAGGCAAAATGATTATAGTTCTCTCAAAGATTATTCACTTGACATTTTCTAGCCATTTCATTAACATAATAGTCCTCTTAACTTTTAATGTTTTCTTATAATGTGGTACCTAAATTTAAATTCAGTACTTTCAGTTATAATAATAAAATACAACTGAACTTTGTTCCCCCTTTTCATCCAGCCTACTCAGTGGTGGCAGCATCCTGCTGCTGCTGATTCCTAGACTGTGTCAACATTTTCTGTTGTTCTCCAGTTCTTCCACACCTGTTATCCCATTTAAATTTCCACATAGGTCTAACTATCATCAGCTGTGATTTCTTGACTGTTCTTCGTGGATATAAATGCAAATAACAATCTGGGTGTTTGAAGGCAAGAATAAAGGATAGGAAAAAAATACAGTAAAAAGTTATGTCAATATTTTAGACAGATAATGGAGCCCAATATATCAGTGTTTGAGCAACAGTGCAATTTGCTTTTGGACCATATGAGAATGAGTATAGAAAGTCAAGTAGATTTGTGAGTAGATAGGTAGTTGCCAATCATGTCCAAATTAGAAAATTGAGATTCATCCACATAAAATTAATGTGCAATCTAAGATATTTTGTAGGACAAAATAAAAAGCATTAGTAACGAACCTTGGGGAAAGTCAACAGTAATGCAGGGGGAAAGAAAAAAGTAAGCTGGTGCAAAATGACAATGCTAATATGTGAATAATTCTTTACAGTTTACAAAATACTAATAGATGTAGATGTTTACTTTGCCATTACAGAAGCCCTGTTAAATTGGCAGGACAGGTGGCAATAGTTCTTGTTTATAAGCACAGAAAGAAAGTAGGAGAATAAGAGAAAGAACAGCACAAAAATGGAAATGAATAGGAAGCGTAAACAGGATAGGATATGCTCACGGAGCAGTAGGGTAAAGAATTTTTAAATATGAATGACACTATTTCTACTCATATTGGGTTTTGATTGAGATGTTGCAATGTTGACATTAATTCTGAAATATTAGAATTAATTCTGAAATATTAGAATTAATTCTACTAATAGTGATTTATATCTGAAAAACCCCAATAACAGATGAGTGGCGTTCAGAATGATAAATGGCCTGGAAAAATGCCACATTAGTAATGACTGGTTTCAGAACGTGGAATCAGGAGGGTGATACATATTTCCAAATTATATTATGGATTAAATTAAAAGCTAAAATTCACATGCTGGTGTACAGTATTTTGAATAACACTTTACAACATAATGGCACAGGCCTAAGCATGATTTCTTCAATCAGGATCCACAGAACTTAGTGCTGCCCAATGGAAACTGAAACCACAGAGGATACAGACATTTCTGAAGCTACCGACTAAAGCAGAAGAAAAGAGAGAGGAATATCCTAGTTTATACTTTACTCTCAACTTCTAGTCTCCTGCCTGGAGAGCCGTTGGCCCAGCCTAGTTGGAAGCCAAGGGTCATGGAGGCTTGAAAAACACACAGATAGCAGAGGTGTAGCTCCTGAAATAATTAGCAGAACAGATTAAAGGAAGGGAATGTATCTGAGACAAAAGTACAGACAGTACTATGGTAACTCATAGAACTGAATCCTATCGAAATCTCATGAGGAAAGTATCATTTCCATTTTATTGGAAAGGAAGGCTGAACAAGCTGCCTCATTTTTTCTCACTACGTGTTCTGGGATGTTGCATATATTAAATTAAAATTCAATAAATATTTATTTCAAAACAATTATTTTGACTTATAGTACCTTTTTAATATTTATTAATTTTATGTTTCAGATCAAGTTGGAGACATAATTTAGACTCCAAATACCCCACTGTTCTTTCCAAATGAGAACTAGTGATTAAATAAATGAAAGCAAGCATAAATTTTTGTGCAATGCAATATTGGTATCCACATTGTGATTGTAATTATTTACATTATGTGCATTCAAAATTAATTGGGATCTATGTAATTTAGTAATTAATTCTGCATTCCTCAAAAAAAAATATCTAAAGGAAAACTATACTGAATTCTCATATGTATATTCAGTGGCATGTTTTCTGCCTTGGCCCTGATTTATGAGTTGAAATTTTTAAGTTTCATCCTTCATTGAGATAAATTCTATAAAGTATGTGAAATAATTTATATCCCTGCTAATGATGGTTTTAGAATGTGGGTGGAGAAAACTAAATTACTCTAATTTATATTATAGATTTAGAAGTTAAAATGCGTAAACTGTGTATGACTAACATGTGCATAGCAATTGATAACTAATGAAACATTTTCCTAAATAATATCTTTTTGGTAAGTAGTTATATTAACTTCAAAAATGGTAATCTCTATTTTTGCATCTCAAAGTGTATGCTTTTATTAGACATTAGTTATTTTTTAAATATTACACATACAATACTTTTTATATATTTATTTCAGATTATTTTTAACATAATACGTTCCTTTCTCTGGAAGGTAATTATATCAGTTTTCTTGGGCTGCCATAATAAATTGCCACAAATTGGTTGGCTTGAAATAACATAAATTTTTTCTCCCACAATTTTGGATTCTAAACTTTTTAAATAAAGTATCATCAGGTCCACATTCCTTTTAAAAGCTCATGGGAGGAATTCTTCCTTGAGTCATCCTAGCTCTGATATATCTCCAGATCATCCTCACCTTGTAGTTATATCACTCCAGCTCTTGCTTGTATCGTCAAATGGTCTTCAACTTCTGTGTATACATTTTCACATGTCCTCTCCTCTTCTTATAAAGGCACCTGTCCTTGGATTTAAGGCCCATTCTAATTCAGTATGATTTTGTCTTAACTAATTATATCTGCAAAAACCGTATTTACAACTAAGGTAATATTCTGAGAATCCCCAGCAAGGTAGTGACTTAACACGGGGGGGCAAGAAAGCAATGATGCAAAAGAGTTCCACAGCCAGGACTAAGACTTTGCTTCTACTCATCCAACACTGAAGCATTCCAAGAATCTCTTTGAAGAAACCATTCATGACTAATTCGAACCACATCTGTAAAATACTTTTTTCTATTAAGTTATATCACTACCAAAGTATCAATTAAGCAAAAAGATGTTAAGGATGCATCTTAACATAAATATCAACATTTGCCTAAAGGGCTTGTAATATTTGGAAGTGGGGAATTAATCAGTATTTTTCAATTTCAAAAAAATTTAATCTGTGCAATTTCCAGGCTCACAAACAACAGCTGCACATTTTAGAAATTTTAGTTTCCTTTTCTGTATATGTGGAAGGGTGTGTGTATACCTGTGCTTACTATAAAAGATCACATAATAAATGCAAATTTGTATTAATTTTCCACTTTTAATAGAGTCGGTTATCCATGAAACTAAGAACTAATTGAAAACATTTTATATCAGTCATCTTCCATGGGTCTGACAAAAGATCATTATTGATTGTGCATGGGAATTTTGTGTTTTCACTTTTTTATAAGTATTTTTGGTCTTTTTTGGAATGTACAACACTTTAAAAATGTTAGTTAAAAAAACTGGAACTACCTCTGATCACTACCCAAACTATTATATGAAAAAATCATTTTTATCTTATTTAAAGGACTGTATTTTTTTTATCACGTATTACAACAACCTAGTCCATTTCATATGTAATTACATTTGTCTATTCAAAAATTCATCAGGTTGTTTTGCTAAACAGGGATATCTAGTTTGGGCCTACAGGCTTTCCAAGCCTTTCCTCATACCCAAAGAGCAGATACAGAGAAAACAATATCCTAAGCCTGGATGAGAAACTGGTTTGCTTGCCTGGCTGGCTTCAGAATTGCTATTGACCCGTGAGTGCTGTATCTCCCACTTTCCCCTTTATGTATGGGATTTTCTCCTGTGCTTGTTCTACATCTGTCTCACCATTCTTGATGGCAGCAATGGGGATGTCATGTCTTTTATTCTCAGATGTTCATACTGACAGAAATCACACTTGCGCAACCAAATTCAAGGAACTTCTGTACCTGGACTTCATTTAGATGATAAGACCCTTAGCCTGACCTTAAGTGTGATGCTGTAATGGAATGCAGCTTGAAGTGGGTGTTGGGTGTCTCGAAGACAAACTCGTTTTAAATGTGGAAGAAAGTAAATGATCTTTAATCAGAAGGTAGGTTCTGGTGGTTTTAAAACACAGCTGCTAATCCTTTGGCACTCCTCTCATTGAGAAGTGGATCTGTGTTGCTTGGCCTTGAATCTGGGCAGGTTTATAATTGTTGGTTCAACCAATCAAGTAAAACAGAAGTGACACTATATGCCATAGATAGTTTCTTTTGGTTCTCTAAACATAGTTACGATAATTTCTTCCTATTCTTCCTCTGGTAAATCCCTTGTTAGGCAATTTCTAGCTACCTTGTTTTTTTCCCCCATACATTTCAATTTCCTGTTTCTTTGCATATCTCATTTTTTTTTCTTTTTGAGAATTGGACAGTGTAGGTAATATATTATTTCAATCCTCTATTCTAATTAACCCTTCTTTGGTTTGTTTTCTTTAGATAATTCAAGAGCGTATGTTCCCTTAAATGAATTAGCACTAAATTCTCAGTTCAGTTTTTATTACTATTTATCTTAATTTTTATTTTTAAGCCGGGCTTCCTAGGGGTTCTACTTTGGTCAACATAGTTTGGTTGTCGGTAAATGACTGGTAAAGTTATACTTAAAATCATTGAACTGGTAGTTTCTCTTTGTAGATCTGTGTATGACTTGGAGACACATAGTTCAGTGTTTTTACAGTCCTTTTCTAGCTGTAATTTCCGAATGCTCAAAGTCTCAAAGTCAGTAAAGACAAAGAGACAACTACGGTTTTCTCTGATCATTCCTGAGTTTGCACAGATCTTTGTATAATCATGTAACATTCCAGATCACCATGTTATACAGAAACTTGTCAGGACCATCATGGTTATGTGAAGACAAGACAATTTGTCTTATTAAGACAAGTTCCTCAGAACTTATATTTATGGCTGGTCTGTGCTTGCTCCAGGCTATAGCAAAGTGTTAAACTAGGTGTGAAGTTGGCCAACTGAGATTGTTTTCATTCCTGGATTTTTTCTCTATTGTTTTCAACAGTCTGCCCTGGCATGGACTTTTCCAAGCTCCCATACAAAATCAAATTAGACCTTTGGGCAGCAGAGATGCAGGTTCTCATGCCCTGCCCTGTATTCCATGCAATGGAATTGTACGGGGAGAAATAGAAGACCTCCTCATGCTGCAACACCAGAGATTCCCTATTCACACTGAAGTTCAAGAATTCCTGAATAAACGATTCTCAACTTGCTGTATGCTTTTAGTCAATTTCCAGAATCCTAAAGTATTTTTTTGATGATTATGTCCATTTTTATCATTCCCTTCCAAGGAGAGTTTCACTCAATCATTCCAGATGTTTCCTCTGCTCACTCATTTAAAATGTATCTTGGGGGAGTTCCTGTGGTGGTGCAGCGGTAATGAACCCAACAAGTATCCATGAAGAAGCGGGTGCGATCCCTGGACTTGCTCAACAGGTTAAGGATTGGCGTTGCCATAAGCTGTGGTGTAGTTCACAGATGCGGCTCGGCTCGTATCTGGTGTTCCTGTTGCTATGGCTTAGGCTGGCAGCCATAGCTCTGATTTGACCCCTAGCCTGGGAACTTCCATATGCTTCAGGTACAGCCCTAGAAAGACAAAAAGAAAAAAAAAAAATGTATCCTCCATCAAGCAATTCCCTAACACAAAGTGATCTGGACAGAGAAATCATTCTACTGTTTGCATTAAAAGTAGGTGTTTGATTGCATTCATAACAGGGCATTTGTCAATTTGTTAATATCCAACTGTCTAAGGCATTCCTCCTACTTTATCCCTCTTCTTTCTTATCAGTGTTTACAACCACCAATTAAATACACTCTTGACTTTTGCCTAGTTATTCTTGTTATTCCTTTCTACCTCCTTAGCTGGCTCATTCTCTCATCTCTCTCTTTTACAGGTTGGGATTTCCTAAAGATTTGGTCTCATATCCTCTTCTTTTCTCACTTGATGCTCTTTCTCTGGAACAATTCATTCAAAAGCCTGACTTCAAAGGGCTCCCTTTAAGTGCAGATATACTAAGGTCCAAGCCAGGTCTATGAGCTCCATGCTTTCAGTTCTTATTTTTCTTATTTATTTATTTATTTATTTATTCATTTTGCCTTTTTTTAGAGCTGTACTGGTGGCATATGGAAGTTCCCAGGCTAGCGGTCAAATCAGAGCTACAGCAGCCATAGCAACTCGGGATCAGAGCCATGTCTGCAACCTACACCACAGCTCATAGCAATGCAGGATCCCAGACCCACTGAGCAACGCCAGGGATCGAACCTGTGTCCTCATGGATACTAGTCAGATTTGTTTCCGTTGCACAACAACGGGAACTCCCCATGCTTTCAGTTCTTTCACTCTAGTTCATACCCTCTTTCTGATGCCCCAGACATAACACCCATTCAGTATATCTAGGTCTGAACTCATGTTCTTCCTACCAGAACCAGTCCTTGTCAAGTGTTTTCTATTTTATGGAATGGCAGGACGGTTTATCCATTTGAACCACTGTATATTGCACAGGTATTCTTTCAATTTTACTTATTTGTGGTTTCACATTCTGGTCATCACAAAAAGGACTTTCATTAATGCTTTTAATTCTACCCTCAGAGTTTATAATTTCTTATACAAGCTTTCTCATAAAAAATTAATGTCTTCACAAAATTGTAAATTTGTGAGCCTCTTCTTAAAAAAATAGCATCTTAGTGTTGTGTTCATAATAAAAATTGTGTACAATTGCCACTATACTAGAAGAATAAAATGATACAAAATTTAATACAGTACTCTTAAAAAGTTATTTCTTGGTTATAATATTATGATATTAAAAACACTGATAACATTTAAAAAAATTGTGCTAAGGTAACCATCTTCTATATAGAAGAGTAAAATTTTTCCATCTATTGCAGAATAGCATTATGTCCACTTCTCTACCAAAGTAATTAAGAGTCATATAGATGTCTGAATAGGTTCCAAAAGAGGCCAATGATAATAAGTAAGAGGTGATAAAAGAATACCTGTGCTGAGAAGATCAACTGCTAGAGAAGTATAAAAGGGATTTTACAATAGTTTTCCAATTGACTTAACATTATTCTTGTGTAAAATTTATTCCAGTGGCTCAAAATCCTAGCCAGGAAAGAATGATAGAGATGATATCATCATTGCAACTACATGGATGAAAAAAATTGAAGTTCGGGGGACTAGCTTATACAATGTCACAGTACTATTGTGGAGGAGAATTTTCTGCTTCTAAATATTAGGCTTTTTTTATACTAATCGCAATCACATAGACAGTTGTTGCACTCATTTGATCAGTATGGAAGGTTTTCAAATATTTCAAATTATAAGCAAAATGGATAGAATTTGAAGAAAAAAATTCTATTCATTTAAAAACAGTAAGTTATGGAGTTCTCGCTGTGGAGCAGTGCATTAAGAATTTGACTACAGTGGCTCAGGTCACTGCAGAGGCACAGGTTGGGATTCAATCCCTGGCCCAGTACAGTGGATTAAAGGAACTGGCATTGCCACAGCTGCAGTGTAGCTCATAGCTATGGAGTGAATTTGATCCCTGGCCCAGGAACTTCCATATGCTGAGGGTGTGGCCATTAAAAAAATATATTAAAAATAGTAAATTAATTTCAATGCAACAGTTTTTTTTTTTTTGACTTTTTAGGGCTGCACCCATGGCATATGAAGATTCCCAGGTGAGCATCAGATCAGAGCTACAGCTGCTGGTCTACACCACAGCCATAGCAACAAGGGATCTAAGCAGCAACTGCGACCTGCACCACACACAGCTCACGGCAACGCCACATCCTTAACCCCCTGAGCAAAGCGAGGAATTGAAACCACATCCTCATGGATACTAGTTGGGTTCATTAACTGCTGAGCCAGGACGGGGATTCCCAAGTCAAGAGTTTTAATGAGCTCACCCTCTAAACCTGAATCTGTTTCAGGAATTAAGTCTCATACAGTTGTGTGTTTGATAGAATTTGTGATTTTTATTATTTATTTATTTTCAAAATTTGTGGTGTGCCCATGGTAGCACACATAAGTTCTGGGGTCAGGGATCAAACCCATGCCAGAGAAACGACTGAGCCATTGACAACTTTGGATCCTTAACCTCCTGAGCCACCAGGGAATTCTGAACCTGTGATCTTTTAAAACACGGACAAATCCTGAAGTAAACCACATATAACCATATTAACAAAGATTTCCCATCATTTCAGAAAAATGAACTTTCTGCATGCTAATGAAATTTCAGAAAGGGAATCAATAACCATGCTAAAATCATGCAAACTTTTAAAGAAATACATCTCTAAGCATTTATTCTCCAGTCACATTCAGGATAGACAAAAACATGAAATGTTTTAAAATTAAAGCAATAGGAATATTCCAGCTATATATATGAGGGAAATATAGATTAGATATATTAATCATTCTAAAGGATATTTTTAGGTGATTTAAGGGAAAAATCTAAGAAGGTATATGCTATTCCTACCTAGATTCATATAGATGAAAAATTAATTAAATTAAAAAGATTATCATTAGACCTAAAAGATTCCACTTTTTCTCCTTTTAAAAATGTCCTATCCTTTTTGTTTGACATTATTCTCACATCTAAGAAAGTGGTGGTTGTTTATTCTTTCACTGCAGCTTTTAAAGGTCCTTCTGTCATCTTTGATCCCAATATAGTATACATGTCTGGTGGAAGAAGATCAACACAATTTGGGACAAAAAAAATGAAAAAGAACCCTTGCTTTGGTGCCATTTCAAGTGATTTTGACTCCCAGGTCTCCCTTATTGGCCTGGGAGTTTACATTGCCCAGCGTGCCAAGATGCATTGGCTGCACAAAGTCCTTAGAAGTGCCAGACTCATACTGATCCAAAAACAATAAAACTGATCAGCCTCTGGCAACGGCTGCAGGCACTCAGCACCACCTGAGAATTTTATATTTGGTTGATTAACAGCTAAGATGTGGAAGAACAAAAATTTACATGGTATTTGGCACAAGGATGAAAAGCAATAAGTTAAATGCTGACTACAAATTATATTAATATAAATAAATTAAATGAATTACTTCTTGGTAGGTAGTTACTATCACATGACTTATGTCATATAATCATATCAACTGCTATATGAAAAAAATTACTTTTTACAAATGAGAAAATAAGCCTAGATGTGTAAACAATTTGTTGATCAGTGTATATTGGGTGATCATCAATTTGCTATTATGTGAATAAACACATGAGTATATGCTTTGTGTGGCAAATTAGGACCAGAACCTAGTTCTTAAAAATGGACCTATGATTTTTTTCCAATTTTACCATTCATTTCAATTTAGATTTAGAGGGCTAATTAATTTTATACAGTAAAATAATTTAAGTCTATTAAATTATAATAAAATAATTATCAAAATATTTTATTTTGTAGTGTTTGAAAATAATTTCAACCTATTTTCATTATTTGGTTGTTCAATTTTTGCTTTATTGCATTTTTCAAATTATGTTAATAGAATTCATCCTCCCTGAGGATTGATTACGTATAAGTTTAGCCATATTATAATTTTTGTAATTATCATGGCTTCAATCACAATGTAAGGGACTTGCTAATCTATATGCCTCACTGACCTCTTCCTGATTCCTAATACCTATAAGTATTTACTGAACATGTCTGTTTGGCTACTTCTTATTACTATTAACCAAGCAAACATACAACAGAACTCATATCTTTTACTCTTTATGAGCTGTCTTTGTCTTCCTTATTAAAGGGAAAACAGATAATCCTGTCTGATAAAATAAAATACAAGACTGAAAATTTCCTTCATGGGAGGAAATGACTGGTGGGTAATTAGAGGCAGGTATATTCATTAATACACTGCCTTGGGCAACATATGAAATCAGTGTTCAGAGTAGTGGAAGTGTTAGAGCAAAAGCATAGTGGTTTGAGAAGAGAATGGTGAACCACTGAATTATAGCGGGGTTGTTGGAAGTGAGGACAGATGTTTTACATAGGTAGAGAATAAAGACAACCTACAGGTAATCAATTCACAGATGTTTAATGCAAGCCTTGACTTAATTCAGTTCACAAGAATACACTCTTCATTCTTATAGGGTTTGTTCTATGAATAAATCTTAATATGCCAAACTTGAGATTTTATAAAAAACTAGGAAAAATGGCTATTATTATGTTTACTAAAGGCTTTTCCAACCTTAAAAAAGAGGAAAAAAAGATTGGCTTTTTGAAAATTCTAAGAGGACAGGTATGGAAAGCAATTTAAAATTTTCAATGATCAAGGATCATTTCTCATCTAATGATAGAGTAGCATATTTGTGAATTTATTATAAAACATAAAGGGCTCATAAGCACTGAAATCTAAACATTTCACAAAAGGAACTTACATGAATATCAATTTTACAGGTAAAATTCACCTTTAATCTATGTAATTATTGTAGGGCAGATGCACACTACTCAGAGCTAAAAGAAGGGAACCAGCATTGGGTTTATTAGGCCAAAAGAGAGATGTTTATAGGCATATCAAGACGAGCTGGTATCTTAGGTCATGGTTAGGCCACTTTTAAGCATACAGTAAAAAATAACCATACAGTAAGAAATAAAAAATAGTACAAGGAACTCTACCTAGCCACTGCAATGGGATATGATGGAGGATAATGTGAGAAAAAAGAAATACATGTGTGTATATACATATACATATATACACACACATACATACATACATACACATAATTGGGTCACTGTTGTACAGCAGAAATTGACAGAACATTATAAATCAACTATAATAAATGAAATTAAAAATAATAAAAATCTGTATGTAACTTAAATAGTAGAAAGACCCTTGAATTTTGATGTTTCCTTCACATTCTCTTGGTCTAAGGGTCAAAAACTTCAGTTTCTTTGCTCTCTTGATCTGACTTGTATTTTCCTTTGTGAAACAAGGGAATAGAATTTTATAGGAAGAGTGTACCTTATATATATATATATTATAATGTTTGTATAATGTTTTATTACTGGTTTGGTAGTGAATCCAAGTACATCTATACAGGTAAAAGCTCTGTGTTTGGCTAGGTTCAGGTTGAGTCTTCATGAGTTTATCAATTAATTTCTCTATATTTTGAAGATAAAAGCCTTAAATATTTTTGTTTTAAAAGTTATGTTTTTAATTGTTTGTTGGTTTAAATTTATAAGATTTTTCTAAGGACATGACAAAACATCAGTTTCTTGATTTACAATGAGATTTGATGGAATTACTAGATCATGTCTCTATAGCCACATTTAAGTAGTAAGATATAGAAACAAAAAAAAATCTGAAAGATGATAGTTTATTTTACAACCAGAGCAAAGTAGCCAAGAAGTTTATGCTGACAAGTTAGAAATCTACAAATTCAAAAGATTAGTGTAGGTCTAGGGCTTTTCATTACTTGAACTGAACAAAACTTAGTTGCACATTCGGGGTTCACCTTTTCCACTTGGGGAGTTCAACTAGATACTGGAATTAAGTCTTCTAAGTGAAGCTTTTCTCTTCTCCTAAACCTAAATAGCACTAGCAATGTAGCAAAGAGTAAAAATGATGACGAATCTGTTGAAGTTCATGCCAGAAACCACTCTAAGGATAGGATAAAACTGCCTGAATGTCAATAATAATCCCACATTGAGTAACTATTAACTCCACGATAGTCTTTTTTAAAAATTTGCCTAAAAACATGAAATCCATTTTCTGAGGGCCAGTAACAGACAAATTAAATATAAATTTTTATGTAGTGTACAGATAGGTTTTCTCACTGAATATTCATGCTAATAAAAGGTCACAGGTAGACTTCCACTACCCTTTTAAAGGATCAAAATGCCTAAACTTTTAGCAGTAATTATAAATATAAAACTTATACAGATATTAAAAGAAACAATGACCTATTTGTTCATGACTATATGTGAATAAAAAATAATAAACGGCAAAATTTACCAGGTTGCCAACTCCTTTGCTCACTATAGTTTTACATAGAAAATTTCTGAAACATGTTTGCTTTTTTCCAACTATTAGTAAAATCTCTCTTGATTTTGCCCTTTCAATAAATGCTCTTGTATGTGATCAAACGGAGGAATCAAGTACTACATAAGGAATATGTCAGGATTATTTGTGAATAAAAATATTATGGACCAAAAGAATAACCGATGATGCCCTTGGAGCTCCACTTATTAATATCATTTAGGAGTCTCTATAGACACAATTTTTTTTGTGTGTGTGTGAAAAGACATGATGACACAAACACAAATACAATTCACTTATCTGTTTGAAAAAACAGAGCATAGAGAGAAACACGATTTCTTAAAGCATAAATCTGTCACATTTCATATGTCCATATATGAAAACTATTTTGTAGTTTACTGATGCATCTGAAAATGTATTTTAGGAAGCTCTTTCCAACTGTCATAAATTGAGGTTTTTTTCTTTCTTTAGCTTTCATTCATTTATAATCTTCTATTACACACACACACACACACACACACACACACACACACACATATATCCTAATGTAAGAAAGTAAAGACAAAGGCTATTTTATATTTTAGCCATTAGCCTTATTCCCTGGGGGAAATAACTGCATCGATATTTCAGCTTAGATTTTTTTAATTACTCAATGAATTTTATTACAATTATAGGTGTACAAAACACATCACAACCAAATTTTATAGCATTTCCATATCAGACCTTCAGTGCATCCCCAACTCCCCAACCTGTCTCATTTGGAAATTCATTCCAAACCTTCAGTGTATCCCCCACTCCTCAACCTGTCTCATTTGGAAATCATAAGTTTTTCAAAGTCTGTGAGTCAGTAACTGTTCTTCAAAGAAGTTATTTCGTTGGGTACTTTTTTAGATTCCACATGTAAGTGACAGTATTTGATGTTCCTTTCAATGGCTGAGTTATATTCCATTGTGTATATGTACCACATCTTCTTTACCCACTCCTCGGTCAATGGACATTTAGGTTGTTTCCATGTCTTGGCTATTGCAAATAGTGCTGCAGTGAACATTGGAGTACATCTGTCTTTTAAAGTCATGGTTTTCTCCCCGGAGTGGGATTGCTTGATCAAATGGTAACTCTATTTTTAGTTTTCTGAGGAATCTCCATATTGCACCAACTTGCATTCTCACCAACAATATAATAGGGTTCCTTTTTCTCCACACCCTCTCCAGAACTTGTTGTTTGTAGACTTTTTGATGATGGCCATGCTGGCTGGTGTAAGGTGGTACCTCATACTGGTTTTCATTTGCATTTCTCTAATGATGAGTGATTCTGAACATCTTTTCATGTGCTTTTTTTTTTTTTTTGTCCATCTGTATGTCTTCTTTGGAGAACTGTCTATTTAGATCTTCTGCCCATTTTTTTTTTTTTGTAGTATTGAGCGGTGGGATGTGTTTATAAATTTTGGAGATTAATCCCTTGTCAGTCAATTCATTTGCAAAATTTTTCTCCCATTCTGTGGGTTGTCTTTTCATTTTGTTAAAGGTTTCCTTTGCTGTACAGAAACTTTTAAGCTTAAGTCCCATTTGTTTATTTTTGTTTTTATTGTTATTACTATAGGAGGTGGAACTGAGAAGATGTTGCTGTCATTTATGTCAGAGAGTGTTTGGCCTATGTTTTCCTCTAAGAGTTTTACAGTATCTGGTCTTATATATAGGTCTTTAATCCATTGTGAGTTTGTTTTTGTATATGGTGTTAGGATGTGTTCTAATTTCATTCTTTTACATGTGGCTGTCTAGTTTTCCTAGCACCACTTACTGAAGGGGCTGTCTTTTCTCCATTGTATATTCTTGCCTCCTTTGTCATAGTTGACTGTAGGTCTGTGGGTTTAATTCTGGGCTTTCAATCCTGTTCTACTGAACTATATTTCTTTCTTTGTGCCAGTACAATACAGTTTTGATGACTGTAGCTTTGTAGTATAGTCTGGAGTCAGGGAGCCTGATTCCTTCAGCTCCATTTTTCTTTCTCAGGGTGTCGTTGGATATTCTGGCTCTTTCGTGCTCCCCAACAAACCTTAAAATATCCAAACTCTAAAATATTTTGTCCGGGTTCTGTGAAAAATGTCCTTGGTAATTTGATATGGATTGCACTGAATCTGTACATTGCCTTGGGTAGTATAGTCATTTTGATAATATTGACTCTTCCAATCCAAGAGCATGGTATGTCTTTCCATCTGCTCAAGTCACCCTTGATTTCTTTCATCAGCATCTTATAGTTTTCAGAGTACAGGTCTTTTGTCCTTTAGGTAGGTTTATTCCTAAGTGTTTTATTCCTTTTGATGCAATGGTAAATGGGACTGCTTCCCTAATTTCTCTTTCTGATCTTTGGTTGTTAGTATATGGAAATGCAGTCTATTTTTGTGTATTTATTTTGTATACTTTGACTTTGACAAATTCATTGATGATCTCTCACAGTTTTCTGGTAGAGTCTTTAGAATTCTCAAGGTATAGCATCATATCATCTTCAAATAGTAATAGTTTTACTTCTTCCCATCCAATTTGGATGCCCTTTATTTCTTTCACTTCTCTTATTGCTGTGGCTAGGACTTCCAAAACTATGTTGAATAGTAGTGGTGAGAACAAAGATCCTTGTCTTGTTCTTTATCTTAGCAGGAATTCTTTCAGTTTTTCACCATTGGGAATGATGTTAGCTCTGGGTTGTCATATTTGGCCTTTATTTTGTTGCGGTAGGTTCCCTCTATGCCCACTTTCTGAAGGGTTTTTATCAGAAATGGGTGTTGGATTTTGCCAAAGGCTTTTTCTGCATCTATTGAGAGGATCATATAGTTTTTATTCTTCAGTTTGTTAATGTGGTATAACACACTGATTGATTTGTGGATACTGAAGAATCCTTGCATCCCAGGGATTAATCCCACTTGATCATGACGTACAATCCTTTTAATGTATTGCTGGATTTTGTTTACTAGCATTTTGTTGAGGATTTTTGCATCTATGCCCATCAGTGAAATTGGCCTGTAATTTTCTTTTTTTGTGGTACTTTTGTCTGGTTTTGGTATTAGGGTATTAGTGGCCTCATAGAATGAGTTTGGGAGTGTCACTTCCTCTGAAACTTTTTGGAATAGTTTCAGAAGGATAGGTGTTAGCTCATTTCTAGATGTTTGGTAGAATTTGCTAGTGAAGACATCTGGTCCTGCACTTTTGTTTGTTGGAGGTTTTTTAATTACAGTTTCAATTTCAGTATTTGTGACTGGTCCATTCCATCTTTTCTATTTCATCTTGGTTTAGCCTTGGAAGATTGGACTTTTCTAAGAATTTGTCCACTTCTTTTAGATTTTCTATTTTATTGACGTATAGTTGCACCTAGTAGTCTCTTACGATCCTTTGTATTTCTGTGATGTCCGTTGTTACTTCTCCTTTTTCATTTCTAATTTTATTGATTTGAATCCTCTCTCTTTTTTTCTTGATAAGTCTGGCTAAGGGTTTATCAATTTTGTTGATCTTCTCAAAGAACCAGCTTTTAGTTCATTGATCTTTTCTATGGTTTTCTTCGTTTCTATTTCATTGATTTCTGCTCTGATCTTCACTATTTCTTTCCTTCCATTAATTTTTGGTCTTCTCTGTTCTCTCTCTAGTTGCTTTAGATGTAAAGTTAGGTTGTTTATTTGAGCTTTTTCTTGTATCCTGACATAGGCTCGTATTGCTATCAACTTTCCTCTTAGAACTGCTTTTGCTGCATCCCATAGGTTTCTCAGTGTTGTATCTTTGTTGTCATTTGCTTCTAGGTATTTCTTAATTTCCTCCTTGATTTCTTCAGCTATCCATTTGTTGTTTAGTAGCATGTTGTTTAGTCTCCATGTGTTTGTGTTTTTTGCAGTTTTCTTCTTATTGTTGATTTCCAGTCATATAGTATTTTGGTCAGAAAAGATGCTTGATGTGATTTCAATTTCATCAAAGTTACCAAGGCCTGATCTGTAGACCAGGATGTGCTCAGTCTTAGAGAATGTTCCATGTACACTTGATTTCTCCTTCAAATCTGAACGAGAGTCTTTCTGGGTAAAGTAATCTTGGTTGGAGGTTTTTTACCTTTCATCATGTTAAGTATATCATGCCACTCCCTTCTGGCCTGCAGAGTTTCTGCTGAAAAATCTGCCAATAACCTTATCTGGGTTCCCTTGTATGTTATTTGTTTCTTTTCCCTAACTGCTTTCAATATTTTCTCGTTGCCTTTAATTTTGGCCAGTTTGATGAATATATGTCTGAGTGTTCCTCCGTGAATTTATTTTATATGGTATTCATTGTGCTTCCTGGATTTGAGTGAGTGGTTCCTTTCCCATGTTAGGGAAGTTTTCAGCTATTACCTCTTCAAATATTTTTTCTGTCCCTTTCTCTCTCTCTTTTCCTTCTGGTATTCTTTATAATACGGATGTTGGTGCATTTAACGTTGTCCCAGAGTTCTCTGAGACTCTCTTCATTTCTTTTCTATCATTTTTCTCTTTTCCATTCCATGTCAGTGATTTCCACTAGTCTATCCTCCACCTTGCTTATTTATTCTTCTGCTTCCTGTATTTGCTGTTGGTTGCTTCTAATGAATTTTTTATTTCAGTTATTGCACTTTGCACCTCTTCTTGCTTAAGTTTTAAATCTTGTATTTCTTTGCTCAATGTTTCCTGTAAATTACGAACTTTTGCCTCCATAAACTCCAGCGTCTTGCATCATCTTCAGAATCAACAGTCTAAAGTCTTTTTTCTGGAGGCTCATAATTTCCTGATAGCTTAGCTGATTTCTGGAGCTTTTTTCTTTCTGCCTTCTCTGAGTTATAGTTCTCTGTCTTTCCACTTTTATAGGTTTTTGGTGTGATGTACTTTTTGCAAACAATTGAGTTGTAACCTCTCTTACTTCTAGTCTCTGTTCCCTTTGTGGCTGAAGTTGGTATGGGGACTTTCTGTTGGCTTCCTGAGACTCGGTGCCTGCCCACTGTTAGTTGGGGCTGATTCCTATTCCTCTGGTTGGTGAGGCTTTGTCTCTGGATGAGATTAGAGGCAGATGTGCTCCTTGGGGGTATTTAGGCAGCCTGTTTACTGATGGGTGGGGCTGTGATCCCACTTGGATTATTTTTTGGCCTGGGGCTTCTCAGACTTTCCCCAAATGGCCACCTTTAGAGAAACGCATGCTGAGGTATATTCCTGGGAGCTTTCCCTCCAATGTCCTTTCCCCACAATGAACCACAGTCACCCCTGTTTTCCCAGGGGACCCTCCAAGATCTGCAATTAGGTCCAAACCAGATTCCTATGGAGACTTTGATTTTCCCTGGGACCAAGGACATGCAAAAATCTGTGCATGCCTTTTAAGAATGGGATCTCCATTTTCCCCAGTCCCATGGAGCTCCTGCGTACAAGCCCTACTGGCTTTCAACGCCAGATGCTCCAGGGACTCTTTCTCCCAGTGCCAGATCCTCAGGCATGGGGACTTGATGTGGGGCTCAGAACTCTCATTCCTATAGTTGAGTCTCTGTGATAGTTACTTTCCAATCTGTGGGGCTTCCCACCCAAGAGGTATGGGGTTGTTTAATTGTTTAATAACCCCTCCTATCTCTTGATGTGGCCTCCTCTTTTTCTTCTGGAGTAGGATATCTTTTTGAAAGTTTCCAGTCCATTTGGTTGAAGGTTCAGCATTTGATTGTAACGTTGTTTTTATGAGAGAATTTGAGCTCCATTCCTTCTATTCCCAGCATAGAGAGTTTAACATAGGATTTATGCTCTACAGAAATTACCGGTCAATTATTTCATTGCATTATTTAGTTCACCAAACTTGTAGATCACTTCTTCTATTTCTCAGAAATTTTATTTCAGGTAATTTAAAAAGAACTTCCTACATGCCTACTCAACAAGACACTTGTTTAAATGCCCATGGAGTTCAATATGAATCAGTTCTACTTGAGTGAAAAACTATTTTACAAGCCAGAAACTCTCAGAAAATACTAGTATCTGTTGTGGTCATATATTATGCACAGATAACAATCGATCCTTTATTACTATTGCCGCATTTTTGTAACAGTGAATTCAATTGTGGGAATGTGAAAGAAATATTTTATGTTACTAAACGGTTAGAGATTTCTGATTATATATAATATTTCTAAATATATGAAGTTTTAGGATATACATTCATATATATGCATTAGAATTTTTAAATAACCATCTTTTAAAATTTCTCAAATATAAAGCGGATTTGTCAAAATATTTTGTGTAACTACACCTCCCACTTCCACTATATCACAAGAAGGGTATTCTAATAAATGTTTGTAAGAAGAAAAGGTAATGAATAATCGCAAGAAGGATTATATTCTTTATATTACAAGTTCCTATTATTGGGGTCTTTTTGCAAAAGTTAATGGAAACTTCAACTGATGCATTATCTATTTATGCACATAAGATTTCATTGAAGAAATGCAAGAAAAAGTAGCTCTTTTAAAAAAGAAAAGAGGTATTTAATCAAACAGAATAAAATAGAAAATCTGTAGTAATTATTACTAGCAATTTTGAAGATCTCTTTTAGCCATTTGATAGTTCATAATGCTAAGATTCAAACTGAAAAATGAACAGAAACATCCTAGCTACAAGAAATAGTCATCCGATATATATTTTACTATACTTTTATTGGCTGATTGAAAACTATGTTATAAATTCAGTGGATGGTTAGTGAAATAATGAATAGGAAGTTCATTAGCATATGCCCTCTGTAAATTGCTGATCAGGATACCTGGTTGAGCTGTTTTGAACAGGAAATATTAATCTCCGCTCAAGGATGCCACCATATCAGAGAAGACAAAATAAAAATAAAAGCATATAAGTACATCAACAATAAGCATCTAAAAGAGTGTTTTCAACATGTTAAGAACTTCTTTAGAAGATATCTTTATTTATCCTCCCATTTAAAAGATAAAGAAACTGAGGTGCAAATAATTTTGCCCAATATTACACAGCTAGTAAATGTCAAAGCTGGGATTTGAACCCAGGTAACACTAAATCTAGAGTTTTCATTTTAAAATATGCTTAAAGCTGATCAGATACCAAAGTAAGTGGCATGCGTGGTTTGGGACAATGACACAGATTAAATGAACAGTGGAAAGAAAACACAAATTCCAGTTAACTCAGTTATAATGTTAGCAGCAGATTTCTTATTGTTTTATATTTCTCCAAAGTTACTAATTCATGATTTTATTATATGTCATATTTGCACCTCAAATCCTCATGATGCACTAACCTCTCAGCTTCATATTAATGTCTTAAATCTCCTTAGTTCTCCAGAAAATTAAAAAAATATATATAAGCTCTAAATTATGTCAATAGATCTCTTGCTACCTTTGGTTTAAGTTTGTTTATATAACTTGATTGTCATCAACATTTCAAAACTAAGTTAAAGGGCTAAAAATTAACTATGATACATGACAATTAATTGAGCTATGAGAAATAGTTTCAGATCTTGTCTTATAAAGATATTCAACATGTAATTATTGGAAGTGGTAATCAAACAAAAACATTAAGTTTTCAAGTGATGCTAAATTTGAGACTTCATCACTATATCGGTAGAAGATGAAACCATGAAACTATAAGATGAAACCTAGGACTCAGAAATACAGGCAGAGAGACAGAGGATGAGGGCTTGTGGTATTTAATATTAAAGATTTCTAGTCTGTGGTTGTAAAAATTATTTTTTCTATGAATATGTATTTTAAATATTAAACATTTTTCACTCTGCTTCTGTGCTGTATTTGTTTTAATTTTGAAGGAATATAAATGATTGATTTCAACTCTCTGCTATTTATAAACTAGCAATGGATTCTGTCCTATGTCTACCTAATGTACGCTCTGACTTGGAAATAAACAGTGAGATAAAGGCTCAGGCATCATCAGAATGTACTCATCTGGTAAGTGGGTGGGAAGATGACACATAGGAGGTACAGTTGGCTGGGGACAAGGAATCCAAGGTATTAGTTCTGGCTGTACCACTATATTCTCCTGATCTCAGAAATATAGTTGACCTCATTGAAACTTACTATTTTAGAATTCAGAATAATATACTATTTAGGTAATTCCCAGCTCCAAAATACATCAATTTTGTAAATAAGAATCTATAAAAAATATCTTGAGAAAAAACATATTTTATGTCTCACTGTGAATTATAAGGACTTAATACGATGTCAGGGACTCACCCCAGACAAAAATAATTGTAGAAATAGTATGGATCTTACTGTTTTCTAAGCCTAAAGTAACACTTTTTAAACAAAGGATTTAGGGCTAGAGAAGTTACTAGGTATTATTTATTTACGGTATTTGTTTACGATTTTCTATTTTTGACTCTGCCCTATTTTTATAACCTATTGAAATGCTATAATTGATATTCTGAACAAACTCAAATGTTCCTCTATGAATTAAATTTTGAAATATTCGGAGTTTACGTACTCCCTGATGCATTTATAGGATATAAATCTTCCTGTGATTCTTGGACAATATTAGCAATGAGGGATAATGAAGATACAATAAGTTTAAATCTTGACTTTCATATAGAAACTCTTTCTGGCCCATACGTTTTAGCCCTTAATGCCACTGAAATGTGCCACATGTTCTAGAAAATTTTCTTTTATGAAAATGATAATGGACACCAACACTATGTGCAATACTGTTCTGAGAAACTGACTAAATAAAAACAATTGAAACCCTGGAGATAATAGAAAACCAAAACTTCCAAATAGGGTGGCACAGTCAGTTTAGGGAACCAGAATGCCAACAGTCAGCAACTGTAGAAAATCTGCAAGTTATATCAAAGATTAGCCTGAATAAAATATTTTTACTTCTTCCTCAGGAAGGAAAACAACTAAGAAGTACCATAAGTTGAACAAGAAATTATCTAACTGATTTTAAAAATAACGACTTTTATTAAGCCACCATAGTGATAACATGGGAATAAAGAAATTGCATTTATGTGGCCTAATATAGAAAAGAAGGCAAAACATAATGTGGTAGTGTGTGAGCCTATATTTCTCTAATTACTAAAAGGCACAAGAGAAAACTGGTGCATATTGTGAGTGTGTAGGTTTAAGTTAGATTTTAGGAAGGCAGTTTACCTTGGAATTTGCAAATAGAAAGAATGCCAAGTCTCATTTAGCGAAGAGCCATATTGGAGACTACAAAAATTTAGATACATCAAAAATTATCAGATATTAATTGAGAACCTGATTTTCATTTTTCCTGGTTTTGCTTTCATTGTGAATATAACCAAAAAAACATACACTGAAGTTACCAAACCAAAGTGGAATGTAACATGACTATTTTCTTGTCTAACGGATACCGACTTTATCTATTAGAAGAAATTAGGAGTACCGACTTGAAGCAAACAACCCAAAAAACAAAAACAGTGATAACTATTAAACAGAAATTCTTTGACGGAAATAGAGTTTAAGAGAGATAATATGTGAAAAACATAGAATGAAAAAGGATCTTATGTTGGAAATGCATACTTCAATTTTCTCCATAGTTTACTTCTTTTCTTTGCCTTTTTAAATTTGTTTTTGCATCAAACACTGATATAAAGTAGTTTTAACAACTCGATGTTTCCTCATAGTTTAATGGCCTCGCAACTATACAGAGATTTCCATGTTACTTAAGAAACAGTGGCTATAACCTTATCACTTCTACCTATATCAGAATTGACTATCTTCCAAATCAGAGGAGAAAACTTATCTTGGAGTTACCTGTCACTAATAAAAATTTATATAATAATCCCTGGTATGATTGTGAATAGGGATTTGTTTTGTTACTTCACTATCTTAATTATCCAATTTAAGTAAAGTCAAATTCAGATCTGGTAAAAAAAAAAAATCTCTGTATTCTTCACATTATCAAGACTCTAAGCCTCTTACCTGAGAGTGTGTCCTAAAAATGAATTGTTTTAAAACATTAAGCTCACATCTGTCTATAAGTCCAATATTTATTTATTTATTGACTCTATGACTATGCTATACAAAATGGTAGCCACCAGCTGCATGATGCTATTTGAATTGTAATTTAACTACAATTAAATTCAATTAAAATTCAGTTCATCAACTCACAGCTAATATCATATTCAATGGGGAAAGACTGAAAGGTTTTCCTCTATGATCAGGAATAAGAAAAAAAATGCCTGCTCTTATCACTTCTATTCAACATAGTGTCGGAAGTCACTGTCAGAGCAATTAGTCAAGAAAAAGAAATAAAAGGTATCCAAATTGCAAAGGAATAATTACGATTATCTCTGTTCACAGATACCATGATCTTATATATAGAAGATCCTAAATATTCTACAAAATGGCATTAGAAATAATAAATTAAGCAAAGTTTTAGAATACAGAATCAGAAGCAAAAATCAATTGTGCTTCTAAACACTAAAAGTGAACAAAAAAATAAATTAAGAAAATAATACGATTCACAATACCATCAAAAGAATAAAATAGTTCAGAATAAATCTAACCAAGGAGGTAAAATACTTGTTCACTGAAAATACAAAATGTTTCTTAAAGAAATTTAATTAATTTATTTATTTATTTTAGTCTTTTTGTCCTTTTATGGCTGCACCCATGGCATATGCAGGTTTCCAGGCTAGGGGTCTAATTGGAGCTGTAGCTGCTGGCCTATGCCATAGCCACAGCAAAACCAGATCCTTAACCCCCTGAACAAGGCCAGGGATCGAACCTGCAACCTAATGGTTCCTACTCAGATTTGTTTCCACTGTGCCACCATGGGAACTCCAACATTTCTTAAAGTAATTTTAAAGACACAAATAACTGAAAGACATCTGTCTGTGTTCATGGATTGGTAGACTCAATATTATTAAGATGTCAATAATACTTTAAGTGATCTATAGATTCAGTACATGCCCTATAAAAACATCAATGCCATTTTTGGCAGACATAGAAAGGAATCATCCTAAAAATCATATGGGATTCAAGGGACCTCAAGCAGCAGAAAACAATTTTGAAAAAGAATAACAAACTTGGATACACACTTTCTGATTTCAAAGCCTATTGCAAAGCTATAGTAATCAAAATTCTGAAGTGGAATTAAAACAGATATATATAGATCAATGGAATAAAATAGAAGGTCTTGAAATTTGACCTTGAGTGTATGGTCAAATGACCTTTAACAAGTGTACCGATACCACTCAATGGGGAAAAGACAGTCTCTTCAACAAATTATTTTGGGAAAATTGTATATCCATATGCTAAAAATAAAACTGTATTCTTACCTTGCACTGTATACAAAAAATAACTCTAATCAGATTGAATATCTAAACTTAAACCCCAATACTATAAAAGTTTCAAAATGAAATGTAGGGAAATCTTTGTGATATTGGATTCAGCCTTGCTTTATTGGTTATGACAGCAAAAGGATGGTAACAAAAAAAATAGGCAAATTTTACCACATTAACTATAAAATTTTGTTTATCAAAGGATATAATCAACAGTAAAATTATGGAATGCAATAAAATGCTTCCAAATTACATATCTGATATAGGATTAATATCCAGAATATATAAAGAACTACAACTCAATAACAAAAATCAAATAACCCAATTTTTTTAAATGGGAAAAGACTTCAACCAACCAAATGGCTAACAAGCATGTGAAGATATACTCAATATCACTAATAACAAGAGAAATGTAAATCAAAATCACAGGAGATATCACCTCACATCCAATAGTGTGCTTACCACTAAAAAACAAACAATAACAGAGGAAACAATACTTTTGGGCAGAGATGTGGAGAAATAGGTACCCTGTATAGTGTTGATGGAATTATAGAATGGAACAGTAATTATAGATAATAGCAAAAACGGTTAAAAATTTAAAGTAACATAATAATTAAAATTAAACACAGAATTCTTCATATAATCCAACAATTTCATTTCTGAGTGTGCATACAAAAGAATTCAAAGCAAGATCTTGAAGTGTTACTTGTACACTCAGGTTCATAGTAGCATGATTTACAATAGCCAAGAGATAGAATCAACCCAAATGTCCACCGACAGATAAATGGATAAACAAAATCTGATGTATACATATAATGGAATACCATGCAACCTTAAAAAAGAAGGAAATCTGTCATATACTATAATATGCATGAACCTTAAAAACATGACACTTGGTGAAATAAGCTAGTTACAAAAGGTCAAATACTGTATGATTCCATTCACATGAGGTATCTAAATTAATCAAATTAATAGATACAGAAAGCACAGTAGTGATTACCAGTGGCTAAAAGGAACAGGCAAAGCAAATTTACTACTTAATACATATAGAGTTTCAGTTCTGCAAGATGAACAGGTTCTGGAGATTAGCTTTACAACAATGTAGATACTTTTAATGCTACCAAACCAAAATTTACTTAAAATGGTAAATTTTATGTATCTAACAAAATAAAAATTTTTGAATTCAGTTCTTTTGTTATTACAGCTACATTTCAAGTGTACAATAGTCCCATGTAATTAGTGTATACCATATTGGACACCAGATTATAGAACATATCAATCTTTACAGAAAATTTGACTATACAGTCTTGCTCTAGAATCTTTCTTTTAATCCTTTGCTCCAATATATTATTCTATCTTCACTTGCTTTTCTATAGACCAGATCTCACTGATCTTCACTACTGATTTTTAGCTACACTTTCAGTATTTTGACTCCTTTTGCTGTTCATTTCACCATTAACACAAGTGCCAACACTATATTAACACAAATTTCCATCTTTTGTTTACCACCAAAACGGCTCAACAGTACAAAAGAAAAACAAAAATAAAAACAGGAACAAAACTGTGTGGATTAGGCTATTATAAATCCACCGTTCTCATTATCAAGTGATCAGTCTTAAAAATGCCTGAAATTACTCTGCCCTCATCCCGTTCTCCACAGTCAAGCTCTCCTAAATTTTTAATCACCTTTTTCAAGCCCTTCCACCTCTCTCTGAAAATGCACTTGCCTCTGTGAAACAGAGATAAGAACAACTATCACACATACTCTGTCAGTTGTTGTCCTACCACAGTGAGTTCCAGGGATTTGGGGGCTGAAAATTTTTTTAAAAATATAACCAAGAACTTACAGCTGGCACACACAAATTTGATTTGTGAGTCCTTGCTATCTGAAGATATGAGGAAATCTCAGTCTTCTGTGAAGATACAAAAAATCTAGGGGCCAATATACATAGGCCATCTTTAGGTCATTTATAGGACACATTACTTAAGCCTATAAACAACATGCTTCCTTTTTTAGTTTCATAGACGAGGACCTTTCCTTTTGTCTAAGCCTAAAATTTCTTCTTTAACTCTCGGTCTATCCCTTGATCCCTTAGGAGATGAGACTTATCAATAGGGCCCTCCTTCACCCAGAATACCATCTGTGAAATACTGGAGAGGCAAAAAATCCTGTTGAGTTTGAGAAATTAATGCTCTGCTTCTGCTGAACACAGGATAACTCTATATATACCTGGAATTTTCACTGACTAGTTTGAATTGATAAAGGGAAGAATGCTAAGTATATTAGGAATCAGCCTTTTCTTAAGTCTTGCCCTAAAACTCAAGATTAGGCCTTTAGGTCAGCCAAGTTTGTATCTTAATGGAATAGAGGGGAATGAAAGAATATTTTTAATTATCTCTTTGCAATCTGTGTTATACAACAAAAGATAACCCTGCAGTCCTTTATTTTGCCCAAGAGGGACATTTAAACCTATTACCTCACTTTGACTCAAATACATTTTTATTCTCTCTATATATACAATTTTTAATTTAACATTCTTATATGTTAAAAATTCTGTTATATGAGAAATATTATTTCTCATAATATTAAAGCAAAATCAGATTTTTCTCTGTATTAAAAAAGATATATACTAGTGTGCATACACACACACACACAAGCACTAATGGCCTTTGAATCTTGGTATTCAACTTTTCACTAGACAGCAAGGCCTTTGAGGGGATATAATAGAATGAGTTTTTGTTGTTGCTGTTTTTAATTTTATTAGAATACGGTTTTCTTTTTTTTTTAATTTTTGCCTTCGACATACATAGAAGTCTTTAATAGAAATGACATATTTGATTTATGGCTCACATGCATTCTACTTTTTAAATTTATCCCACCATTTCCCTTTTCTTTCCTTTTTTCTTTTTCAGCAGTCACATATTGCTTTCTTTCTGGAAGTTTCATGACATACATCCTGAGTTTATTTATTTTGTACTATGGTCATCCTCAAAAAATCCAGTTATCCAACATTTTGTCTTCAGCAATGTGTAGACAATTTTTTTTAAAAAACAACAAAATACTCATAATAAGCAATAATTTTTCTAAAATAACACTGAATACAAATCATTAAATAAGTAATATTAAAATATATAGAAATGAAGTATAATTTATCAATTTACTGTAATGTGTTGTAGATATAGAATTATAAATCTATGTTGAATAAATAAATATGCACTCATTACCCTAAGAACAAGCAAATGAAATGTTAATAAAATGAATACTGTCTTTTTTCTTCAGCAAATATGCATCCAGGCCTACCTATCAAGTTGGAGAGAAGAGGGAAAATGAACAGTCTGGGCTCTTTCAACTCTTTATCACAAATTTTAAGGAACCAAGAAATTACTACTGGCAGAAAATATTAGCTCACAGAAATTACTAAAATGTACCCAAATAATATAATAGTAGTGAGTGAAAACATACTAATTTTACATACTTCTAATTTTACATAAAGCTGATGATTTTATAAATATACAGGAATAAAAATCAACTATTATTTATTCAGAGAAATCACAGAGATTCTAGGATATTCACATTTTCTTCTTTGTACTTAAAGTGTACAACACTGGCAACTTAGAAAATGCTGAGATTCCTTCCCATACTAAGACTTTCAAGGTTTTTCTTTAATGTGAAACAAAGTTCAGTCATTCTCATTTTTTTAAGCCCTGCCAGAGTAGCTATTACAGTTTCAAAAAGTAAAACACCAAGTGGATATTACTTTAAAGTTTAGAAGAAGCCTGTGATCTCAGCTTTGTTTTGGGACAAGCTAATTTTTGAAGTTCTTTTAAGGAATTCCTCATGACACCTGAACTGACCTCTATTCCCGATTCCACTAGTGTTAGATCTAGAAGCCGTCTTTGTAATCTATCTTTAGCAGGGGTTCCACAATTTCCTGAATGTGGAAACACATTCCCCAAAGCCTCCACCGTGGAAATCTGTTTAACAAATGAACCATGTCCTCAATCTGTAGTGACTCTAGTCAGTGTCTGCCTTTCCAGGCACTCCCCATGCAAATACAGGGAACTTCCAACTATTCCTGAACTAAGTATCCATGTTTCAATTGAAAACTTTAGGTCAGTAATGACATCCATCCTTACTTAATTATCAAATATTAAAACTCTTTATGTGTTTTATCGGTTTCCTATAACCCTACATGAAACTGTTTCTTTCCTCTCTCTTTTAAATGTTACAATTAAGTCCTTTGGAAACTTTGTTCTAGGAAAAACAGACTTCTGTATCTACACACAGAATGCTTCCCTTGAACTTTACATCTATTCATCTATTGCTGAAACTGGGCTTTCCTATAAGAACTCGGTATCACCTCAATCCAGATATGACTTCCTCACACATAACCTGTGAGTCACACAGGCACCATGCTCAGAACAACTTCATGTTTGATTCGATATGGCATTGTTAGTTTGATATTCTCAATAATATTACCTCTGAACTCTTTTTAAAGTGGACGTCTAATGTGCAATGAAGTACAGTTGTAGACAGAGAAAAAACATGCTTTATGGGTGTC
Organism: Catagonus wagneri; assembly: GCA_004024745.2. NCBI lineage: Eukaryota > Metazoa > Chordata > Mammalia > Artiodactyla > Tayassuidae > Catagonus > Catagonus wagneri. Next base: position 4,121,860 of record PVHT021183608.1, read on the forward strand.
TCCTGTTGTTCCTTGTCTTCTCATTTATGTATATTTGTGATTCCCCAGGAATGCCAAATTCTAATGGATTCATACCGTATGAGTTTACTGAGACTAAAATGCGTACAGATTAGTGTGTATGTCTTCAATTGAGTAACTGGGGCACTGACAGTCCTGAGAGGTTCAAGAGGCCACACTTTATATTATAAGCAGAACTTGTTTTGAATCCAGAAAGAAATCATTGGCATTTAAATATATAAATGACCAAGGAACTGTATCATACATTTTCACATCCACATTATTTTCCTGCATTATACAAATATTTATGGTGAAATGAAGACAGAGAAAGGAGAAACAAAGCCAAACCACTGTTCTTTTTGTTTTTTAGACCTTCCTTAGTTACTAGTAAGCCTTAGGTAGACAGCACTGGTAAATTGTGGATATAAAGCAATAAAAAGACTGGAGTTAATTTTGTGCTGTGTTTCCACTATTCATGCAAAAATTACAAAATACAAATTGCTTAATGTGAGTGATTCTGTGTGAGTTACTCATATTTGCATTTAAAATAGGCATGCAAAATATAAATATGAACAGTAGAATTTGTGCTCACAATTTGCATTTTTAAATTACCTTTCTTTTTTACTTAGAACAACATTATATAGCAAAAGCAAACAATAAACAAAAAAAACCACTATGTCCAATCAAGAGGGAAACTAGAGAAGAAAACAAAAGCTTTATATTTTAGTATTTTTAATAGCACTTTTCCCCTACTTTTTGAACAAGGTACCCATATTTTCATTTTGCACAGGACTCTCTAAGCAATGCAGTGAACTTTGTCAGGACTTTCCCATTATTTATTCTCTTGTGCTTCATAATGAAAAATGCACAATTAGCATCAGCATAGTCTTTGATCTAAACTAGCAAATCATTACTTTTGCATCTTGGGTAAAGCTTCTTCTTTGAAATTTATAACATCTCAATATGCAACAAGATTCCTTTGCTCCACACATTTATCTTTAGATCTCTAGATCATTCTATTCTAATCTGTTGAAACATTGACAGTCAAAAAGACAAAAAAAAAAAAAAGAGTTCCTGTCATGGCTTAATGGTTAATGAATCTGACTAGCATCCATGAGAATGCAGGTTCAATTCCTGGCCTTGCTCAGTGGGTTAAGGATCCCGTATTGCTATGGCTGTGGTGAAAGCTGGCACAGCTGCAACTCCACTTTGACCTCTAGCCTGGGAACCTCCATATGCTGCATGTACACCCTTAAAAAGCAAAAGCAAAAAAAAAAAAAAATCACGCTGTCTTTCCAACTGATGTAGTACAGATACATCAACAAATTAGACTACAGATTACAAATCAATAACCTAGCTTCATATTCCCTTTACTTCCTCATCCCCACTTCATTTTTGTCTCCTTTATCATGTCACCTTCAAGAGTTTTTCATCAGCCATCACTGCTTCATATTATAAATCTTAAACTTTGATATTTTAGCTTGTTACCATAGGCTTGTATCTTTTTAGTTCTTTTATTATCTCTATCCATAAGAAATTGTTCTGCAAACTTACAAAGCCTCCTATTTTTCATTACTTTTTTGCTTAGATGTTTTGTCCTCCTTGATCTCACTTAAAACTCATGAAATGGATGAACAGTTTAGATGACGTCATCTACAAATTCAACTCCCTGCAAACAATCACTTAGGAAAACCCTAACCTGATATGGGCTATCCCAATACATTGCTGTTCATCTATATGAATGCTACCTAGAACACACAAAGAAAAAAAGAAGTGTTTTCTATAATTTCATGTGGACCATATATGCTAGTGATTAATATTTTATTTTTCCTTGGCTGCTTCTTCCATTCTAAATTCTAAATATTCTTCCAAAAATTAATATTTGACATCTATTTTTGAGAAATATATTTATCCCACAAGGCAATGAGAAAAATCAAGGTGAAACTATGTCATCTATGTCATTCATCTTTTTTTTTTGTCTTTTTGTCTTATCTAGGGCCGCACCCGTGGCATACAGAGGTTCCCAGGCTAGGGGTCTAACAGGAGCTGTAGCCGCCGGCCTTCGCCACAGCAACGCGGGATCCAAGCCGCGTCTGCAACCTATACCACAGCTCACAGCAACGCCGGATCCCTAACCCACTGAGCAAGGCCAGGGATAAAACTCACAACCTCATGTTTCCTAGTCGGATTCGTTAACCACTGAGCCACGACGGGAACTTCTATGTCATTCATCTCTTTAAAAAAACATATCTGGATCCATGATCTGTGTCTCATTTGGTCCAATCTTGGAAAACAGAATGCATTAGAGGACAAAGTCCCACTTCCTCTGATATAGGGCATAGATGGTCAAAGTTACTATCGTTAGTAATAAATCATGTTGATATACTTAATATGATGTGATGAGACTGGCTCTTTACTTCTGTGATACTTTTATCAATAACTCATAGCCTCAGCCTACTCATAAGGAGGGCATCCGATGAATCCCATTTGAGGGGCAATATATGAAATACTTGATGAATATTCCTCAAAATTGAAAAGGTTATCAAAATAAGAAAAGCCTGAAGAATTGCCACAGGCAGGAGGAGTCTAAAGAGAGATGACAATTAAATGTAATGTGATAATCTCAATCTGAATGGGATCCTGGAAGCTAAAAATAACACTAGGCAAAGACTAATTAAATTGACTAAAACATGTACTTTAGTTAATAATATATAAATCAGCTAATTAATTGTGACAAATGTAATATGCAAGTTGACAGTAGGGGAAACTGTGTTCGGGGTATTAAAGAACTCTTTTTATTTTTCTCAAAATATTAAACTATTCAAATTAAAGTTTACTAAAATGTATAAAGGTCATTAAAATGTATAACAGTTATTTTACTTTCTTAAAATTACTCAGTGAAAGGTATTTCCTTTATTTCACTTTTGTGTCCTGAAAATCAGATGGATATTTAAAAACTCTCATCAGATCTTTTCACTCCCTGACAGAAAGCTAACAAGTTTTCCATCAAACTCAAAATCAAATCTAAAATTCTTTACTGTGGTCTACATTCAGGCCTCTTTTTTCTTCCAGTCTTACATGATGTGATCACATACCACTCTCCTTCTTACTCATTCTTTAGTCACATGGTCCACTTTGCTTTTCAGTGAAGACCAGCCTTGTTCTTGCCTCAGATGTTTTGCCCACGCTGCTCCCTCTGCTTACAGGTTCTTTCTTAAAACAATGTCATGGCACCTTTCTTACACCACCCAGATCCCATTTCAAATGTACCCCCAAAATAAAACAATACTCCCTATTACTCTCTTTTGCTCTTTCTTTTCTTATGACACTTTTCACTATCTAATATTGTAGATTTATTAGTTTGTTTACTGTCAGATTCATTTTCTAAAATCTAAGTTCCATGAGTGAAGGGAACCTGCCATTGCTTTTTGTAATTGTAATGAAAGTGTCTGGAAGAGTGCCTGATACACACTGGACGTATCCAAAATATATGCTGCATGACTAAGTGAATTTGAAAAGTAATTATAATTAATCATTCATAAAAATTAAATTGGAATGTGATAGTAACCATGAGAGATACTAAAAGCATTCTCAAATCAGTATGAATCCCCACAGGTTACAGTTTATTATAGTCTACTGAATTAAATTTTAATCAAACATCAGATCAATTCAATGCTTTTAAAATGTTTTAAAACAGGAGTCCCCATCATGGCTCAGGGGAAACGAATATGATTGGCATCCTTGAGGACGCAGGTTCAATCACTGGCCTTGCTCAATGCATTAAGGATCCAGCGTTGCTGTGAGCTGTGTTGTAGGTTGGATCTGGTGCTGCTGTAGTTGCGGTGTAGGCCAGCAGCTACAGCTCCGATTCAGCTCCTAGCCTGGGAACCTCCATATGCTGTGGGTGTGACCCTAAAAACACACAAAAAAGTTTTAAAATAGAAATAAAACAAAACAAAAAAGCTGTCTCAATAAACCGAATTAATAAGTTCAACTCTGATATAAAACCTGACAAATTTTCCATACTAATAATTATATACTTGATTGATAAAACCCTAAGCATGATTATTTTCCATTCAAATCTAGTATTTTTACTAAGAAACTACATATCAAAAAAGTAAGATGTATTCCTATAGAAAAATTAAAATTAGTTAATTTATATAATTCATCATTTCAAAATATCAGAGGGGGAAAATCAGATGTTTACATCTGAAAATATAATTGATAGGGTTTTAAAAGTCAAAGGTCTGGCTAAAAACAACCAAGCATTTTACATACAAAGAGACCTGACGAAATTAAAGTATTTCTTAGGTATGTGGTTCTTGCAAATTGAAGGAATATTGAAATGTGTCTAGATGAGAATTTTAGCAATAAAAAGATAACTCACGACATTTGGGTTATCAACACATTTTATTTTCTACCTATAGGTATAATACCTAAATATTTCTGGATGCTATCTAATATAGTTGCTCCTAGACATTTACATATTTAGATAATATTATTCTGATAACTTTCACAAATAAAAAATGATTTGTTCTCATTTACTTGAAATTCAATTTAGTTAAAGACAAAACTAATAATTAACATGAAATAATAAAACTATATGCAGCTCCAAATATCTCTGCATTTCATTAAAAAGGTTTCATATATCAGTTTCTTGAGATCTTACATTTAAATGTTCCGTGGACTTTAAGTATCAAATACAATGGGTTTGAACTGCACACTTTATTTACTAAATATTCCTCTTTAAATAAGACATTGAAGGGTCTAGATTTCTGAGTTATACAGAAAAAAACACAAGACTTTATAATAAAGCTGATGGGGTTTATAAAAGACATTACTATTGGCCTCTCAAGTTCCTTTATTAGACTGTGAAAGTAGTGTTATGTCTGTCCCCAATTCTAATCATTTATTTTTATTGTTCAAATTATAGGTGTTATTATACAAACAACTTGAGACAGGTTAAATGTCTAAATTAATATTTAGGTTCACTTAAACATCAAAAGGAAAACCTTAGACCACAGGGCGATCTATTTCGAAAAATTGAATACAAATAGACAGTTTTTCAAAGAATTAATTCAAGTGAAAATCTAGTGAATTGAAACAGAATCCTAATATTCTAATACGCCAGTCACATGTCAACACATATTTAATTGAAATGTGTCTATAAAATATGTGTCATCAAACTCAGTGGTAGTCTATTTGCCTAAATTCAAATGAAAACTTATTTGGAAGTGACTGAAATTTGCTTTCCTTTTTTTTCTTCTAATATCAATCAATTTGTTTTTTTATAATGATTTTTATTTTTTCTATTATAGCTGATTTACAGTGTTCTGTCAATTTTCTGCTGCACAGCAAGGTGACCCAGTCACACATACATGTATACATTATTTTTTCTCACATTATCATGCTTCATCACAAGTGACCAGGCATAGTTTCCTATGCTATATCTCAGGCTCCCATTGCTTATCCATTCCAAAGGCTACAATTTTCATCTATTAACCCCAAATTCCCAGTTCCTCCCACTCCCTCCCCCTCCCTCTTGGCAACTACAAGTCTGTTCTCCATGTTCATGATTTTCTTTTCTGTGGAAAGGTTCATTTGTGCCCTTTATTAGATTCAAGATATAAGTGAAATCTTACGGTATTTGTCTTTCTCTTTCTTTATTTCAAAAAAGTTTAAAGTAAAAACATGTTTGATAATTAATGGAAAAAAACATAATTCTGTATTGACTTTTAAGTCATTGTAAAATTAATTTGTACACTGATATTCCAGTGAAAGGATCATTGTGCTATTACAAACAGACGCCAAAAAATGAAACTCAGATGTCTGACCAGTTTTTTCCAGAAAGGAACTTATGCAGCATATGAGCTGAATAGCCACATTTGTAATACAATTATATCTATTAGATACATTTACAAGTGAGGCGATAGGTTGCTATCTGAATTCTGCCAAAGATATCTTTTATATATTTCAGTAGGATGTTAAAGAAAGTTTTTTTTATTTCTTGAGTTTGTTTTAAGGGGTAGCCTCTCTTTATTTAGAATTCATGCATTTTTTTATGGAGGTATTCAAGGCAATATGGAAGTTCCTGGGCCAGGGATTGAATCCAAGCTGCAGCTGCAACCTACACCACAGATGAAGCAACAATGGATCCTCTAACCCACTGCACTGGGACAGGGATCAAACCTGCACTCCTGTAGCAACAGGAGCCACAGAAATTGGATTCATAAAGCACCAGATCACAGTGGGAACTTCTATGCATATATTTATTTTGAAAATTTTATAAAATTAGTGGCTTTTTAATTTGCAGTGAATTTTAATATAAATTGTATACATGTGGTAAGAATTGAGACATCACATTCTGAGGTTAGAAAAAAAAAAAAAAGGCATTATGTGCTATATAATCTAATTCCAGGAAGTACCCACTACAAAACAAATGTTATCCCTAGCCATCTTTACCTATATCATTTATATACTGATTCAATTAGTTTGATAGTAGGATCCAAGTCAAAGTATTTTTTAAATTATCAGGTGACTATGGCATGTAACTGTGTTTATAAAACTAGATTAGAGCAAGAAAAGTGAATCATTGCCATCTGTTATATTTTTATAGCAGATCATTGATATCCATTAATTTATAATGCTGTAATTGAATGAATATCTCTTTTTTTCATATTCAAGTTATATAAATAGTGTTTATTATGAAGTCCTATTAGTAGCAGTGACAGGTATGTCTCTCCCTTCCAGCTCTATTTCCAGATTCCTTGCCCCTTTCTTATCTATTTTGTGGAAGAAGTGGGTTGCAGAGAGACAATACGAGGAGGGAGGTCTAGCATGCCAATCATAAGCTGGAGCTATCAAATAAAGAGTGTTGTCACCATTTCCCACGCAGTGTCCCTTGTCACATTGGTAGTGCTCAATACATGTTTGTTTCTAATTGACAGTGGTTTTGTTTTTTATGTATTGTGATTATATAACTTTCCTTCTTTTAGAAGCTCTTACTATTGTTTAGATCAAGGACAAATAGTTCATAAACTGTTATATTCAAATTTACAAAAGTGTATGTGAGAAGGATAGGAAAAATTCATTTTTCTCCTTTTAGTTATAATTAATACACAAAATTAGTTTCAGGTGTACATCGTGAATCTTTTTATAACATATTTTAGTATAAAAGATTTATCTCTTTATTGCTCTGATATCACTTATTATATTTTTAAAATTAGTACCTGAAAATATTTCATGAAAGAGAAAGTTAAATAAAAATAACATAGCACATACCTATGCAACTCTTTTCTAGAACTTCCACATTTTAGTCTTGTTTTTCAAATCAATAAAACACTTGGGTTTAAAAGATAATTATTTCCATTTAAGATAAATATAAGAAATGGCATGCAAATTAGCAAATTTGCAATTTAAGGGTTTTTTTTAAGTGAAATGAGACAGATTTGAAATTTACTCACCTAAATGCTATTTTTTAAAAATAAACACAGATGAATGGATTATGAACATGTATTACATATCTACAATGGAATATATACTAGCCATAAAAAATAACAAAATAATAAAATAATGGCATTTGCAGTAACATGGATGCAACTAGAGATTCTCATACTAAGTAAGAAAGAGAAAAGCAATTACCATATGATATCACTTATATGTGGAACCTAAGGTATGGCACAAATGAACCTATCAACAAAACAGAAAGAGACTCACAGACACAGAGAAAACACTTGTGGTTGCCAAGGGAGTGGAGAAAGGAAGTGGGATGAAAGGGGAGTTTGGTGTTGGTAGATGCAAACTATTACCTTTAGAAAGGATAAGCAATGAGGTCCTAATGTATAGCACAGGGAACTATATCGAATCTTGTGGGATAGAACATGAGGGAAGATAGTATGAGAAAAAGAATGTATATATATATATATGTATTATACACATATATATACATATACATATATATGTGTGTGTGTGTGTGTATATATATATATATATATATATATATGAATGACTGGGTCACTATGATTACAGCAGAAATTGACACAACACTGTAAACCAACTATACTCCAATAAAAATTCAAAAAAAACACAGAAATTAAAGTATTCTGTTTTTCTATTTTTTAACCTAGATAGTATAGATTAAGTTCAAGACTTTACAGACCGAAATCTGCCTCGCAAAACACAGATCTAGTCAGGCAAACAGGATTAGTACATTCCAAAGTGGAACGTACTTTGAATGTGAGAATTTATTAGGCTTATATCTCATCTTAAAACAAATATTAACAAATTGAGAGGATATACATTGAAGTTTCAATGAATACGTATTTGGAAAAACATATGCAAAACCACAAGCAGTAAAAGCAGGGAAGTCCTGAAATAAGGTCTTTGAAAAATTTTTTTGTTTCTTTTTTTAAACCACTTTATTGAGGTCTGATTGATATACAAAAAGCTGTACATATTTAATGCCTACAACTTGATGAGTTTAGACATAGTATACACTGTGAAAACAGTCTATACCATAACCCATCCGTCATCTTCAAAAATTTCCTCCTACCCTCATTATTATTATTATTTTTGTGATAAGAACATCTAACATAAGATCTACTCTGCTAGCAAATTTCTAGGTATACAATAGAATATTGTTAGCAACTGGCAGTACACTATACAGTAGATCTCAGACTTATTCACTTTGTATTTCTGAGAAATACTAGAAAATCTTTCTTTTGGATTTCATGATGGCTTCTAAATCACAAGTTGGGCTGTTTCCATTTTTAATTTCCATCAGTTCTGTGGCTCCAGGGATGTTTAAAGTAATGTGAAACAATGTGATAAGATTAAACTCAGTGAAGATCTGACACAGCCTAAGATGCTGGATCTAATGGAAACAGATGAGGGAGAAGAGAGGAATAAGAGCTTTACACGGAGTTTAAGGCAAGTGTTTGAACTTATATGATTTTATCTAAGCAATTGGTCTGGCATTAGTGTGTCCTTTTTTGTTTTCTTAGGTTTTGCTTCATAATAAAATAATATTGAAAAAGAACATAAATTAAAACATTAAACATTCTGTATTGACTTTCCAAAGTTAAACACTTTAAGCCTCATATGTTAAGAAAACTAGATTCAACATTATTAAAACTGTCACTGGCATAAAATTTTTACATATGAAAAAATTATATACCAAATGTCACATTCAAGTTATGATTCTAATGGTTCATAAATGAATGCTATTTTAAATCATACTAATCTATTATTTTTAATTTTATTTGAATATAGTTGACTTATAAAATTTCGTTTATTAGGTGTACTGCAAAGTAAATCAGTTATACACATACATATACACATTCCTTTTCAGATTCTTTTCCCATATAGGTTATTACAAAGTATTGAGTAAATTTCCCTGTGATAGACAGTAATTCCTTGTCACCCATCTACTTTATATATAGCAGTGTGTGCGTGTGTATGTATGTTACCCCCCAATTTATCCCTCTCCCACCTCATGTTTCCACTTTGGTAAATATAATTTCTTTCTTAATCTTTGAGTCTGTTTCTGTTTTGTAAGTTCTATTGTATCATTTCTATTAGATCCAACAGATTAGTGATCTCATATGATATTTGTCTTTCTCTGACTTATCTTCAATTAGCATGGTAATCTCTAAATCCATCCATGTTGTTGCAATGACATTACTTCACGCTTTTTTATGGCTAAGTAATATTCCATATTATCACATCTTCTTTATCCAGTCTCTGTTGGTGGACATTTAGGCTGCTTCCATGTCTTGGCTATTGTAAATAGTGCTGCAATGAACACTGTGGTGCATGTATCTTTTTGAATTAGGTTTTATTCCTGACAGATGCCTTAGAATGGGATTGCTGGATCGAATGGTGGCTCTATATTTAATGTCTTAAGCAACTTCCATACTCTTCTCCACAGTGGTTGCACCCACTTACATTCCCAACAAGAGTCTAGGTTTCTTTTTTTTCCACACACTCTCCAACATTTATTGTTTGCAGACTTTTTGATGACAGCAAGTCTGACTGATGGGAGGTGATATCTTACTGTAGGTATCTGATTTGCATTTCTCTAATTACTAGTGATGTTGAACATCTTTTCATGTGCTTTTTGTGCATCTTCGTGTCTTCTTTGGATAAATGTCTATTTAGACCTTCTGACCATTTCTTAATTGGGCTGCTTATTTTTCTGGTATAAAACTGTATGAAATGTTTGTATATTTTGGATTTAATCCCTTGTCAGTTGCTTTGTTTCCAAAGGTTTTTCTCCCTTTCTAAGGTGTGTCTTTTTTTTTTTTTTAATCATTTCCTTTGCTGTGCAAAAGCTTTTAAGTTTAATTAGGTCACATTTATTTATTTTTGTTTTTATTTTATTTACTCTCTGAGGTGGACCAAAAAGATATTGCTGCAATTTATGGCAAAGAGAGTTCTACCTATCTTTTCCTCTAGGAGTTTTATAGAATCCAGTCTAATATTTATGTCTTTAACCCATTTTGAGTTTATTTTTGTGTATGGTGTTAGAAAGCATTCTAATTTCATTGTTTTACATGCAGCTGTCCAATTTTCTTAGCACTATTATTATTATTTGTCTTTTTAGGGTTGCACCTGTGGTACATGGAGGTTCCCAGGCTAGAGGTTGAATTGGAGCTAAGCTACAGCTGCCAGTCTATGCCACAGCCATAGCAATGTGGGGTTTGGGCCACGTCTGTGACCTACACCACAGCTAATGGCAATTCCTGATCCTTAACCCACTGAGCAAGACTAGAGATTGAACCCATGTCCTCATGGATACTAGTCAGGTTTGTTACCCACTGAGCCATGATAGGAACCCCATCTCAGCACCACTTATTGAAGAGACTGTCTTTCCCCCAGTGTATATTCTTGCCTCCTTTGTTGTAGATTAATTGATCTCATGTGCCTGGTTTTATTTCTGGGCTTTCTATCCTGTTCCATTGATCTATATGTCTGTTTTTGTGCAGTGTCATACTATTTTGACGACTGTAGATCTGTATTATACTCTGAAGTCAGGGAGCCTGATTTCTCCAGCTCTGTTTTTCTTTCTCAATATTGCTTTGGTTATCTGGAGTCTTTTTTTGTTACCATACAAATTTTAAATTTTTAAAATTCTAGTTGTGAAAAATATCATTAGTAATTTCATAGAGATTACACTGAATCTGTAGATTGCCTTGGGCAATACAGTCACTTTGACAACAACGACTCTTCTAATCCAAGAATGCTATATATCTTGCCGTTCTTTGTGTGTCATCTTTGATTGCTTTCAACAGTGCCTTATAGTTTTCACAGTACAGGTCTTTTGCTTCCTTAGGTAGGTTATAAGTGAAGTTTTCAATGTATTATTTTTAAGTGGTGTTTTATAACACGGGCACATTAGCTTTTCTGTGGTATATTAGTATTGAATGCTTGATAATTGCTGCACTTTTTAAAAGACAGTTATACTATCATCGAACCTATTTCCAGAAAGTATATAGTTCCAGGATTAGTTGCCTTTACACATTATTCTAACCATCTTTGCATCAAAGCCAAAAGATAATTTGTATTCAGTTCCATTTAACATTAAGAAAGATAAACAAATACTAAACATATAAATAGTATATTTAAATCCAAAATGTACATTAGAATAGACAGGTTGCAAAGCTACATAGATAAATTCTGCTTCAAAATGGATATATATACACCATATTTTGTTTCAACCTGGGTTACAGAGTGATAAAATAAAAGAATATAAACTAAAATACCTGGGCCATGGTCTTTGTGGCTATTCTACAAGGCAACATGTCTCTTGGAAAGACAAGTTGCTGATAAATTTTATACCTAGTTCTATCATCATTAGTTTATATTCATCAAAGCTAATTCACCACTGTATCATTTTTGTGAAATTGTCATCTGTGTTTTAAGCCTATTAATGTACTTTTTACATTCTCACTTCCCTAATTCCTAAGAATGATTCTAAACTCATTTATAGTTATTTCCTTAACAAAGACTTTTCTGTCTTTAGACTATGAGGACATTCATGTACCAGACTTTTCATCCTTGATAAAAATACATAAAATTATGTACAAAATTTTCCACATACAAACTCATATTATCATGCTGGGCTTACCATTAGTGTTCAAATCATCTATAATATATATATTTTGGGTAAACCTGTATCATTTAATTTTTCCTACTCTAAATTCTCTCACTTCATGTACTTATTTATCTAGTTAGTGGAAAACAGACCATTTCTGGATTATCTGCTGACTTGCTAAACACAGTATATCCACAAAAAATGTAATTAATTTATGTACAAAGTATGAAATTTATTAATATATCACTAACACCAGATTTCTAGTGCATGTGAATGGTATGATAGTGATAACACTCACTAAAAGAAAATTGGTGCTTATTCTGTGCCACCTGGATATGTCTTAAGTGAAAAGAAATACATTCCATGTCCTTCTACTTCCTTTGTGTTTTAACGTTCTATTTCAGGCCACAGCCATGAATAATCATGTGTGATATTCCCACAGTGGAAGCTTGAAAAAAAAAAAAAAACTGTCTCTTCCTGTATAACTAAATTTCACAAAGACTAGGCACAAACAGTTTTTTCAGAGTCATTGCTGGTTCTCAGGACTGAACTTCTGCATAAGAACCTTTGGAGACTGAACTCCACATTTTAGCAAGCTACGCAGGTGATTTTTATATCCTTATTTTTCTTCTCTCCTCTCCTCCAATTAAGGTAACATTAATTGCTTTATTGCAATATTACATAAGTCAATCACTTTTATTTTTAAACTAATAATATCCATGCATATTATCTACATGATATTATCTCCAGATAATCCAGTTTCTGTGCGATTAAGAGAAACATAAAGGGAGAACACACTTGGAATGTAGTGTATTTATATCGATATCTTATCAAAGATGAAGCTTCCTTTGTTCCTTATCATTTTAACATAAGGACAAAAATTTCTAAAAGATGGGGGAAGCTTTATAATTAATCCTTTTGTGATTTTATCAAATTGTATGGCTATAATACAATTTATATGGAATGACAATAACAAGAACATTGATTATCTGAACTTCACAGAAGGAGACTCTTACTAAAAATAATAATTGGTGCAACATAATTAAGACAATCATACAAGGTAAATATGTAGTCAGAAATAAATTTAGTGATGTTATGTTACATTCATAAGCAGGCAATAAAACCCTAGAGTGTTAGCAGAACTGAAATCTAGTTTTTCAAAAATAAGCTTTCAGTCTCTTGGAATTAGAACAAAATAAAGTGAACAAAGCATTGCCATTTCTTTTTTTGTCTCTGAGAATCCAACATGAGGTCAACTTTTCTTAGGCATGAAAGTGAGGAAAAGGTTAACCTTCTAGAGGTTGGGGGCTTTTTGAGGTCGGATCATTCCACATGACACTGTATCATATGTAGCACATGATGTGAGACTTAAAAGAGACAACCTTACATACCATAAAAAGTCTTGTTGTTTAGTTCATACACCATTTCTCAAGGAAAGTTACTTTAACTGTAGTTTGTAGCCATCAAGATTAGTCTAAAAACAAAAATTTAAAAATATGATCTTCAAAGACACAATAATTTTCATTTTCTCAATCAAAATGTAAATGTTCTATGCTAATTAATAGCTCATCTTCTGTCAGTGAGTGCCTATGTGATATACTATGTGTTGTTTCTATAGAATAGTACCAAATGGTAACAAATATTTTTGTGTAGAAATTTTCCAAGTTGACAACCATTGCTGATGGCCAAAATAACAATTCTTCCTGAAGAATTAGTACAAACAGAACGGGAAAAGAAAATGCTCTGAGACTTGAATTAGACTATTTCAATTCATTGAAATGAACTATGGTTGAGAAGCAACATTTAATTCCACGAAAACATCTGTTTCTTCTAATACTAGAATCATAAATTATTCTTTCTCCACGAAGGGTAACCATTTGCTGAACAAAGAAGAGAAATTATTTCTTCTCTGCTTACTACTATCAAGGCTTTTTATGCATGTATCAATATTTTGAAAAACATCACAATTTTATGACACACGTTTACCAGGCAGTTGCTTTGTCCTGATCTTACTTTACTAGGATATCCATATTGATCCACAAGGTCTAGCTCAAGATTTTCCCTCCAAGAAAGCATTTCTGGGCACTCTAAGCAGAAAGATTGCATATTACTTTACTTATGTGTGTTACAGAATTTATTATGTACACAAATATTTGCCCAATTTTCTTGTCCTTCATGCAGGATGATCCTTGATACTAAGGATCACGCTTATATGCTAACACCTTTTCCCAGAGAGCCTAGTACAGAGGAGCCACTTAATAAATGCTTAAATGAATAAAAACTAAACAAATAATTTGTGTTAGATTACCTATTGTTAATAATTTTGCCTCAGATTATTATTTCTTGGTTTTTTGTTTTTGTTTTGTCTTTTTAGGGCTGCACCTGCAGCAGGTTAGGGGGTCAAACTGGAGCTGGAGCCACTGGTCTACAAAGCAGCCACAGAAACATGGGATCTGAGTCATATCTGTGACCTACACCACAGCTCATGGCAACAAAGGATGCTTAACCCACTTAGAGAGGCCATGGATTGAACCTGCGTCCTCATGGATGCCAGTCAGATTCATTTCCACTGAGTCACAACAGGAACTCCTTAACTCAGATTATTAACTAGTTAAAAGCATAGTTTATTTTTTCCTTATTTCTCTTGTCTAGTTGAGATAGAAATGATAGACCAAATTTTTGAAAAAGTGTTTACCAACTCTATATACTTGTAAGCCAAACTGCAGTAGAAAAGGAGATAACATAGCATCTACTGAGAGTCTATATTCTATTTGACTAAGCCTACTTAAATTTTTATTATATCAGGAAAACATATTATTAAGAAATAAAAACTAATGAAAGCTAATAATTCATTTTACAAAGTAAATTTAATAAAAATATCCATATGGTTTATTTCTCTATATTATTTTTAAATGCTATTTTTAAAAGTCAGAAAAATCAGAAATTTCAGTAACATGTTTTTTGAAAAGATATATCTATAGGCGCTTGAACATATGGATTTTGGTTAGAAATGTAGAAACTAGTGTATGAATATCTCAAAACCTGTGGTTGGGATAGCTAGATTTCTCAAATTATATGTCTATCTCTGTCTTTGAATTTTATGAATAGAAATGTCTCAATTTCAAATTGTATATCTGTTAATTAATGATGTAAATAATCTATAGAAATTTATTAAAATGGATTGAAAATTATATATTTTAAAATTGAATAAAATCTCCATTTAATCACTGAAGCTCTAAGTAGTCAAAATATGGAATAACTATTCATAGAGTAAAAAATAAAATTAATTTTCCCTCATGACAACAATATGTCTAAGATAACAAAGATTATTTCTGAAAAATATTAGAAATTTAAGATCAGATTGGTAGAAATACAAGAGTAAAATAAACGGCACATGATATTATTTTCATTAATGAACATGTAACATATGTGCATACTAAAAAACTTTTAACAAATAAAGCTGCTTTTGTTCAAAACAATAAAATATATGCAATGTTATTCAATTGATATTCTATTATTTAGTAAAATCAATTCTACATTTATTATAAGGGAAATATTTTAAAACACACAAAAATTGTTTATACAAGGAATAAAGTATAGGGCATAGCTATAAATATGTCTTTAGTGAGTTTACATTTTATTATTCTTTGAGGATAGTAGAGATCATCAGAGGGCTATTTTCATTACCTAAAAATGCCTAAAGGACTCTGCCAAGATGGAGAATTATCAAAAACTATTGACTCTCTTACCCCAAATGAACCTTAGATAAATTTAGAAGCAAAAGGCACATATATTTAACATAAAAATATAACAACAACTGCAGCTCAATTGAGAAATCTGTGGGACTTCTGTAGGATATTAGGATGTATGGAAACTGATGTGGCTTGGGATTGAGAAGAACAACACACAACGAGATAGTAAGTACACAAACACACTTCAAGTTCTCTTCCTGCTTCTTCCCTAAGTACCTATGGCAGCTAGAAGCAAAATTTACTGAGGTAAGGATACCTTCTAGCATTCACTTCTCCATCAACTTACCATCCAACATTCTGAAACTTGTGGATAGAGCCCATTTAAATCTCTATACTGCTGCCTGATAGAGTGGTGGTAAGAGGTTTGAACTCTGTCCTGAGGCTCAGTCACTCTCACTGAAGTAAGCCTACTGACAGAACCAAGGTCTGGTCTTTTCCCCTCCACAATGTATATCCCAGACCAAAGAGAAGCATGAACTTGGTAGCCCAACGATGTGAACCCAACAAGCACAACTACTATGAAAATGAGCCCCATAACTAAAAACACTGAATAATGTATACAATCCAAATAAAAATTATTGGAAGAAATAGGTCCCACACTGAAAATTTGCTTGAGACAAGAAACACATGAGAGATATGAAATAAGAAAAATACCACTACCACCAAGCATAATTTTAGCTAATTTGTCACTTAGCGATGAGACTGAGGGACTCCATCAGAAGTTAACAGTAAAGCCTAAAATTATGAGAAATAGAAAAGATAAGTTTTAGATGTGAAGTAGAGAATAGCTTCAGATAATACTATTACCAGAATTATGGAGTGACTAAAATGATGGAGAGTAATAAGCATGTGGTGATATGACAGTAATAAATTTCCCAAAATTAAAGAATGAAAGAACACCCCAGGGAATACTGATAATCAAATAAGAAATAAATGACAAATTCATATCTAGGAAACTTATACCAAAATAATCGACAAATAACTCATAGTGACAATGCTTAGAGTACTATACCTTAAGAAGAAACACAACATAGAAGAGAGCTTAAAAATAGGGGCTGTAAGGGTATCCAAAAACCTTGTAAATTGTTTCTCATGTCTAAAGAGTAAAAAGTAAGATCAAAGGGGAAAAAAGGTATATTCATAAAAATATACAATTAAAATTCTAAACAATATCAATATGAAGACAAGTAAAAGGAGATCAAAAGGGTAAAAAAATGTTAATTATATATCTTTATATAGAAATCAACAAGGGTAAAAAACATGTGCTCAGCTTTCCAGTTGAGAGTAAGTATGACACAAATAAAAATGTAAGCAGCAGAAGAAATGAAATTTAAAAAATGGATAGTAGAAAAAGAAAATTTTTAAAAAGTAAATTGAAAATGCAAAACAGGAGTTTCTGTCGTGGCTCAGAGGTTAAAGAACCCAACTAGGATCCATGACGATGAGGGTTCAATCCCTGGCCTCCCTCAGTGGGTTAAGGATCCGGTGTTGCTGTGAGCTGTGGTGTAGGTAGCAGATGCAGCTTGGATCTGGCATTGCTATGGCTGTGGTGTAGGTCGGCGACTATTGCTCTGATTGGACCCCTAGCCCGGGAACCTCCATATGCCGCAGGCATGGCCCTAAAAAAAAAAAAGGAAAATTTCAAAAAATTTGAATTTTACTTTTCTTACAATTAGTATAAATGAGCTGAACTGAAGTCCTCCGATTGAAATAAAAGATGAAAATATATATACATTTCTTCATATTATATCTACAGAATACAAATATTTGTTATATTAATATTTATTTCATATATAGTACATAAAATTTAAACTAATTACAATAACATTTTACACATAACCTAGGCCATAACATACATGCATGTGTTTAACATATATACATATTATATGTATTATGCACATATATATATTATATGTGTAACATACTTATGGAAGACATTTGTTAAGAAACCACCATTTCCTTAAACGTGGCATCAAAAATCTGGAAGTAAAAACGTGATAAATGGCATTTCGATCAATAAAGAGCTTAGGATTACAAAAAAACTCTGGTTATATATTTTGTCCTAGTTTCTACTAAACATATGAATTTAATATTCATAGGAACAGATAAGATTCCAGTATTTCATATATTTTTCCCCATGAAATAAAATTCCTGAAAAACATAGTCAATAAGATTCTCTGTGCTTTGACTATTGCTGTCTGAATAACCATGGCTTATGACAACAACAACTTACTTCCCATGATTTTATGGGCTGACTCTGCTCAGCTTGTCAGTTCTGCTCCCTTTGGAGTGGGTTGGGCCCATTAGGCTGCATGCAAAAGGTGGGCTTGGCTAGGCTAGAAAATCCAAAAAGACTTCATTCACGTCTCCCTCTCTACATGTTCTCCCTGCGTGTAGATAGCCTGGGCTTCTAAAGAACAAACGTGGTTATTGAAACACAAGAGAAAAAGCCCAACGTGCATGTGCTTATCAAGCTTCTATTTGTATAATACTTATTACTGTTAAATGGTCTAAAAAAGTCACA
>PVHT021183608.1:4141226-4154058 GCA_004024745.2 Catagonus wagneri
CGCGTTGCTGTGGCTGTGGCGAAGGCTGGCAGCTACAGCTCCTGTTAGACCCCTAGCCTGGGAACCTCCATATGCCGCCGGTGCGGCTCTACATAAAAGGCAAAAAGACAAAAAAAAAAAAAAAGAATGCCTTTGTCTCTGAATTATTTCTTCAAAAATAGCATCTGCAATGCAATCCAATTATGTGAAAACTGAAGTCTTTTGAGGCTCTTTTTAATTATTCTACAGTGTATGAGAAACCTAGGAAATATGCTCTTTGAAAAGTTATGATTCAAGTTATAACCAATGATTTTTACAACGAGAGAAGTGAACTATGGAACCAGATGATACAGGTTCAAATCCCAACTGCCATTTGCCAACTGTGTGATGTTAAGCAAGTTATTTAAAATGTTATTTACTCTTCTATAAAAATCTAATTTATTTGTGAAATTTGAGTTAATATACTTATGGTTATTAAATCAATGCTTGGTAATGAGTTTTGCTGATGACAAAAATAAGTATGAGAATGAGGATGATATAGTAGTAATGAAGATGACAATGTGTTTATAATGATTATGCTCATTAAACACATACTAAGACTTCCTGTCTCTTGCTCAAAAACTCTTGGCAGTGATTGTAAAGTTAATAGCACTGTACTAGGCACATAGAGAAGTTTTCCATGGAAAATATTTACCATCAATCAGTATCATGTAAATCTACTGCATAGGGTTTAAAACTAATTTTCAGCTCCTTTTTGCTTAATTTACCAAATGTTTAGTTGGTATTAAAGTTCTGCAGTGTAGAGGTCTGCACATCCTCTTCCCTAAACATAAATAGTAACATTTCTCCACTGGAATTTTTATGCTTTTTAGCTGAAAACAGGCAATTTATATGTAAACATCTTTAGAGATTTTCCTGATTGCATAGAAATAACCTATATACTGCTTACCACAGGAAGCCATTGAATAACCTAAAACCAAAAGTAGCTCCTGATTCTAGAGGTAACATGAGCATCTTTGATTCATTCAGTTTCTACTTCATGAGACATAATCTAAACACACTTGGAAGAAATCTACTCTTGTGGTAGATTTAACATTCATTCAAAGTATTATCTTAAAAATACAAGTTTAAAAATAACCTAAGAATATATTTTCCTTGGATTTGATTTCTTATGGAAATGTCATTTTTATATCCCAACAATATTGTCTTATGAGAATATATTTATGATTTCCATTTGTGGATTAATATATTTAAGGAAATTTTCTACATGTTGAAAATATTGATTTTCATTTGTTTTAAGTTGACTTTAAATGTTCCTCCTTAATAATGAAGCTAAGGGTATTTTGGTAAGTATAACAACAAAAAAATGTTAGCTTTTATTTTAATTGTATCATAAGATCCACAGAAAAAGGGACTTTATCTCTTTTTCTCCTATAACTTCGGCAATTTGCAGAGACTAGCTATATGTTAGGCACTCAATAATTATTACCTAATAAATTACTCAAACATTATATAAGACTCCTAAATACACAGAGAACAACCACTTTTCCTTTTTACATATTTACTTTTTGGATTTACAAATAAAATGTATTAAACTACTTACTGATCATTTACAAAGGGCAGAAGAAAGTAAAAATTACAAGGTTCTGAGTAAAGTCTTTCAAAGGGAAGATACAATGATGTTTATAATTAATTAACATTTGGGATAAAATTCTGAAAAACTGACATTCATCCCCTGTAATTACATGATTTGACTTTCATATTTGGGAATGAACAAAGAATATCCTAGAAATTACACTGAATTAAAGAAAGAGTGAATAATTTTATCAATGGTAATAGTCACATAAATTATTTTACTGATAAGAGTTATGATTATTTTATTCAACTTTAAAATATAACCCACTTTATTGAAGAGATCTAACACGTTTAAAGTATTAAATCTGTGCATTTGTTGTGGTTCATTTTGTGAATAATGTTTTCGTATTCTAGCATGCTTAAAATAGGGCATTTTTCTTCACACTTACTTGAATGGTTTACAGATGAAATTCTGTAAAACCTAAATACATATTTAGGGTGAACTCTATGGAATTTCACATATACGATCATTTTGAAATAAAAAATAAAATTTCAAATGTTCTCACTGATATTTATGGCTACAGACCTAAAGGACTGCATCTAGTCTTAAGAGCAGTATTTTTAATTCATAAAATTTAACTTGATACACAATTTAGTCAAATATAATCTATATACTTCACGGTTATTAGTTTTTCATGCATGACAGAGTTGAGTAAGTCGTAACCCCTATTTTGCTTCAGTGTCATTTTCTTAATTTGAAAACTCAGATTTTACGCTGTCCTTTGGTTTCCTTTGTAGAAAAACAAAAACAAAACCAAAATAAGCCTTCCTTTTACTCATGTCTGAAGCAACAACTATTATGATGAGGGTTTTTATGTACTTAGTTGTTAAGCAGAAATCATCTGCCACAGAACAATCAAGGATGTTTGTCCTCGCTGTACACTTTGCTGATGCAACGTTAATGCCACTTAGTCACTGCTGATTTAGCTTACCTTTGAATTAACTACTAACAGTTGGGAGGTTCTGTGTACTGACAAATCTCATGGCACAGCTTCCAACAATCCAATGCATTTCACAGTTTATTCTATGTGAGAAGTGCTTCTTTTTTTTGAACTCTCATGTTATGGGCTAAGGAAAATGAGTATAGTTTTCTTTTCATTTCACAGCTTATATCTAAGTACTTCTCACCAGGAGAGCTTCAGAATTTTGCTGTAAGCTAAAAGCATGTTTCTCTAAATGGTAACTTTGACCTATGAAATGTGAAATGGTTCTTTTAATGGAAAAATTCCTAAGTAGCTAAAAGATAGATAGTTCACTAAATAATTCTTCACGAAATAATTCTTAAACCTCAAATACAGTAATTTATATATAATTTATGTTATACATTTTAATATATGATTTTATGTTAAGCTTACCATAGTGATTAATATATTTCTACAGTAATTATATCTGTTTTACATTTGAAAGGTAATGTACTATAGTATGACAACTGCTATATCAGAAAAAACAACATAAAATATGTTAAAGTTAAATTTTTACACCACATGTAAGGATTTTTTAAAAGACTGGATATTTAGTGCATTCTCAAGTATTTACTTCAATAAATATGTACTAATGTACAAAAATAACGTTAGATGTTATAGCATATGTAGAAATAAAAACAAATATGTTCCTTAACTCTAAATTCTTAAAATATAATTCAAAATGCAGAAAAAGCAACATATGCCCCTAATACAGGAAATAGAATAATAAAATAGAATAATAGAGCAAAAAACTCTATCTAAACACAGAGGAGGGAAAAAGCAATATCTATATGGAACAAATCTGTCATTGATGCCTCCTTTTTGCAGACTGCCTATGGAAAAAAAAAAGTGAAGCAATCAGTGTATTGTACATGTTTTGTATCTGGTCATCCTCAGAACAAAACTGTATGGGCTTATGAAAGAAAACATTTTGTTACAGATAGTTACAAGATGGGAATTTTATGATATGCATCAGACTTCTATATAATAAACACGAAACAACAGAACAATATAATAATCACTTTTAAATTGACCCACTACATTATAATTGACAACAAAGGCATTATTAAGAAGCATGTCTTCTACGAGTTCCCATCACAGCTCAGCAGAAACAAATCTGACTAGTAACCCATGAGGACACAGGTTGGATCCCTGGCCTTGCTCAGTGGGTTAAGGATCCAGCATTGCCACAAGTTGTTAGGTTCACAAGACGTGGTGTGGATCTGGCATTGCTGTGTCTGTGGCATAGCCTGGTAGCTGGCGGCTGACTGCTATAACTCCAATTCGACTCTTAGCTTGGGAACCTCCATATGCCACAGACAGCCCTAAAAAGACAAAAAAAGAAAAGAAAAGCAAAGAAAAGCATACCTTCTAAAGTGATGCATCTTAAAAATAAATAACCCCAGGAGTATTATTATGTAAGAAATAAAATCTATGGACACCTTTCTTTTTGTATACAATAAAGTATGTATTTATGTGTTCAGGAAGGTAGAGTTACTATCTTTAAATTTTTATGATTACATTGAAGAAAAAAATGACAGTTCTCAAAATGATGATCGACTTTTCACAATTTAACAGAAAAAGCACATGTCAAACTGGAAATATTATAATCCAATATTTTGAATCATATAAAATATATTCAACAATGTACACTGATTTTTAAAATTATCCTCTAAAACATTCTAAAATTTTGTCATTAAAATAAAGTGGCATTTCTATCCTCGGTCTTTAGCTGAACTATGTAAAAGCAGTACTTAATATATGTTAAGTTATATGTCTTCATACACTTTCAGCACTAGGTTATAAATCAGAAATGTACACCTCAGAGTTCTATGCATCTCTACTGACTTAAGATGAGGGATCCTTCGCTTAACAGTCTCAATTATATTATTACTCCTAACATTATTTATGATTTTCTGGATTTCAAGTGGAAATACATAGGAAGAAAATCAGAGCTCAAAGACAAGTCTCACTCCAATGAGTTCATGATTTCAATAGAGAGAGTTTTTATTAGCAGCTAGGGCAACTTGGGAAAAAAAAAAAAGACAAAGGATGAGTTGAAAACAGGTGGGTTTGCCACTAAACAGATGGGCTTGGGAAGGAACAGAAAAAAAAAAAGGAAAAATATGCTTGAGACAGAGGGAAGAGGGAAAAGAGTGAACATTAATCATAATGTTATTCCAGTATATAGGGTAGTGTGAAATGAGGTGTGAAGTTTAGAGTGGGTGACGACGATAAATATATAACATGGAAACACAGTTACACTAAGTAGTTATGAGATTTAGATATCTCACTTTTTTGTCATTGAAAGATCTCAGAACACTTGAGAGCATGCCCTAAGGATCTGTGATGTTTGTCCCAGGAATGGTTACATTTGCATTATTTCTTAGTTCACCGAAAAACTTAAGAAAATGCTCCATCTCAAGGTACTTTATGTCCTCCTGAAATTCTACTTCACAAGATCAGAAGGTACATGAAAAATGATATTCCATTAATGAGAATATTTTATCAGGATGTTTTGCCTTTATACATCATGTTTTACATGTATGCTTGTTTTCCTTTGAGTTATAAAATCAAATGCTATTTTAGGTTAGCCAATTTTCATTTATAGATAAAAAGACTGGTATAAAAAAAACAGCTATGATGAAGTTTCAGAACTAAAGACAATGAAAAACTTAAAAAAAAAAAGAATCAGCTAACCCAACAAAAACAACTAAATGAGGCCTGGAAGGCCTGAAAAATTCAAGAATGACATGGGTTAAACACATTTAATCTGGACAATTCCAGTAATTTATTTAAATAACCTTCCCTTAAAAAAAATTGAAATTTATGTATTTGATAAAATATCAACTTAACTTTGTTGTATGTAAACTTAGCAATTTAGGGAGTTCCTGTTGTGGCTCAGTGGTTAACAAATCTGACTAGAAGCCATGAGGTTGCGGGTCCGATCCCTGGCCTTGTTCAGTGGATTAAGGATCCGGCGTTGCCGTGAGCTGTGGTGTAGGTTGCAGACGTGGCTCGGATCCCACGTTGCTGTTGCTGTGGCGAAGGCTGGCAGCTACAGCTCCTGTTAGACCCGTATCCTGGGAACCTCCATATGCTGCAGGTGTGGCCCTAGATAAGGGAAAAAGACAATAAATAAATAAATAAACAAACAAACAAACTTGGCAACTTTAGACAACACTTATCACTTAATAATTATCCATTTAACTATAATCAATCTCTATTCTCTTTTTAAAAGAAAAAATATCCATTAACCAATCTCTCTTCACATGGTCCAAACTCTTCTGTCAGTAAAACAAACTTCTACCTTTTCTTCCCTTCTTTGGACCTATTCATCAAAACTAGAATGGGGTATGAGTTCCAATGGCCAGGACTTGTCTCTTGTACTAACTAGCTGAGATCTAGAAAACAAAATGACATGATAACCAAGATTTGTGTCAGTAAATTACCTGTTCTGGTATGGCTTGATAATCTAATTAGGTTTACCTATATGTGTTTCAGTTGTCAACTTGCGAAGGAATTCTCCAAAATGACCAAATCAAATGAAATCTACATTTTTAAAGCTGTGTTTCTACCATGACAGTCATTTCTGCTATTTCAAAGGTAAGTCTTGCTAACTAGGTTCTGAATCCATCCCAGTGTGTCTTATCTATATTTTATGCCATATCTCACATAAATTTTTAACCTTTCCGTCCTGCTGGTTACTTTCCATTACTATGTAAATATTAAGTGATAATCAGAAGTCAAGCAGGAGGAGGCATATCAACTACTATATTTAACAACATGGAAGCCACTGATAACCCTAGTAAGAATAGTTTCAGCTAACTATACGGCATGGGGAACTCATGAGCAGATGATTCCTTTCAGTCTTTCTTCCACGTTACATAAGGGTAATTCCCCAAGAATATAATTCTGATAACTTTTAGTCCTCTGCTTAATACTTTAATGGCTTCCAATTTTTTCTCAAGATAAAATACACTTAGCTTAGAAAGCTAAGCGTAATACATTTCTTCAAATATGCTCCACATTGTAATAGTGTTAAATTGTGCATTTGCTCCATTAAGACTCTGATTAAAACCACCACATTCTAAAAAGGATGTTATTACTGTTTTGATTGTGTGTATGTTGGGGTTTAGGTGCAAGTTTTAGTCTCTAAACTAGATTAGGTCCTCATGATATCTGTACCCACTGGTGCTAAAATTTCATTTTAATAATGATGTCAATTAGTTTATATTAAATGCTTACAAATTTAAATCCTATGAAGGCAGAAAATTCCTTACTAGCAAGTGAACCATCAGGGAAATGCACAATGATTAGAAATTTTCTTATAGTTTCCACATGTAAGCAGTAGCATTGGGTGTTGCTGTCTAATTGTCTGACTGGTTTCACTTTGCATGATAATTTCTAGGTCCATCCATGTTGCTATAAATGTTTGTAACTCATTCCTTTTAATGGCTGAGTAATGTTCCATTGTGTGTATGTACCATATCTTCCCTATCCACTCTTCTGTCGATGGGCATTTAGGTTGTTTCCATGTCCTGGCTATTGCATAGAGTGCTGCAGTGAACACTGGAGTACATGTGTCTTTTCCGAGTCAGGGTTTCCTCTGGATAGATGCCCAGGAGTGGGACTGCTGGATCAAATGGTAATTCTATTTTGAGTTTCCTGAGGAATCTCCATACAGTTTTCCACAGTGGTTGCACCAATTTGCATTCCCACCAACAGTGTAATAGGGATTCTTTTTCTCCACACCCTCTCCAGCACTTATTGTTTGTAGATTTTTTGATGATGGCCATTCTGGCCGGCGTAAGGTGATACCTCATAGTGGTTTTGATTTGCATTTCTCTAATAAGGAGCGATGCTGAGCATCTTTTCATGTGTTTATTTGCCATCTGAAAGTCTTCTTTGGAGAATTGTCTGTTTAGATCTTCTGCCCATTTTTTGATGGGGTTGTTTGTTTCTTTACAAAATCTGTAAAACTGACTTGTGATGATTTATGTACACCTATAATTTAAATAAAATCCATTAAGAAAAAAAAAAGAATTGCTGAAATAAAAATTTTATTTTAAAGATAAAAAAAGAAATTTTCTTATAAATGAATGAACACAAATGAATTAGTTGATGGATGGATGGAGAAATTTCTAAATGAAAAAACAAACTTGGCTGTTTTGTAAAACGTCTGAGGTCACAGAGTTAAAAATTCTGTTAAAGACTGAGTCTTTAAAACAAGGCTTAGATAATAACCGTGTGCATTTGTGTGAGATTCATAGGAGACTAGGAAATTAATGATTTTTTTTGGTAAAATTTATGAAGTTATTGCATGATTCCTGACAAACAACTGTTGTATTTAATTCTTATGCTGCAGCAGAAATGGTAAAAGCTTGGGAAAGATAGTCCCTATTTATCCAAGTAAACAAACACTTGGTTAGGTACTTCTCTAAACTTAGTTCAGTAAGTCAGCCAGGTAATATCAATACCTATTTAAGAGCATAGCGAGAGTTACAAAAATCCAAAAATTGACATATGCCTGTCACATAGAAGGCATTTAATAAATATTACTTTGAGTTATATTTCTTATGTTATAGGCCTCTTTTATTTTGTTTTTGTTCCTAATAATCTTCTGAGTCCAGGCTTACCCAGTCTCTCACTGATGATCATATAAATACTAGTTCCATGAGAAACTGAGTTGGAAAAAGACATATTTTGATAGTTTATTCATTTAACATATATTCATTTGAAAACATCTCAATTTCCAGGGTCTATCTTGATCCTGGAGATACAGTAATTGACAATTATTAAGTGATATGAGAAAAATAAAGTAGGAAAGGAGGCATTATATTTCAATGAAGAGTTATTATTTGGATTGCAATTTTAGTAGAATTGTTAGGAAAACTCTGAAAATGGGACACTTGATAAAGACCTGAATATATCTGAAAGAAGAAGAAATATCAGGTTTAAGGCCCCAAGGCAGAAGAGTGCCTAGAATATTTAAGGAACACTAAGGTTGGTACTGAATAAGTGGAGGGTTAGAAAAAAAGGGTAATAATAATAATAAGAGGATAATATAGTTTTCTTCTACTTAGTTTAAGATAAGAAACCATTGAAAAGTTTGAGTATATGAAGGATATAATATGTCTTAAGGATATAGAAAACAAGATGTGAGAACAAAAGGGAAATATAATATACTGTGTAGAGAACAGACTGTAGTAATCAGTAAGACGGGCGAGGAGGCTATCACAGTAATCCAAAAGAAAAGATGACAATGGCCTGAACTGGGGTAATATAAGGTGCTGAAACATAAATAGAGTCTGAAGGTAGAACTAATAAGATTTACTGGTAGATGACACAGGAGCCATTAAAAGGAGGAGTGAGTAATGACTTGAAGATTTTTACCCTATGCAACTGCCAGTTTCTGCAAAGTGGAAGGCCATTGCAAGAGTCACTGTATGTTGTGGCAGTCACAGACGCGTGATTTCAGAATGCTCTTAAGAAAGAGAGCCGGCCCAGCCTAAAGGAATATGGCTAGTGATGGCTGTCAACTGCTGGTTCCTTTTCAGGGTTTGCTCTAGCTATGAAGATCATGCTTTTTCAGAACAGTTCCAGCAAAATGGCTAAGGAAGGTGACGGTGTCAACGACACAGTTTTCTTAGAGCAGCTTCTGGAGGAGTGAGAAAGTCATTCAGGGAAATAGCCATTTCCATCCAACATGAGATGCCTCTAAAAAGGGCAGTCTTTGCTAGGAATCTTCTCATTGAGCTGGTAGAAACTGTCAGGTCAGCATTCTGGTCTAACCACATTCCCTGTTGGATCATGTCTCTGTCTTTCACTCTCATGTGTATTACCTCTGACAAGTCTTTCGCATTCCAAACTCAGTTTCTGCAACAAGACTTCTCAGATTTTAAGGAAACAGATTTGTCAGAGGAAATTAGTTTCATTAATTTTTCTAAGAAAAAGAATCCTCCTATTTAGACAAAATCTCTGCAGAAGACAAAGTACAGAATTCTAGCATGAGCATCAAGTGTTAACTGCAGAAATGAAGACAAACTTCCTATTGGGCATAACATCTGAATGTATGGCCTGGGCATTTTAGTGTCCAAAACTTGAGATGAACCTTCCTCAGGCAAAAAAAAATGACATCTCGTGAAGTACAACTACATATCTCAATGCCACAATCTGATGACATACAGAACAAATTCCTATTCTTTTGCATGAATGCCCTTAAAATGCTTGAAATTAGCTATCTCGGTTTCCTATATTTTCCCTCATGTTAAGCAAAGTATTATGAATTTTTTCTAACTTTCCCTTTATTTGTCTTTTCTCTTTGCTGCTCGTACTATATTCTGACAAACCAAAACTTGTGACCTTTCTTAGGGTAGACCACTCAGAAATGAAGTCAGCATTATCAATAACGAATAGAATAATATTATTGTTTTACTTGAATGGAGAAAGATAGTATTCTCTACTGGAAACCACAATTCAATCAATTAAAATATCTTCAAATATATGGACTGTCAAATAAGATTACTTTATACTTAAAAACTAAAATGGAGAAATAGTAGTGTTAGTATATACTTAAAATTTCTACTACTGTAATTTTAAATATGGCAAATTTAGTATCAGTATTTAAATGTAATTCTACTTACATGTACCTGTGTGCATATTCATTTGTATATATGGCTCTATTACCTATATTTTAAATCAAATTTAATCAGTTATAAGTAGTAAAAAGGACATTGGATTTGACAAAATCTGAATTCCTGGTTCTGATTCTACTAAATCTTATGGATCTGCTATTGAACAAGTAATGACTGCTTACCTTTGGATTCCTTATTTTGATCGTGGAGTAATAGATGTATTTTGTAAACTATATATATACAGAGCTATGTACATAGATAACTACATAGTTACCACATGATGGTTGGTTTGACAGTTTGTATGTCAAACTGGCAAGCTCATCTATCATAATTTCCACATATTAAACCACATGTTTGAACCACTGATTCAGTTATCAGTTACCTAGGCAGTTTAACAGGCATGAATCACCTCGCTCATTTGCAACTGAACTGATTGCTTGAAGACAAACTTATAAACAGTCAATCTAATTGATCTTAGAGAACTAGCCTAAAATATTTTCAAGAGGTAGAGTGTACTTAATATGCACTTGTACATTTATTCAGTTTGCAAACTATCCTGAGCTTATTCAATTTCAGAGGAAATGTGCTAAGTCCAGCCCAATACTGCAGCACTCTGGTAAAATATACACCAAGGTTATTGCTAGAACCATTCACTCTCATTGCCTAAAAAAATATGTAAACAATAAAATTAAAAATATGTACAGTCAATAAATTTTAAATTCAAAGATAAGGTTCTGCTGTTTTATGTTGATATGAAATCATCATTTTTCTTTAAACATAATTTGTATAAAGACCTAAAACCACCTTATTTTCTCTTCAAATTCGACATGGTATATAATGGAATGTTATTAATATTAATGAAAACCTGAAACTATACGTATTATATAATTTATCAATATTTTATTAATTTATTAATAAACTTATCATGTAACAATGTATACCAACATATTATATATATGTGTGTGTATCTATCTATCTATATATATATAAACATATATATTATAAATACATCTTTTCCAGAATTGGATCATTTGATAAGCAATTCATGATAATACTTGGGTATAATTTTAACCAAACAGATTCAATCATTCATCTATCCATTCACCATTCATTCTATACATAGTGTTTGGTTTCCTACTCTGTGTCATTAAACACAGGTGCTTAAACCTGATTTGGCTCTCATTTCTGAATCCTTCCTTTGCAAGAGCCAGAAACATTCATTGTATTATGCATATAGACGCAAAGTGCTAATTAATCATGACTGGGTAAACTGTTTCTTTAAACAAATCAACCAGTAATCTCATTTTTATATTCACTGTATATTTATCCTAGCTGGGCAATGAAATTTGATCTTACACTGGAGGGAGAAAAGATGAAGTTTGAGGGGTGACTAATTTTGTTTGTTGCATTTTGTTTTGTTTGGACTTGGACGGTTCTTAAATGCAAAACATATGTTAACAAGAGTTTACATATGTGGTTTATTTTTGGCTTCTCTATATATATGTGTGCTGAACACTGGCCATTGAAATCAAAATGTGATGTGCAATTGACACATCCTTCCAGAATAGACTGTATACCTCTGAACTGGCATAGAATTGATACATTCTAATACGATTCCATCACTAAAGACATCTCAAAATGAGAAAGTAAATTCCATAGAGTTCTATGCATTTCCAGTAGGCTCTAACATTTCTGAGATGGCATCTCTTTACTCAGAAATTTCTGGAGTTCTCAGAAGATGGCTGGGCTTCTTTTTTTTTTATTTTAAATGATTTTTATTTTTTTCCATTATAGCTGCTTTACAGTGTTCTGTCAATTTTCTACTGTACAGCAAGGTGACCCAATCACACATACATATATACATTCTTTTTCTCACATTGTCATGCTCCATCATAAGTGACTAGGTACAGTTCCCATTGCTAAACAGCAGGATCCCATTGCTTATCCATTCCAAAAGCAACAGTTTGCATCTATTAACACCCAAATTCCAATCCATCCCACTCCCTCCCCTGAGTTTCTTAATGGTTCTTAAACCTATCCATCTGTATTAACTACAGAGATGGTGGTTTAAAATTTTTAGAAAAAAATGGGAGAAATCAACCTATGTTTCTTTTCTTTTCCCTTAGCATTCACTATAATTTCTTATATATCCGTAATCTAATTTTATGTAAAATACCAGCTGAGTCTCAAGCCAAAAGGAAAAATAAAAATAGTTCCAAATCAACATATTTACAAACTTCCCAGGCTGAAGAGGTATACGTTCTGAATATATTTCCATTAAGGAAAGCTACCACGTGTATAGAGCTTGAATATGTGTACCATTTCAGTTTTGCTCATTACTAATTTTAATAGGACTTTGTGTAATCAGAATAATGTCAAGGTACAAACTGAATATATTTCTGTAATGAAAATGGAGATAATGATTATGACTTCTGATGCATGTAATGTGATAAAAGCAATAATGAGTAATCTTGGAGGCAATTACTTTACATAATATTTTTATTATGCATTATTTTCATTTAGGAGATTTTTGTTGAAGTCAAGTGCATCATCAATTTTAATGTTGTTGTGTAAATAATATGCAGACTGCGGCAAGATGGTGGAGGAGTAAGAGGTCGC
>PVHT021183608.1:4161222-4235163 GCA_004024745.2 Catagonus wagneri
AAAACTATAGCTGCATTATATGATGACCAATATAAAATTTTAATCCTTTTTAGAGCTTATATAAAGGCTTGTTATTTAAAGAAAGTTGAAAAACATCATCATCAGTCCTTTGAATTAACTTATAACTCAATAAAGGCCAGGATAAACTATTACGTAAATAAATTGAAAATAATATAATGGTGTAATAGGAAAGAAAAAAATTTAGTCTTCCACAAAAATAATATTGACTTGCTCTAAAGCCTGTACAGCAGAATCAGACGGAAATTATGGCAGGTATTGATTCCTGCATGTCCAATCTAGATACTGTTATACACATTTGGCCTTGGGACTAGCTGAGAATTTGTATTTTTAAGAATGTGATCCATGGTTTTTCTTATGGAAATCTGCCTTTGCCCAGAGCAAAAATAAGTTACGACAGTTTAAAAATGCCTTATCTACAAGCAGGATAGGTGACTATATGCAGAGGAAACAGGAATATTTTATTAAAAACAAAAGATAATTTGTCTATAATTTATATATATTTTGCAGATAATTCGATTTTTTGATACCCTATTATAAGCAGTTCAAATTAATATGTTCATGCCTAAATTTATCCCCAGACACATCTCACTAAGACTACTTAATTTTTATAAGATGTTGCCAACCTCACTTTTTGATTTTTTTCTACCATCAAACATACATTTTAATTCATATTTTAATTTTTAAAGTATAGTTGATTACAATCTTATACTTTTTGCTGTACAGAAAAGTGACCCAATCTTATACGCATATTCCTTTTCTTATATTATTTTCCAGCATAGTCTATTTGCAAGAGATTTGATATACTTTCCTGTGCTATAAAGTAGGACTTCGTTACTTATCCATTCTAAATATAAGGGTTTGCATCTACTGACCCCAAACTCCCAGTCTGTTCCTCTCCTTCCCCTTTCCCCCTTAACAACCACAAGTCTGTTCTCCAAGTCTGTGAGTCTGTTTTTTTTTTCCCTGTAGATAGGTTCATTTGCGCCATATTTTAGATTCCACATATACATGATACCTTATGATATCTGTCTTTCTCTTTTGACTTACTTCACTTAGTATAAGAATGTCTAGTTGCATCCATGTTGCTGCAAATTGCATTATTTTATTCTTTTTATGGCTGAGTAGTATATCACTGTATATACCATGTCTTCTTAACGCATCCATCTGTTCATGGACATTTAGGTTGTTTCCATGCCTTGGCTATTGTGAATAGGGCTGCAATGAACAAAAGGGTGTATGTATCTTTTTGTCTGGATATATGCCCAGGAGTGGGATTGCAGGGTCATATGACAGTTCTATATTTACTTTTCTGAGGAATCACCATACTGTTTCCCATAGTGGCTGTACATCCCTACCAACAGTGTAGGAGGGTTCCCTTTATTCCACACCCTCTCTAGCGTTTGTTATTTGTAGACTTATCAATGATGACAATTCTGACTGGTGTGAGGTAGCACCTTATTGTACTTTTGATTTGCATTTCTTTAATAATCAGTGATGTTGAACATTTTTTCATGTGCATGCTGGCCATCTGTAACTCTTCTTTAGAGAACTGTCTATTGAGGTTTTCTGCCCATTTTTTGATTGGGTTGTTCGGTTTTGTGGTTGTTATTGAGTTTTAGGGGTTGTTTGCATATTTTGGAAATTAAGCCCATCTTGGCTGCATTTTTTCAAATATTTTCTCCCATTCCATAGCTTATTTTTTCTTTTCTTTTCTTTTTTTTTTTAATGGTTTAACTTACTGCACAAAAGCTGGTAAGTTAGATTAGGTCCCATTTGTTTATTTTTGCTTTTATTTCTGTTGCCTTGGAACACTGTACTTAGAGAACTTTTGTTTGGTAAATGTTTTGCTTATGTCCTCTTCTAGGAGTTTTAAGGTGTCATGTTTTATGTTTAAGTCTTTAAGCCATTTTGAGTTTATTGTTGTGCATGGTATGAGGGGGTGTTCTGGTTTCACTGACTTACATGCACCTATCCAGTTTTCCCAGTACCACTTGCTAAACAGACTGTCTCCTTCTCATTATGTCCTCTCCTCTTTGTCAAAGATGAATTGGCCGTAGGTGTCTGGGTTTATTTCTGGGTTCTTTATTCTGTTCCATTGATCTCATCCATATGTCTGCTTTTATATCAGTACCACAATGTCTTGATTACTGTAGTTCTGTAGTATTGTTTGACGTCTGGGAGAGTCATGCCTCCTGCTTGGTTTTCTTTCCTCAGGATTGCTTTGGCAATTCTGGGTCTTGTGTGCTTCCATATAAATTTTTTAATTATTTGTTCAAGTTCCATGAAAAATGTCATAAGTAATTTGAAAGTGGTTGCATTAAATATGTAGATTGCTTTGGATGGCCATTTTAACATATTAATTATTCCAATCCAGAAGTGTGGGATATTTTTCCATATCTTAGAATCCTCTTTCATTTCCTTGATTAATGTTTTATAGTTCTCCAGGTATAAGGCTTTCACTAAAAAACCAGAATGGATGTTGCCAGGTAACGCTGGGTAAGGATTCTTTTTTTTTAATGATTTCTTTTCCATTATAGCTGGTTTACAGTGTTCTGTCGATTTTCTACTGTACAGCAAAGTGACCCAGTCACACATACATATATCCATTCTTTTTTCTCACATTACCATCATAAGTGACTAGATATAGTTCCCAGGGCTAAGCAGGACCTAATTGCTTATCCATTCCAAAGGCAATAGTTTGCACCTATTAACCCCAAATTCCCAGTTCTTCCACTTCCTCCTCTTCCCCTTGGCAACAACAAGTCTGTTCTCCATGTCCATGATTTTCTTTTCAGTGGAAAGATTCATCTGTGTCGTATATTAGATTCCAGACATAAGTGATATCCTATGGTATTTGTCTTTCTCTTTCTGAACTTCACTTAGTATGAGAATCTCTACTTCCATCCATATCACTGCAAATGGCATTATTTTGTTCTTTTTATGGCTGAGTAGTATTCCATTGGGTATATACACATCTTTCAATGGACATTTAGGTTGTTTCCATGTCTTGGCTATTGTGAATAATGCTGCGATGAACATGCAGGTGGCATGTGTCTTTTTCAAGGAAAGTTTTGTCCAGATATATGCCCAAGAGTGGGACTGCTGGTTCATAAGGTAGTTCTATGTATAGTTTTCTAAGGTACCTCCGTAATGTTTTCTATAGTGGCTGTACCAGCTTACATTCCCACCAACAGTGCAGGAGGGTTCCTTTTTCTCTATACCCTCTCCAGCATTTGTTATTTGTGGACTTATTAATGGTGGCAATTCTGACTGGTGTGAGGTGGTATCTCATAGTAGTTTTGATTTGCATTTTCTCTGATAATCAGTGATATTGAGCATTTTTCATGTGCTTGCTTGCCAGAGTATATCTTCTTTTGAGAAATGTCTATTCAGGTGTTTTGCCCATTTTTCCATTGGGTTGTTGGCTTTTTTGCTGTTGCATTGTATAAGTTGTTTGTATATTTTAGAGATTAAACCCTTGTCAGTTTTATCATTTGAAACAATTTTCTCCCATTGTGTAAGTTGTCTTTTTGTTTTTTTGGCTTTTTTATGGTTTCCTTTGCTGTGCAAAAGCTTGTGAGTTTGATTAGGTCCCATTGGTTTATTTTTGTTTTTATTTCTGTTGTCTTGCAAGACTGTACATAGAGAATCTTTGTTTGATGAATGCTTTGCCTATGTTCTCTTCTAGGATATTGATGTGTCTTGTCTTACATTTAAGTCTTTAAGCCATTTCAAGTTTATTTTTGTGCCTGGTGTGAGAGTGTATTCCAGTTTCATTGATTTACATGCGGCTGTCCAGTTTTCCCAGCACCATTTCCTGAAAAGACTGTCTCTTTCCCATTTTATATTCTTGCCTCTTTTGTTGAAGATTAATTGGTCATAGGTGTCTGGATTTATTTCTGCGTTCTCTAGTCTGTTCCATTGATGGATATGTCTGTTTTGGTACCAGTACCACACTGTCTTGATTACTGTGGCTCTGTAATATTGTCTGAAGTCTGGGAGAGTAATGCCTCCTGCTTAGTTTTTGTTCCTTAGGATTGCTTTGGCAATTCTGGGTCTTGTGTGCTTCCATATAAATTTTTGGATTGTTTGTTCTAGTTTTTTGAGAATTGTCATGGGTAATTTGATAAGGATTTTGTTGAATCTGTAGATTGCTTGTGGTAGTATGGGCATTTTTATAATATTAATTTTTCCAACCCGTGAGCATGGAATATTTTTAAATTTCTTTGATCCTCTTTAATTTCCTTGATTAATGTTTTACAGTTTTCAGCATACACGTATTTCATCTCCTTAGTTAGGTTTATTCCCAGGTATTTGATTTTTTGGGGTGCAATTTTAAAAGGTATTACATTTTTGTATTCTTTCCTAATATTTCATTGTTAGTATACAGAATGGAGAAAGATTCTGAAGACCTCCTTTGTGCCAGGCATACCTGCATTCAGATCCTATTGGGACTGAAGTTCCTACACTTTCGGATGAAGCAGAGGGTTCAGTGGGGAGGGGAGAGTCTCTTCCAATGTAAGAACAAAGTGGAACCAAAGGAAGATCTCCAAGAGGACCAATGAACAAATTTTAATTGCTTCACTGAAAAATCTGCCTCTGGTGAGAGCTATTAAGATAACAGTGAAGATATCCAGAATTTCATAAGCTAGAGGACAGAGTATTTGGTGCAACTGGCATGGTTTGGGTGGCGAGTACCTGAAGTTAGCAGAAGGACTTTGCTTAACAAATAGTATGGAAGTACAGATGGGTTTGACTTACAATTTTTTATCTTTATGATGGTGTAAAAGCAATATATATTCAGTAGAAATCATACTTGAAATTTGATCTTTTCCCAGATTAGCAATATGCAGAATGCTACTCACATGGTGCTGGGCTGCAGCAGTGAGCTTCAGCTGTCAGTCAGTCATATAACCACAAGAGTAAATTAATATGCATATATAAATGTATATACATATATATACACACACATATATAGTCAAAATGTGGCCCTACCTATGTATTTTGTTTTTAATATTGAGCTTTATTGTTATTCCTAGAATAATTCTATTAAAATATTGATGTAGCATTATCTCAATTCCCCATTCCATTCATCTTTTATCATTTTTTAAAAAATTATTTTTCCTATTTAAAGAAGATAGAAGTTACTTCTGATTGACAATTGATTAATAATCAATCCTGGGGTTAATTTATTTCCTGAAGGGCATCTCTGTTACTCTCAAAACTTAGTCACTTGATTTCAGTTTGGAGAACATTCCCTTGATCTCACTGCTACTTTAATATTTGAATAATAAAAAAAGCATTCTTTTGTTTGACCTCTGTACCACATCTTCATAATAACTCAAATGACCAGTCTTTCTATGGATCATTTTTCACTTTTTCTCAATAACAGGAAAAGGACTAAGTATTCTATACCATCAATTCTTATATAAGAAATGTGTCAAATACCCTGAAGCTAAGTAATACCTGAGATTAGTTTGAAATTAAGTGAAACGTATGTGGTTACTGACTCAGTTATGGCAATAATCAATATGAGTGACACAGATTAATGTCATTTGGAAATTATAACTGATATGAAGTCAATTGGAGATCTGGATTCAAAATTAGATACTATGTTCAAAGCATACATTTTTTAATTGTGAGGGTGATAATATGAAAACAGCATATAGTAATAACTTTATCTCTCAACCAGTATATGGTGAACAATACATACTATGATTCCTATTTTGCTCTAGAAAATAAATTATTTTTTAAGATTTATTTTTAATTTGCTATTTTGGACTTTAAATAAATTCCCTAAATAACCATTTTTGCAAGACGATTCAAGTATTCCATGCTAACACAGATTGCACATAAAAATAAACACTGAAAAAATAATTCATGGTAAACCAGTAGGCATCTTTATTCTATCACCAAATTAAGTTTATAAATTTGACCCAGCTGATGTGCATATAATTCAGTACACAGGATCCAAAAAAGCATTAACACATTAGTCAAGTGAATTAGTCAAAATAATATATATTACTTGGGATCACAGAATAGTATTCACAATTTTCATCTTGAAAAATGAAAATCCTGCCAAATCATCTCTAAACATTTCACAACCATATTTCTTCTCCCCACTGTGACACTAAAAGACATATCTGTTGTTGAAAGTTAAGTATTATTTTGTTGAAGTGATAAAAATATTGGATTATTCATTTATTTTTAGCCAAAGATTTCTTAAAATGGTTTCAGAATTTGAATATACATTTTTCAAAATATTTAAAAATTCTCCTAAGTATTCATACAGGAAAGTGAACTAAACTTTTTTTTTTTACAAATAATCATTTCTATGAATTGTGAGTAGATCAAGATTCTGAAACCAAAGGTGTTTCCCACTTTTCAAGTAAGCAACTCATACACTGTTAACCACATGTTTTATATGATATTGATAATCAATCACAGTTTGATCACATTTGAAGATCTGTTTCCCCTCCTCATTTATTTATAATTTACCTGCACAAGGCAGAAGAAATCTTATAAAATAAATGTATAAGGTCAATGATATCTTGCATAATTATTTGAACAATGCTTTTTAAAATATACAGTGAAGTTCCAAAATTTTAAGAGATGTATTATTTCCACTTCTGTGCATCATATCTTCAAATTACATTATTGAGGTGTTCCTTACAGGGTAAATTGCTCATATTCCTAATATATTTTGCTTTTTCATATAATCCAAGCACCATGATGCTTACTTAGTTGCAGAGACTATATTACTTAATTCACCTTTGAGTCACCTACAAATATATAAATAAGATGACACATATTTACAGTGTAAATATAGCTACTGTTTCAATGATACAACTTTTTGAAGTAAGAGATAAACAATGTTTCTGCCTGAATCACCAAAGTGGCTATACTTGCTTCAAAAATAGATAAATTTCACATTTTTATCATATGAAGTTAGTAGCGTAATAGTCATGTTTTTCACCATCTGCCAAATTCCATTTATTGCTATCCAGGCTTCA
Source organism: Catagonus wagneri (assembly GCA_004024745.2). NCBI lineage: Eukaryota > Metazoa > Chordata > Mammalia > Artiodactyla > Tayassuidae > Catagonus > Catagonus wagneri. The sequence continues at coordinate 4,168,257 of PVHT021183608.1, forward strand.
TTGCTGGTTATTCATTTCTCATTTTGGTCATCATAAGTCAGAAGAAGTCACTTAGTTTTATATCAAAGGGCTTCCAATAAAACATCAGTATTTGTTAAATGATGTAAAAATAGATCATTTTCTATGATAATCAGTTTACAAATTCCCCCACCCTCTCTCTCACACACACACTCCCAACCACATCCACACACGTGCACACACACAGTTATACAAACCTACGTTAATTTTTTTAATTACTCAATGAATTTTATTACATTTATAGTTGTACAATGATCATCACAATGAAATTTTACAGCATTTCCATCCCAAATCCTCAATGCATCCCCCCACCCCCCAAGCGGTCTCATTTGGAAACCATAACTTTTTCAAAGTCTGTGAGTCAGAATCTGTGCTGCAAAGAAGTTCATTGTGTCCTTTTTTCAGATTCCAAATGTAAGTGATAGCATTGGATGTTGGTGTCTCACCGTCTGACTGACTTCACTTAGCATGATAATTTCCAGATCCATCCATGTTGCTGCAGATGCCATTATTTCTTTCCTTTTAGTGGTTGAGTGGTATTCCATTTGTATGTGTACCATATCTTCTTTATCTGCTCCTCTGCTGATGAACATTTAGGTTGCTTCCATGTCTTGGCTATTGTATATAGTGCTGCAGTGAACACTGGAGTACATGTGTCTTTTTGAGTCACGGTTTTCTTTGGATAGACACTCAGGAGTGGGATTGCTGGATCAAATGGTAATACTCTTATTAGTTTTCTGAGGAATCTCCATACTGTTTTCTACAAAGGTTGCCCCAGTTTACATTCCCAACAACAGTGTAATAGGGTTCCTTTTTCTCCATACCCTCTCCAGCACTTATTCTTTGTAGACTCTTTGATGATGGCCATTCTGGCTGGTGTATGGTGGTACCTCAGAATGGTTTTGATCTGCATTTCTCGAATAATGAGTGATGGGGAACATCTTTTCATGTGTTTTTTGGCCATCTTTATGTCTCCTTTGGAAAACTGCCTGTTTAGATCTTCTCTTCATTTTTTGATGGGGTCGTTTGTTGTTTTGGTATTGAGCTGCAAAAGCTGTTTATAAATTTTGGAGATTAATCCCTTGTCAGCTGCTTCTTTTGCAAATATTTTCTCCCATTCTGTGGTTCATCTTTTCGTTTTGTTTAGGGCTTCCTTTAATGTACAGAAACTTTTAAGTTTAATTAAGTCCCATTTGTTTATTTTTGTTTTTATTGTATTTATTCTAGGAGGTGGATCTGAGATGTTGCTGTGATTTATGTTGGGTAGTGTTTGGCCCGTTTTTTCCTCTAAGAGTTTTACAGTATACGGTCTTATATCTAGGTCTTTAATCCACTGTGAGTTTATTTTTGTGTATGATATTAGGAAGTGTTCTAATTTCCTTCTTTTACATGTGGCTGTCCAGTTTTCCCAGCATAAAAGAAAAGGCCACAACCTGAAACAGGAACACTGCAAATGACAAGGCTCTCCAGTGACGGCATATATACAGTAAAGACAGGAAATCATCCATGCACAATTATGCTACCAAAATCAGAAAATGTGAGAAGAGGAGGGTACAAATGCAGGACACTGAAGATGCACTTGCAATCAAGTTGAATTTGATTTACTTCTAACTGATGTGGAGCTTAATACGAACTTTTATGTCTCTAGTTAAAACACTAGGGGAAACACAAGTGCATTCAAGCTTTTTGTAGTCAGTCAATCTGTCATCATAGTAACCATGGCTGTCTGTTCTGCTATCTTCCAGTGCCAGTGTGATATTCACACACCATCTGCCGAATTCCACTTATTGCTATCCAGGCTCCATTGCTGGTTATTCATTTCTCATTTTGGTCATCATAAGTCAGCATGTTTGTGAAAATCCGGTGCTGCTTGCTGAACTAATACATGTGCAACTGCTATTGAATTTAGGCTTTGGGACTTATATCGCTGTTCTGATAATTTCCTATGGATTCATCTTCTACAAAATTCATGGACTAACATATTGTACTGAAAGCATGTAGTAAAATAAGGCATTAGTTTTTCAAAAGGAAAGAATGTGAGGAATCATCAGACACGGTTTTTCTTTTTTCTATTTATCATTCTTGGTTCTTTTTATACGCCTCCATATCACATGCTTCAGCAAACTCTCTTCTTCCCAAACCCACCTAATTCCTCTTTTTAAACTTAGATGTTAAAGTTGACTTAGTTATGCTCCTCAGATTATGGTGTCTTTGCATGGCTTGTTAATCAGTTTCTCCTTAATCTTTTTTGCTCTCAGCAGGTGTGATTTTGCATAGTTTTATAATAAGAAGACAGCCTAAGAGTTCTGGATGCTCCATTTAAGACTCTCCTCCTGTTGCCTATGTGATGCCATGGGCAAAAGTAGTTACTCCTTGCAAGTCTACTCTTCCTTCCAGGCCACCTTTACTCATCACCGCCAGTGTCTTGTGACCATCAATACTAATCTCATTTGTCCTCTAAACCTCATTTTGCCAGATACCATGAGGAACCCAAGACTCCAATTCATTCTTTTCTCACTAGATTCTCACTCCTCTATAGGTCTGTACATATCACCTTTATGAATCCATCTTCCACTCTTCCCAAAACCCTTGAAATATTTCCCCAATGTGCTCCTCACATGATCCATGACCAGTCTTAATGTTCTGCTCTAACTGAAATTCAGCTATTTCCAGGGGCCACTGCTTTTTTTTAACCACTCTTTAGGTGGTATCATCCTTCTCTATCAAACTGTGTTCCACTGCATTTGGATGTGGCGTTTTATCAGTTTCCTATTGTTGTTGTAACAACTACCAAAAACTTAGTAACTTAAAGCAACACAAATTTATGATTTGGTAAGTTATAAGTCTAAAATGGGTTACTGAATTGAATTCTTTCTTAAGCCTCAGAGAGACTGTTCCTCTCCTTTTCCAGCTTCTAGGGGCTTTCTCTATTCCTTGCTTCCTGGGTACAGCACTCTTACTTCTGCTTGTCATCACATCTCAGTCACTAATGCTGATCTGCTTGCTTCCCTCCTATAAGGACCCTTGTGATTTGGTCCATTGTGATGATTCAGAATACTTTACCCAACTCAAGATCTTTAACTTAATTATTCCTGCAAATTCACTTTTTCCACATAATAGAATATATCACAGGTTCTAAGGATTAGGTCATGGGCATATGTGGGTGACCATTATTCTGTATACCACAAAAGTATATGTCCTTTTTGATTCTAAGTACAGCTTGAGGCAATTATGCTTTCATCATCCTGAAAACCAAGTTTGAATCTCTTGTCATCAGAATACTCCACCACTATTGCCCCTATTTAGCACTTGACATGCTCTAGTCAATTCCTTAAAGATTTTATATCCTGTCTTACTGTCAAATTACTGTCATAATTTTTTGGTGATTAGTACTTTAGAGAGATGACCTTGCAAACATTTGGGCAGATGAGATCCTTCACCTCCATTCTTTGAATGATCCTGTTTCCTTTCTTACACTATCATTGTCCTCCTGACTCAGCTTTAAACTTCTGTTATTTCCAAAACCAGAACTGCTTCCAAAGTTTCAGTTTGAAACATCTTACTCTGAAACATTGCCTTCCATCCTTATGTTACCACTCTCTCTTTAAGTAGCGTAAATATTGATGAACTGATGATCTATAATCATTCCCTTGGAAAAAAAAAAAGGGGAAACAAAGGAAGGGAAAGAGAGAGAAAGGGAAGGGAAGAAGAGAGGAAGGGAAGACAGAGTAGGGGAGTAGAGGAAGGGAGAGAGAGAGAGGAAGGGAGGGATGAAAGAAAGAAGGAAAGATGGAATGAAGGAAGAAAAGAAATAGTCCTCCACCTCTTACAGTTTTTCACATAATAATTGACTCTCTTACTTAGATATGAAGCTATATTTCAAATTAAATTCTGCTAAGGGCACTTTTAAATATTTGATGCAACTCGCTTTCTTATTTATTAACAAACAAATGGAAACCTAGTTTCATAACTTGAAAATAGTTTTTCACTAACTTATCAGACAAAAGAGGAAGTTTGAAATAAGCACACTATCAATTTTTTAACACTAGAAAAGATACAATTATAAACATGCAACTATATTTACAAGTCCTCAAAAGTACAAACCTCTAGTTTAAAATCTCTTCAAAACATTTATGTTACCAATACAATTTAAAAGGTTCATTTAAAAATCCATTAAGCCAAGTTTGATAAATCAGGAGGTTTTTTCCCTCTTATCTAGAAATGTGTTTGATTTAATAAAATTGTATCCTGTGAGTCTTCAAATATTTGTTTAGGAGATATTTTAAGTTATAGTATTAATGAAAGTGTAGAAAAATAATTAAAAATAATTTATAATAGAAAGAAGTTGATAAAATTAAACATATTGTCAATAAACACTACATTCTCCTACTTATTTTATCCATTGAGTTTCTAAAAATCTAAGGCTTTCCCCCAGGCAAAAATAATCTCATAACTATTGCAATTGTAGAATTTCATAATATTTTCAGTCCATAAGAATATGTTTTAAATAGACAAAAATGTAAGTATCAAAAATATTATTTTAAGGTAGTTTTTTCTTAACTTTCTGTTAATCAGAAAGTAGATTTTTCTCTATAAAGTTGAGTATAATAATTACAGCAAGATATTACATTGGGATCATCATCCAATATTATCCTTATTCTATAGATCTCCAGTAATATATGTATCTGATATGACTCATACTCCATTTCCTGACCTGGCTCTCTATGTGATGCAGCTTTATATTCTATAATCATTCAGCTTCACACTTCTTATTTTGCTGTCTTGACTGTCCTTTCCATTTTGAAGGCCATGCCCTTCCAGCTATTCACTCTGCCCAAATCACTTTAGTGAAGTCATTGGTCCATCGGTGACCATATTTCTGTTATCCTGCAGCTAAACAACTTCCAAAAGCAACATATGTTTAAGTTATGCCACTTTTCTTCAAATACAGTCCTTTCGTCCTTTTATTCTACTACCCTACTTCTTTCTTCTTCTTCTTCTTCTTCTCTTCCTCACCCTCATTCTCCTCCTCTTTCTCCTTCTTTTAGCTTAAATAGAAAATATCCTTCTTGCTGGGACTGCAATGGGAAGGGAACGTGGGAGAAAGGGTCTCTAAATGGAAGCAGGATGGGGTCTCTGACCGGAAGCCAGATAGGCACTATCATTCCTGCATTAGTTATAAATGGGAACTAACTATAATAATGCAATGTGTGTTCCTGTATTTGGGCTCAGGTTTCAGGAAGCTACACAGTTTTAGGGATGTAACACAGTGGGCAAATTAAAGGCACAAGGATGCCAGAGATGTGGATATTTAAACTATGATTAGATAATTCTAAGTACTATTATATCTAATTAGTTTCATAAGGCAGAAAAACAAGGTATGAATTTGCAGTTGCATGTAACAGTTGGGTGAATGGTGGTCAACTTTAGGAGAAACATTCTATGATATAGGATCTCTAATCTTGCCTGCCACTTGGGACACAAGTAGAGAGTATCCTGTGCTCCAAAGGAGAACTAAGGTAAGTGGGAAATCTTGGCTTCAACCAGTGGACTGTATTTAAGGCTTATATTCAAAAAACAAATAAAAAATAAAATTTTATATTTTATATTAGCATTCTTTTCAATAATTATTTTAAATACATATTAAATGTACCACCCATTTAAATGCCATATGAGAAACATTGATGAGCCATTTTGTTCAGATCCATTATAACATTACGTATGGTTAAACATGATTGTGAAATAACTACTAAGTATTTAATGACAAAAATTATCAAATAATGAGACGAGTGTGTCACTGTCAGTCACTTTCTTAGTAATTTTCTGAGTACACTTGGCAGAGATCATCTTTAATTCCATTAACTCTAACATTTCAGAGCAAGGGAAAAAAGTTCAATCATTTTTTTTTTTTTTTTTGCTATAGCCCCAGCATGTGGCAGTGACAACAATGGATGCTTACCCCCCTGAGCCCACAAGGGACTTCCAATGAATAGTTTCACAACTTCAAATATGAAAATATAGATGATACATTATAAACTACAGAAGTTGATAATATTATCTCATTGATGTTTTCTTAAAGGTTCAACAGATGCTGCTTCTCCTTCTTCCTTCACCAATCGTAACACCCTCAGCACGCACTTCTATGTTAATTAGCCTTCAATGAGAACATCTCAATCAAGGGTTTGAAGCCATTTTGTCAAATATGAAATTATAATTTTTCTAACATTAACTATTTTACTGTTTTTAAAACATTTTACTTTTTATTTTATACCATTTTTTAAAGATTACTTTCCATTTACAGTTACTACAAAATATTGACTATGTTCCCCGTGTTGTACAATACATCCTCAAGCCTATCTTACAGCCAATTATTTGTCCTTCCACTCTCCCACTCCTATATTGCTCTTTTATTATTTTTAAACACTGCCTGTGATATATTGGAATTTCGTTATTGTTCTTGAGTGAAAATATTGAATTTTTAAAAGTCTGTGTTTCAACTCAAGTAACATATTAAGTGCTTCCAATATACTCAACAAATTTGAATAGTATTTTTAAGATAAACAGCATAAACTAGAAAGCAATTTTAAAACCATAAATTATACATTTCTTTCTATATCTTTGAAAATATTTTTGATTATTATTTTAATTCAAAGCACATGGTTTATTACACATTTTATCATATTTATATTTTAAAGATGATGTTAGCACACTTTACATATGTAAAATGACCATTTTTTTCTGTATTTTTGAGAAGATGACCTCTTGAGGGAATATATCAGTGAACAAAGCTCTTATAAGAAATAATGATAGCTTTTACATACTCAAGTACATTCACATACTCTGAGATCCCTCAAACTATAATCTATGATTCATGAATCATATATACTGACACATATAATAAGAAAGATACAGTTTCTTAAACTCTCCTTAATTCCAAAAGGAAATATAAGAAAACCTCAGATTTTTTAAAGATAAATTCTTCATTTATCTTTTTTCCTTTTCTTTTTTCTTTTGGCTACCCAACAGCATATGGAGCTCCTGTGATCTGAGCCACAGCTGCTGCAATACTGGATCCTTAACCCACTGTGCCAGGCCAGGGATCTGGCCCAGGACTGAACCTTCATTGCAGTGCTCCAGAGACAACACCAATCCTATTGCACCACCGTGGGAACTCCTGTCCTTTCTTTTTTAAGATGTTAGGTCACAATACTTAAAAGTATTCAAGTTTATACATTTAAATGCAAACAGAATTATCCACCAACACCACCACCACAACCACCAAAAAACAAAATCTTCGATTATATTTTGCTTTTGATTTGATTTATGCCTTTGAATTATAAGTCTCAGCTTATACACATCTACTGGGGAGGTTTACTTGTACACAAAAAGCGTAAGAATTCACACATGGTAAATTTTAAAGTACAATAAATGGATACATGAATGTAAGTACATTTAGCGTTCTAGCTGTAATATTGTAACAACTTTTGGTAAAAATTCTTCAAAAGTATTCCCTTTATGTACGCTTTTAGCAATATGATTACTCACCAAGTCATAGACATATACAGCTTTAAAAAGTCTGCACTGGTTTTGTATATCAAACACATGGTAAACAATCTATAAGTATACTAAAGTTCTGAGCAAAGATAGCTACTGAAAGAAGCACAATATTTAACTCAAGAATGTTGTGTTTCTAGGTGGCCAACAGACACATAAAAAAAAAAAAAAGATGCTCAACACTGCTAATTAGTAGACCAATGCAAACTGAAACCACAACAAGGTATAACCTCACACTAGTTAGGATGGCTATCACCAAGAAGTCTACAGATAGGATTTCTCTTGTCTCACAGTGGGTTAAGGATCCAGCATGTCACTCAGTGGCTGGGATTACTCCTGTGGTGCTGGTTCGATCCCTGGCCCAGGAATTTTTACATGCTATAGGCACAAACAAACAAAAAAAAAAAAAAAGAAAGAAAAGTCTACTGATAATAAATTCTGGATAGAGTGTGAAGAAAAGGGAACCCTCCTACATTGTTGATAGGAATGTAAATTGGTTGGTGCAGCCACAATGGGAAATAGTATAATGGTTCCTTACAAAACTAAAAATAGATCTACCATATGATCCAGCATTCCATCCCTGGGCATACAATTGGAAAAGAAAAACTCAAATTGAAAAAAAAAGATACATGCTCTCCAACATTCATAGCAACGCTATTTTGTAAGAGCTAAGACACAGACATAGTGCCCATCAATGAATGACTGGTTTAAAAAGATGTGGTGTCTATATATAGTACATAAAAAATAATGAAATATTGCCATTTGAAGCAACATGGATGGACGTAGAGAATATCATATTAAGTGAAGTCAGTCAGAGAGAGAATGACAAATATTATATATCACCTTTACATGGGAATCTAAAAATAATAATACAAATGAGTCTATACAGAAAACAGAAACAGACTCACAGATATAGAAAACAAATTTATGGTTACCAAAGGAGAAATGGAGTGGGTTAGGGATAAATTAGAAGTATGGAATTATCAGATACAGACTACTATATAAAAAAACAATAAGTGAAAATGATATACCATATAGCACAGGGAACTACATTCAATATCCTGTTATAACCTATAATGGAAAATAATCTGAAAAAATACACATATCTGAAGATACTTTGCTGTACACCTGAAAATAACATAATATTATAAATCAACTATACCACAATTTTTAAAAATATGGTATATCCTGTGCAAGTGTGTACTAGCCTTTCTTAAACATTAAGCACCACTGTATCCATAATTTTACAATATAAATTTTTGGAAATCTTTTTATATAGTAACCTTCCATATAGTAATATTTACTGATTTGTTATAGGAACTAACTATTCTTAAGAAAAAAAGAAAACTATATTAAAATAGCTCTAGGAATAGCAACGTGACTAGCAAATAGAAAGAATGACAGATATATAAAATTTCTATATTTTCTATCCATGTAACATTGATAAAAATTCATTAACAATGACAACTCATAAACTCTAAAACAAAGCAAACTCTTAAATTTTAATTATCTTTGGTTTTCTATTTGTGGTAATGGGAATAAAACTCACACAGCAGAAGGATAATATACCCCATAATGTGACATAATGTACTGAGAATATGGTATTACATTTCTAATGATATGCTTTCCAAAGCTGTTTTTACTACACCATGGAGAACCTGCCCTTAGAGAATGCATCTGTTGAAGTGGATAGGTCATTCTAATAACCTTAAAATTTTAGATTTGTAGATTTTATCACTTACACATATGCTTTATCAAGGTGAACAAACAATGAAATCAAACTAAACAGCAAGAAAAGAAAAATCAAAATTTAAAATAGAACTAATAATTTCTTAGTTTTTCCCTGTGTGTGCTTGTCTTTTTAATCTCCCAAGTACTCTTTTATCACTAAGAAAAAAAATTCTATAGCAAGGGATATTATTTAATGTGTAAATTTTAAATACAGATAAAATCTATATTGACATATAATTTGGAATAGTATAAATCCACTTTTTAATATAATACAAAAGCATTTTTGTGCTGATTACTGAGCTATTTTCTTTCAGTGTCATACCTATCGTTCAATACTCTGGTTGTGCTAGGACAAGGCATTTATTTTTCTTTGCTAAGTTCATCCTTGCTACATTCAACCAATTGCAAATACTAGAAAGAGAGAGACTGAAAATCTGAAGGAGTCTGAGTGGTCATAATACATCTAATTTGCTCACTATTCTTCTGGGCATCATCCTAGCAACAGTTACCACTCCTCATAGATAGGTAGTTAAAATGGCAGCAGTTTTCAATTTCCTGTCAGCTGGGGCTTCATCCTTAAAGGTCTGAGTCCAAGCTCCACACAGGTACTTCTGAGCTCTTCAAACAACAGTACTTGCCAAGCAGTGCCCTCTTCTCATAGAGCTGAGCCCAGTACCTGTGGGACCACTTTTCCAGGATTCTAGGTTCTAATGACTCTAACCTCTTTCTTTTGTTCCCCTATCCTTAGGTGCAGTAGCTATTTCTGCACTTATTACTTTTGTTTGCCACAGTTTTTCAGTTTTCTCTTTTTAATTCATTTTTTAAATTTTCCATATTATTTTCTGTTAAATAGTTCCAGTTCCTGATAACATTGATAAAGACTGAAAGGAGAGTTCCTTCTAAACTTATTATAGGACAATGACTGAACAAACTGAGAAATAATGGCATTTTTGAACACATGAGAGAACTGAAGTTATAGTGCAAACAACTAGGTTGCAATTTGAAGAAAGACAATACCTCAAATGAGAAACAGTATCATAGCATTGGATACAGATGCCACAGAACAAGAAGATTCAGAAAAAGATGATTAAAAAATTGCTAAACATTGAGTATGGGTTCATGTGAGAGTGAGAAGTCCCTTGTGGCCTGTATTTAGAGGATATTCGCACCCTCTTTCAGAGCTACAGAGAGAGATCTTTAGAGTGGCCAAAGAAGTGGAGTGACTACAGAAAGATGCCTGCCCCTATTGCTACAGAAAGCAGTCCCAAAAGCCTCCTTGGCAAAGGAAGGGACAGCAGGAGTAGATGCTGACATTGCTAGCTACAGGAAATAGTCATGAGAGCTACCTGGTAGCAGGATAGGGTGCAGGAACCACTGTTGCCCCTGCATGCTACAAAAGAAATCCTGTGAACTGTGAATGAATCACTGCCACCTTCCTCACAGACTCCATCTCGAGCAGCCACCCAGCCCCAGGAGAGACAGTGCGATGCCACAGCTCCTATCATGTGTTCTAGGTACATGTGAACCCCTACCACCACTGGGAATTCCAGGACTGGGCACCTGTTGCTGCATCTACATACCTGCTGTCAAGGGGATGATAAACAAAGAAGCAGACACTATGAGATGACAAATAAGTAGTTTTCAGACAAAGGTACATGATAAAAACACACAAAAACAACTAAATGATGAAGAGACAGGCAATCCACCTGAAAAAGAATTCAGAGTGATGATAGTAAAGATGATCCAAGATATTGTAAAAAAAAAAAAAAAAATGAAAACACAGATCAAGGAGTTAAAATAAATATTTAATAAATGTTTAATAAAGAACTAGTGTATTTAAAGAGCAAGCAAACTAAGGTGGTGAGCACACTATCTGAAATGAAAAATACACTATAAGGAATCAATAGCAGGATAACAGAGGAAAAAAATGAATAAGTGAGGTAGAAGACAGAGTGATGGAAATCATTGCCATCGAACAGAATAAAGAAAAAAAGAATGAAAAGAACTGAGGAGAGTCTTAAGAGACCTCTGGGACAATATTAAATGTACTAACATTCACATTATAGGGGTTCCAAAAGGAGAAGAGAGAAGGTCTAGAGAAAATATTTGAAGAGATCATAGCCAAACATTTCCCTAATATGGGAAAAGGAAACATTCACTCAAGTTGAGGAAGAACAGAGGATCCGACACAGGATAAACCCAAGGAGAAAAAAGGACAAAATAATGCCATTTGCAGCAATATGAATGCAACTAGAGATTCTCACACTAAGTGAAGTAAGTCAGAAAGTGATATTATATCATTTATACGTGGAGTCTAAAATATGGCATAGATGATCTATCTACAAAACAGAAATGGATCACAGACATGGAGATCAGATTTGTGTCTGCCAGAAAGGAGTAGTGAGAGAGGGGGAGGGACAGGAAGCTTAGGGTTGATGGATGAAAACTATTACATTTGGAACAGATGGGTAATAGGCTCCTACTATACAGCACAGGGAACTGTGCCCAATCTTTTGGGTTAGAATATGATGGAAGATAGTATAAAAAAATAAAAAGAATGTATGTAGTACATATTTGTGTGGCTGGGTTACTTTGCTGTACAGCAGAAATTGAAGGAACATTGTAAATCAACTATACTTTAATAAAAAATAAACTTAAAATGTAGCATATATATAAACATAAATTTATACAACTTTTAGAAGAAAATACAGAAAAAGAGTTTAAATAATGAATGCTCCAAGGAGAAATGAATGAATCTATGATTGGGCCAGGGAAAAAACAAGGTAACCTTGAAGTTTATCAGGAAACAAGGGCAGTGTTAAATAAGTAAATAAATAACAAATAAATAAATGAATAAAAGGGCATACCAAAAGAGCACAAAAGTCAACCTGAAAGATTTCTCAGTTACTAAAACTGAAACTATTGGAGCAAAAATAAATGTTCATAAGTTCATACTATATAAAGAAATTCTTCAAAATGAACAAGCATAGAGAAAACATAAATCTTTTCTACAAAAGAATTCCAAGTAATAAATGTAGAAAGAATCTAGGAAATAGAAGGTCATCCTCAGAAATCTACTGTAATGGTTACTGCATCCAAGATACACAGATGTATCTAATATTAAATTAGTAGGAAACATTTTTAAAAAGAGCAGTGGTTTTGCTTAGCTTCAAATTAGCTCCTCCAATATATTTATTTATTAATATGGTTGTTTTAAAACATATTTAAAAATTCTTTGATACTCTTCTTCCAGTAGGTGGAATTAAATTTCTCTCCCTTAAACTGTTGTTTTAATTTAGTGACCCCGCCCTTCAATATTTATTACTAAAGTATGGAAAGGGAGGGGAAAGCAATTTTACAGTACAGAAACCCAGCAGACCCTACATTAATCAAGAGAATGAAGTTAACCTCATCAGCCTGTGTTTATAATATGTGTACCTGATACAAAGATACTTTCCAAAAATCATGACCCCAATTTAATCATGTGAAATCATCAGGCAAACCCAAACTGAGGGGCATTCTTCATAATAACTGATCAATACTCTTCAAAAGTGTCAATATTATGAAAATAAGAAAAGACTTGAGAAAGTGTTAAAAGGTTGAGGATATTAAGGATTTGCAATTAAATGCAATGTGGTTTCCTAGAAAGAAAGAAAAGGAAGGAAGGGAGGCAGGAAGGGAAGAAGGGAGGAAGAAAATTTTGACTCATACTTCCCCTCATATATATTTATTAATTCAAAATAAACTATAGATCTTCCTCAATTTATGATGGGGTTGTATCCCGATAAACCCACTCTAAGTTGAAAATATCCTAGGAAGAAATACATTTAATGTACTTAACTTAGCATAAACCACAGCTTAGCCTAAACTACCTTAGAGTTCTCAGAATACTTATATTAGCTGAGAGTTGGGCAAAATCATCTAACTCAAAGCCTATTTTACAATAAAGTTTTGAATAGCCCGTTTAATTTACTGAAATTGCACTGAAAGTAAAAAACAGAATTACTATATGGGTACAGACTGGTTGGAAATGTTGGTTGTTTACCATTGTGATTGCATGACTGAGAGCTGCAGCTCAATACTGCTGCCCAGCATTACTAGAAAGGGTCATATTACATACTGATAGCCTGCAAAAAGATCAAAATTCAAAATTTGAAGTACATTTTCCACTGAATGTGTATATCTTTTGCACCACTGAAAAGTCAGAAACCGTTAAGTTGAACCATTTTAAGTTAGGGACCACCGGTATAGACCTAAGTATAAAGCTTTAAGTATAAAACCAGAAAACTTTTATAAGAAAATATACCTGAAAATATTTGTGGTATTACATTAGACTAAGATTTTTCATATGTAGGATTCAAAAATCATGAATAGTAAAGAGAAAAATAGAGAAGGAGAGAAACAGAGAACGAAAGAAAGAAAGGAAAGAAAGAGTGTGAGGGAGGTAGGAGGTAGGAAAGAAGGAAGGAAGAGATAGAAATTGGATTTAATCAAAATTATAACATCCGAAATATTTCTTGAAAGATACTAGGATAGGGAGAGGGAGAGAGAGAGAGAGGGAGAGAGATGAGACCAGGTACAGATTGTGAGAAATGAAAAATATATATCTAAGAAATAATTCAGATTTGCTATATATATGAACATTCACAAATCAATAATAATGAAACCGATAAATAAATGGCCTAAAAATTTAATAGACACTTCACTACTGAATAGATACTGATGGCAAATAAGCACATAAAAAGATACAATATTTAGTCATTAGAAAAATACAAGTTTTGCTATCTTCTTTTTAGGGCTGCAACAGTGGCACATGGAAGTTCCCAGGCTAGGGGTTGAAACAGACCTACAGGTGCCAGCCTACACCACAGCCACAGCAACATTGGATCTGAGCTGCATCTGCGACATACACCACAGCTCATGGCAATGCCAGATCCCCAATCCACTGAACGAGGCCAGGGATCAAACCTGCATCCTCTTGGATGCTAGTCTGATTTGTTTCTGCTGAACTACAACAGGAACGCCGAAGATTTTTTGTTTGTTTTGTTTTTATGAGATACGACTATAAATCCATTAGAACGGTTAAAACAAGACCAAACAAAATAAAACAAAACCTAACAATCTCTGGTATTAAGGATGTACCACTAGGATGTACCACTCTGTAGATCTCATTACATTACTACTAAAAATCCAAAATGACGTGGAAAACTGTTTGGCACTTCTTACACAGTTACAAAACCCAACCACCTCATTCGTAGACATTTGCTCATCAGATTAAAAGAAAAAAATCAGTCTGTGGAAAAATCAGTACTAGAAGGTTTAAATAGCCTTTTCCCTATTTGGCAAAATTGATAAAAGGAACCATGTCCAACAAATGGTTAATGGCTAAACAAATAATGATACATGAAACAATGGACTAATATTTAAAAATATGAACGCACTATTTATATATACATGCATGAACGAGTCACAAATGTATTCTGAGAAATGAAAGAAACCAAAGTCAAAGGACTTTGTATACTATATGATTCTAGATATATGACAAATACTTTTGAGCTTTCTTAATCTGACTGATAAAAATGGCATATTAGTATCTTTCTGTTTGTCTTACTATGTGTGACATTATCTTTTTATATTATTACTTTATTTTCAGTGAACTGTCAATATGTTTCTTTTGCCTATATATACCTTTTGCCCATTTTTGGAAATTGGGTTATTGGTTTTTTTTCTCCTTAATTTTATTATTTTATTTGTAGTAAATCCATATGCATAGTATCAATTTTAATAATACAATGCAGGATTTTCTATGATAAAATATTATATACTGTTTACATTAATATTTTGACATGATACATGGCAAATCACAAGTCAGGAATCATCACCATATTATTTCACAATTAAACACTGAGCTATAGTTAAAAACTTAAATAAAAATACCCCAATAAACAAAAGGGTGTAAGCAGGCAGTGTTTTGCGATGATGTGAAAGAGGCACTTTATCAGTCTTGTGATGGTCAGCAAACTTTTTCCAAGGAATTTAATGTCTCCCAATCTCATTCTTTCTACTCAAACAGTAAATCTCTAAAGAAGCATTCCTTTCCAAAGAAACACATAATTCAATTTTGGCAAGAGCCCAGCAGATTATGAGTCAGACGGAAAAATGAATGAATAAGAATATTTTTATTCTTTCATTGAAAAGTAACAGAGCATTCATTCCTGTAAACTATATTCAATCCATATACTGGTTTTACAACTGCTTTATTACCTACCACAAGTGCCTTGTAAAACCCCATCCTTTGCCAACAGGAACATTTTAATGTCAGTGAGATATTGAAGTAATTAAAATATAAACTCCATGCTGTTCCATCTATCTCTGTCCAAATGGCAAGTTTATTTTACTGAATCCCAACTGCTGAGTGCCAAAATTGTCTATATACTATATTACTCATTTAAAATGATATGTTCTCCCTTTTTTACTAGCTCCAACATAAATTGACCAATATATGTAACCTGATAATTTATAATTGCTCAGTTAGGTGTTTCATTTCTGTTAACAATCTTTTGACCATCAATTTGTAATTCAAAATAGCAAATCCAACTTGACACAACACTTCTGATCACAAATTTGGTATACCTAACATTCTATCCACTTATAGTTTAGTACCATTTATTTCATTATTAAACAGAGAATCTTTCAAAGGAATAGCATCGCCATATCAATCATTATTTTCTCTTTAGGAATAATGCTGTATTTATGAAATTATCACAAGTTAAGTATATATTTTTAAGATGTGATAAAATGTTTGAATTATTAATCTAAATAAAGGTACTAAACTAAGGCATGCTCAAATTACCAGAAATTGAGTGTATTTGAGAATAGGAGAGGGACTACAGTTTGAGATACAGGAAGTATGCCAAGCCACAGATGAGTCCTTTGGGTCAGAAAGTAGTTATGGGCAAGGAGCACAAACAGGGCAAGCCCAGCTAGAGGTGAAGCAGTAAATTCAATGGCTTGAGGATTGGGAGAAATTTCTGAAAGAGGTTAATTGGTCAGAAGGTAAGTCATGGTCTTCTTGGTCTTCTCTAAAGTCATGGCATGTACAGGAAATTTGAATCTCAGTTCTTAAATTCTATTTTTCTCAGAGCATGAGTGATCCATTTCAATATCCTCCATTTTCATTTTAGATTGAAATATTTTTACACATTAAAACTTTTTAAGTAAATATATAAAATTATGTGATAAATAGGATATATTGAGCTATAACCTATTTTTCAATTCACTTTACTTCATATTTAATGTTTTTCATATTATATATACCCTAAAAGATATCATAAAAACTTCAAAATGGTTTAAAGACCTAAATATAAGACCAGATAATATAAAACTCTTAGAGGAAAAAACAGGACAAAAACTATCCAACGTAAAGCACAGCAACATCACAGATTCACCTGCTAATGACAATAGAAACAAAAATAAACAAATGGGACTTAATTCAACTTAAAAGTTTCTGCACAGCAAAGGAAACCCTGAACAAACAAAAGGATAACCCACAGAATGGGAGAAAATATTTGCAAATGAAGTGGCAAGAGATTAATCTCCAAAATTTATAAAAACCTTCTGCAACTCAATACCAAAACACAAACAACTCCATCAAAAAAAATGGGCAGAAGATCTTAACAGGCAATTTTCCAAAGGAGACATACAGATAGCCAAAAAACACATGAAAAGATGTTCAATGTCACTTATTATCAGGGAAATGCAAATCAATACCACTCTGAGGTACCACCTTACACTGGCCGGAATAGCCATCATCAAAAATTCTACAAACAAAAATGCTGGAGAGGGTGTGGAGAAAAGGGATCCCTATTAAACTGTTCGTGGGAATGCAAATTGGTGCAACCACTGTGGAAAACAGTTCCTCAGAAAACTAATAAGAGTATTACCATTTGATCCAACAATCCCATTCCTGGCATCTATCTAGAGAAAACCATGACTCAAAAAGACACATATACTCCAGTGTTCATTGCAGCACTATATACAATAGCCAAGACATGGAAGCAACCTAAATGTTCATCAACAGAGGAGTGGATAAAGAAGATATGGTACATCTTGAAAGGAAAGAATGGCATTCACAGCAGCATGGATGGACATAGAAATTATCTTGCTAAGTGAAGTCAGTCAGATGGTGAGACACCAACATCAAATGCTACCACTTACATGTAGAATCTAAAGAAAAGGACACAATGAACTTCTTTGCAGAACAGATACTCACTCATAAACTTTCAAAAAGTTATGGTTTCCAAATGAGACAGGTTGGGGAGATGCACTAAGGGTTTAGGATGGAAACGCTATATAAAATCTGGTTCTGATTATCATGGTACAACTATAAATGTAATAACATTCACTGAATAATAAAAAAGATATCATAAAAACTAAAATATAAGATATAGTTACTATTATTTAAGCTAAATCAATTATTAATCTTTAAGAAAGATTCCTGAATTAAGTATATTTTGGATAAGCTGGAAACACACAAACATCTTTTTTTCCCCTAAATGTGTTAATATTTCATTGATTGCTTTCATGGCCTCAAAATTCATGTTGTTCTTATAAGGCTGACACTGACTCGTAATAAATATTAGCTCGCTAGTTTATTGCCATAATAGTTTCGCAATTTTACAGTATAATTCATGAAAAACTAAATGAGTAAAATTAAGAATTGTTTTCTTAAATTTCCAAAATATTTTTCACCTTTTAAAAGTATTTATCATTTGATGTTTGAAGTATTAATTCTACCTCAATATTAATATACTCCGACATAAAACCAGCAGTAAGTCATTTAAATTATATAACTCAGAATAAGAATAACCACATATAATTGAAGAGCTATTTACAGTTCCAGAGTACCTTTATTCATATTTTTTTATTTGATCCCTATAACAAACATGTATGATTGGAAAAGCAGTCAATCCAATGCTTATTTTTCTCATGGAAAAAAATGGGATCCCAAAAGTTTACTGCTCTCATGTTGATCAGAAGTTAGTAAGGAATATGACAGACTCCAAAACAAAAGTCTGACTACAAAATCAGAGATACCCTTCTTTGTACCAGCCATCTGACATTAGCCCCATACATTTGAAAACAAATGAGAAGGCTGATAGTTTCTCTATGGGAAAAAGGAAACAAACTTGTGATGCATATCGCTGACCTCGAAAAATGCAATACACATACTTGTGTATGTTAATTTTATGTGATAAAATTTACATTAACATTTTAATAAATTTTAGATTGTATATTGATGTCAAGCTATTTTCTGACAGCTAAACCATATTTAAAAACTGATATTTTTGATAAGGGATACACAGAACATGGATTCCTATGAATTAAGTTTAAAATGTTAAAAATTTAAACAGATTAATAATAATTCTACATGTAATCTGTTCATTTAAGTACATATTTAATAGTACATTATTTCAGTACTTGATAGATACTAAGCAGATTTTAGATGACTTTTATGTTAGATTTTAAATATTTTAAAAGAAATAAAACTAAAATTTATGATAATAAATGAAAGTTCATCGGTAACATATTCACCTGTACTTTTGCTATCAATCCCAACTCTGGTCTGCTAGCCTAAGGAGCAGCAAAGTCAATCTACTGATATAGGATTGTGATAAAGGAAAGTACAGTGTTTCTTGAAGGGTGCCCAGCAAGAGAAATGGGCAGTTAATATCAAAAGACCTGAACTCCCTAATGGCTTTCAAGAAAGGGTTTTTGAAGGCAACATTTGGGGTGAGGGTCACAGGGTGCATGATCAGCTCATGGACCTCCTTCTGATTAGCTGATGGTGATGTAACATGATTCCATGAGGTAACATGTTCCAGGAATCTCAGTCATTAACCTTCCTGTTTCAACCAGTCTAGGATCTACCTGTTTATGGTTAGCATGTAGTCACTATTGCCCACTTGGGTGGAGATCTAAGTTTCTGAAACAGCAAGAGAAATAATAAACCTACAACCCTATGGTCAACTAATCTACAACAAAGATGGCAAAATGAGACTTTGGGGAAAAGACTACCTCTTCAGTAAGTGGTGCTGAAACAACTGGACAGCTACGTGTGAAAGAATGGAATCAGAATACTCTCTAACACCATACACAAAAATTAACTCAAAATGGATTAAAGACCTAAATGTTAACACCAGATACTAAAAAAACTCTTAGAGGAAAACATAGGCAGAATACTTTCTAACATAAATCGCTGCAGTATCTTTTCAAATCACCTCCTAGAGTAATGAAAATAAAAACAAAAATAAACAAATGGGACCTAATTAAACCCAAAAGTTTTTGCACAGCAAAGGAAACCATAAACAACAAAAAAAAGACAACCCACAGAATGGGAGAAAATCTTCACAAATGAAACGACTGACAAGGGATTAATCCCCAAAGTATACAAACAACTCGTGCAGCCAATATCAGAAAAAACAAACGACCCAACTGAAAAATGGGCAGAGATATAAGTAAACATTTCTTCTAGATATGCAGATGGCCAAAAAACACATGAAAAGATACTCAACATTGCTAATATTAGAGAAATGCCAATCACAACATTAATGACAGTTAGGATTACCCTTACACCAGTCAGAATGGCCATCATCAAAAAGTCTGCAAAGAATAAATGCTGGAGAGGTTGTGGAGAAAAGGAAAACCTACACCGATGGTAGGAATGTAAATTGGTACTGCCACTATGGAAAACAGTATGGAGGTTTCTCAAAAAACTAAAATTATAACTATCATATGATCTAGCAATCTCATTCATGGGCATCCACCTGAAGAAAACCATAATTTGAAAAGATACATGCACCCCAGTGTTCATTATATCACTATTTATAATAGCCAAGAGTAGGAAGCAACCTACTCAGCCACAAAAAAAGAATGAAATAATGCCATTTGCAGCAAAATGTATAGACCTAGAAATTACCATACAGTAAATCAGACAAAGACAAATGTAATATCACTTATATATGGAATCTAAAAGAAAAAAAAAGGATACAAATAAACGTATTTGCAGAAGAGAAACAGATTCATAGACTTTGAAAACAAATTCATAGACTTTGAAAACAAAGGGAACAGGCTGGGGAAGGGATGGATTAGGGGCTGGGAGTGGCATATGCATATCCTGGTATATGGAATGATTGGCTAATGGGAACAGTTGTATAGCACAGGGAATTATATCCTATATTCTGTGATAATCTATATGGGAAAATAATCTGAAAAAGAAGGTATGTGTGTACAGGTGTAACTGAATCACTTTGTTGTACAGGAGAAATCAGCACAACATTGTAAATCAACTATACTTCAATAAAATATAAAAAAATAGGCTGAACTCATCAGCGTGCTTTAAGTATCTAAATTCATATGTTTAAATTGGTAAAACTACTAGCACATTTTAAAATTATTCTTCTATTTTTTTCTGTTTACAAGGTATCATGTTTTCCAAATTAGAACACGTAGATGTACTTCATTTTTTTTTTCTTTTTACATTTGTACCTAAAGCAAATGGAATTTCCCAGGCCAAGGGTAGAATTGGAGCTGCAGCTACCAACCTACTACACAACAGCAATAGTAACACTGGATCTGAGACATATTAATGCCTAACAAAAGGATTCAAATTTTAAAATATATAATATAAAAAGACTATAACTATGTATGTAATCTGTTCATTGTATATGAAATTAATTTATCTTCTCTAAATAGCATCATTGGTTTTAAGAAGGCCACGTGCCTTCTTAAAAGGAGCAGCAATTACATACAAAAATGTAGACACATAATTATTCAATTTTAGACTATACTACTTTCATATATTTTCCT
The DNA here is from genome assembly GCA_004024745.2 of Catagonus wagneri. Lineage (NCBI taxonomy): Eukaryota > Metazoa > Chordata > Mammalia > Artiodactyla > Tayassuidae > Catagonus > Catagonus wagneri. The sequence continues at coordinate 4,189,428 of PVHT021183608.1, forward strand.
GATTTTATAATAAAACTATACATTTCAAAAGGAACAAATAACACAATAATTATATTCCTTTACAATAGAAAAGGATACTTTTATTATATTGACTATTGTTATTACAAAGCACCTTAGGCCAACTACCAGCAAAACAATGCCTTAAGGGAGTAGAATGTGATGCATAAATGACACTTCTGGTCATTGTGTTCCTCTATAGCTTTCATTTTCACTACGATAACCTAGGAGGCTAGTTATTACAGACAGTACAGCCACCAGGCAGGTGGGCACTTGAACACAACCAAACTTTATCTGACATTTAAGATAATGAGAACATGACTACCATTGTTTAAACCTCACAGTGAGAGACAAGCACACAAAAGAACAACAAAAAACAAAATTACTTGTTATAAGTGAATAAATACAGGTAAATAAAATACCCAAATGGAAAATAAAGTTTCAAAACAATTTCATTACAGTGCATACTCATAAGGAATTGGAGAGGGGATGGGGTAAGGCTCTGGGAGGATTAAAAGTTGTGGCTTTGTCTGTAACCCTTAGATTTCCTAAGAAAAGTCTGAAGCAAATATGGTAAATGCTAATAATTGCTAAACCTGGCATTCTGGTGACTTTTATGTTTACTTTAAATCTCTATGTTCTTTTTATTATAAAATTTACAATTATAAGAATAAAGAAAACACAAAATTAAAATATCAGTGGATAAGCACAGACCAGTACAGTGAGGGCATTACTATAGCAATTATTTTTCATCCCCAAAAAGCACTATAAAGGATAGCAGACCTTATCAGTCCAGGTAAGGCAGAAGGCTTTTGCTTCCTCATCTTCCTCTTGGCTACGAAGACTGCTCACAAATGTAATCCAAGGATTAAACATCTATAATATGCAGAAATGTGTTCTAATATTCACCAAAATTTATTATCACTGAAAGCAAGACTAGCTACATAGTTTGCAGCCCTAATGCAAAATAAGAATGTGGGTTCCTTTATTCAAAAATTATCAAAAATTTCAAGACAGCAATAGCACAGTATTAAATGAAGTACAGGTCTCTTCTGAATACTACATGAATCAATCAAAAGCCCATGAAACTGGCCCTGACTGAAGCACATGCTTATAACTCTGTGCACGCTTACAAAGCTTCTCTTAGGTAATGTAAGCTGTACAGACTCAGATCAACAAGTCACTTTTCATTCATAATTTTTGTTTCCATATTCAAGATGTAGTGACAAGACTGGAGAGAGATATGGGGAACAGGTTAAAATTAGGTTTGTGGTACTTTCTTAGCTAGACTCAATGACCTTTTCTACCCTTTTCCTTCAACTTTCATCACATTCCACAAGTGCACTTTTCTACATTTTGTGATTGCATCTATCTGAAGAGCTTCTACTTTTCTGTTCGAACCATACTGCAACCAAACAAAAAATAAAAACAATGCTAAAATTGAACTTAAAATCAACAATTCAATTTTAAGACAGAAACAGAAGAAAACGCAGCATAGGAAAAGATTAGAGAACTGCCATGATAATTTGAATGTCAGAAGCCCTTTAAGTTATAAACAAAACTTATGACCTAAGGCATTTAAATGAATTAGCCAGTGGTCCCTGTAAATACATGTAGGTGTGTAGATTTATGTTGAATGGAAGATTAAATACTTGCTTTTCTTCTTGCTATCGGTGGCATATAATGGAGACTACTACATGAAAAATATAAAGAATTCAAACAAAAATAATAAAAAAAGAGTTGAAACTTTGAACATACTTGAAAAATATTTAAGAGTATGAAAAGAGAAACTATGAAGTGGTTCCTTTTTGTCATATTATAAAATAAGGTAGTCTATTTTCATTCCCATTGTGAAGAGCACAAAGGAAAACAGAAATATAATTTAATTATGCACCCAAACTCCTAAGAAACTGGGGATGGGAGAGAACTGAAAGAAAATATGAACTCTCTTTCTCAGCATGCCTATTTATTTATAGTGTTGTGGTTAAAGCAATTCTGAGATGACTACAGATGTATTAAGAAGCTAAAAAATGAATAAATATATTTCTGTTACACGGAGCCAGGATTTACACTGTAGAAAAAGGCAAATACACATATGGAGTGGGTAAAGACAAGAAAGAAGACCGAATCTTTAATTGCAACTGGAATTGTCTATGGATTATTTCTCATATATGTATGTGTATATCACATGTATAGGTATATACATATACATACACATAGTACAGATATATTACATACCATATATATATATATATATATATATATATATATATATATACCCATTCTCATTATTACATTTGTATATATATGTACTATATGTCTATGAATATATGTATGTTTGGGTGTGTGCATACATATGTGTGTGTGTGTGCGCATGTATACGCAATCATTCATTCTTATTTCTGTCTGTTGAAAGTATCAAGAAGCAAAGAAATCTCAACAGCAATGATCACAGCTATTGCTCAGATAATTATGGTTCTTGGAATTTATCCAAAGGAATTGAAAATTTTTGCTCACAGAAAACATACAAGCAATGTTTACAGCAGCTTTAGTCATAACTGCCAAAGCTTAGAAGCAATCAAGATATTCTTCAGTAGGTGAGTGCATAAAATGTGGTTGATTCCAGACAATGAAACATCATTTAGCACTAAAAATCAATGAGCTACCGAGCCACAAAAAAGTATGGAAGGATCTTAAATGCATATCACTAAGTGAAAGAAGCCAATAGGAAAAGACTACATAAGATATAATTCCAACTGATTCTGAAAAAGTCACGATTACAAAGATAGTAAAAAGATGAGTGGTTGTCAGAGGTTGAGGCAGAGATTGGATGAATAGGAAGAACACTGGATTTTCAGGGCAATAAAACACTCTGCATGATACCATAATGATGGACACATATTGTTATACACTTGTTTAAACTCTCAGAATGTACAACTCCAAGAATGAATCATAATGCAAACTATGGACTTCGCGTGATTGTGATGTGTCAGTATACGTTCATCAGTTGTAACATAAACCCTATGTGAGTGATGTTGATAATGGATGAGACTGTGTATACATGGGCTCACGTATACATAGGAAACTCCTGCGTCTAACCCTCAATTTTGTTGAGAAATGATATTGCTTTTAAAAAGTAAAATCTAAATAAGAAAAAAGTTGAATAACATCACACTTTATGTTGACTGAATGTTTCCACTAAAATCAGAAGGAAGTCAAGCATGTTTGTCTTCACATTTACTCAACATTGTACTTGAGCTTAAAAAGAAAGAAGAGAAACGATATTCTCAGATAACATAGTTTTTATATAGAAATCCCTAGGAAATTAATATGCAAAAGTAATTAAAACAAATTAATAAGTCCAGTACACATGCAGAATGTACAATCAGCATGCAAAAATCAACTGTATTTCTATACAAGTCCAACAATGGAAGGTGTTGAGTAACTGAAACCTCCTTACACGTTGATGGGAATATAAAATGGTGCAGCCAGTTTTGAAAACCGTCTGACAGTTCCTCAAAGTGCTACCATATACCCCACATATTTCATACATAAGCATATATACAACAGAAATGAAAAACATATATATATATATATATACATAAAAATTTATACACAAATATTCACAGCAGCATTATTTATAGTAGCCAAAAAGTGAGAAAAATATTTATCAACTAATAAAAAATGTTGTATAAAGACCATGTTAAATGATTTTATTAATTAATTAATATAAAATATCCAGAATAGGCATAGCTATAGAGATAGAAAGAAAATAAGTGGATATCTGGAGATAAGGTTAAGGTAAAATAGAGAATGACTATTAATGACATTTTATTTGAAAGGAGAACAATGTTCTAAGATGGCTAACTCTATGAGTATATTAAAATATGAATTAAAACAAATTTCATGTTACTTGATTATATCTCAATAAAGCTTTTATAGAAAATGCTGTCATCAATTATCTTCTAATCCTTAGTAAAATATTTTTTAAACTCTTTTCAAAAAATGTCTCCTGTTCTGGCAGTATATCTGCCTTGGATAACTTTTTTCAATTTTATTTTTATTTTATATCTACTGATGAATTTTAATATGTTGCCTTAACCCCAATTTTTATTTCTTTATTTGTTTAGAATTATTTGGCTATAATTTACCTTATTCTCCTTTGCTTACTATAAAGAAGTTATGTTATAATAAGGCTATTATTAGCTTCGCAATCCCCAATCACCTGATATCCACGTAGTCATAAAGTCTCCTCCTTTACATTGTATTAACATTTTTCAATGTGATAGAAAAAAGATGGCAGAAGTTAATGGTACACAACTTTCTCAACAGGTCACAAAAGACACAGTGGCTTCCATATAGGTCACTATCACTTTCCTGGACCTCACATTCTGTGAGAAACCAGTTACCACGGCACGTACAGAATAATGAGGTGAGGAACTGAAGGCTCCAACCATAAAAACATATGACTGAGATTAGAAGTGCTTGTCAAGCATTTAGTAGAATGTAGTAACTGAAGACTAAGACCAACCAGCATCAATGATCTTGGAAACAGTTCATCCAACAGTAATCAATCTTCAGCTGATTGTAGCCCCAGCCAATCGCTTGAGGGCAAATTCCTGACAGACCCTGTGCCAGCTAAATCGCTCTTTTTTGTGACACTCAGAAACAGTGAGATAAAAGTGTGTTGTTTTATGTGGCTAAGTTTTTAGGGTAATTTGTTATGCAGCAATAGATAACTAATAAACATGCTGACTTATGCAGTCCTTCAGTTTATACATGTTACTGTCTTAAATTTTTATTAATGTTTTCATATATCTAAATATGACGCCTCAAGTTTCCTGAATATTTTTTATGCAATATTTACTCTTATACTTTGAAAGTAATACAGGTTTTTTCTCTAGTAGATTAGTGTATACTATATTTTCTAATTTGCTAACATGTTACCTTTATCGATACATGAATTGGTAGTCTTTAATTTTAAAGCAGATAAATTTTAAAAGACTATTTATTTGAGGTACATGATTTTGAAGTGTATATGTGTGTGCATAACGAGTAGATAATAATTTCAGCTGTAAAAACTGGAAAAAAACTGTATTTACTTCACAGAACAGATCTCTAGATAATCTTTATGTGAAACTGTTTATATGCCAAGATATAGAGGGAAAGGAGAAAAAAGAAATATTTTACTTAAAGTCAAACTGTTTAAACTATTCATTTTCAATTCATCTAAAATTTACCACAACCAAAAACATCCTAGATTACCTTAGAGGAAGCAAAGAGCTAGTTAGGCATTTAATGAAGATAAAAATAGGTTTGTCCTACAAATTTAGCTGGATGGTAATGGAAATAAAAAGCAATAGTGGCTGCTTTAATTAGCTTCTTAAATACTCAGATGACACACATCTATTAACATAGGTATCACAAAGGCCCAGAATCATTTACCCTAGCTTTATGAGTTTAATGATTGAGCTAAACCCAAATTTAACTCTCCATCTTATTTTTTACTTTCATTTTTAATTTTCAAACTCTGAGCTAATATTTTCAATGTTAAATTATGTTTGTCTTTTTAATGTACATATCTGAAATAAGTTCAACAAGCTTCCCAAAATTAAATATGCTAATGACATTGGTAAATCTACATAACTTCTGATAACTTTTGCGTATTTTTGTTCAGAGCAAAAATGCCGGCTATGCAAATGTGTAAATTGCCTGTTAAATCTAACAGGTTTTCACAGTTAGGGATACCATAGGGCATGGTTGTTTCTCTTTTCCCGTCATTTACATAGCCAATCAAGCATACAGAACAGGCTTAAGCTTTCATTAGAACAGCTTTTCTTTTCTCCATTATTAGCACTATCACTCTGGTTACTGTTCCTTACATTTATTTTCTACAGTAGATAATCTAGTTTTACATCTCTATTCCATTACTTATATTGTGTCATCTAGAGCAACGACCTTCTGTTTCAGTAACTTCCTTCACTTAATAAAATACGGATACTGATAGTATCTCTCATGGAAATGTTTAGTGCTCAGAACAGGATGTGGCACACCATAACCATGCCGTAAATGATTGTTATTACTATTATATTTTGTTTTTAATTACAAATTCAGTCATGTCACTGTTTTTAAATCCTTCAGAATTTTCTCTTGGTCTTTAGTGTTCGGCATAAGGGCAAAATTATTAACATAATATATAAAGCTTTCCTTGTTCTGGTCAACCTTAACATTTCATGATCCTAGGTCTGATATTAAATCTTTATTTTTAAAAATACTGTATTTGTCTGGGCTTTACTCTATACCTTAAAGACTTCACAAATTGTCTAGTTTCATGACTTTAAGATTCATTGCAAACTGTATTTCTCCATAATTTTCTTGAAAGTATTTTCTGTCTGCTCTAAAACACGTTGCTACAAAAATCTGTGTATCAGTCAGTTTCTGTACTTGTGTCAAATATCTTCCAAATCCCCTTACAAATCCATTTCCCAACCTGCTCTACATACTCAGAGGCTGATCTTTGTACTACCACTTCAATTTGGTGGCATGTATGAGGCAAAAAAGAAAAGAAGATTGAGGCATTAATTCCCTTCATTCCTTTGGTGAAAAGGTATCTTTAGATACATCCAAAGAATACATTCTCTTATTCTTCAGAGTCAGGTAATGCTCTACTTGCATTTTCAGGTCTGGGGATGTTGATGATGGAAGATGTTTTATACTTAGTCTACTATACCATCATTTTTAAAATTACAGTAATTTTTATTTTTATTTTCTTACAATGATTATTTTTTCAATTATAGATGGTTTACGTGTTCTGTCAGTTTTCTACTGTACAGCTAGATGACCCAGTCACATAATGTATACATCCTTTTTTCTCACATTATCCTCCATCATTTTCCATCACAAGTGACTAGAGACAGTTCCCAGTGCTATACAGCAGTATCTCATTGCTTATCCACTCCAAATGCAACTGTTAGCACCTATTAACCCCCAGACTCCCAGTCCATTCCACTCCCTCCCGCTTGGCAAACTACAAGTCTGTTCTCCAAGTCCATGGGTTTCTTTTCTACGGAAAGATTCATTAGTGCTGTATATTACATTCTAGATACAAGTAATATCATATGACATTTGTCTTTCTCTTACTGACTTACTTCACTTACTATGAGTCTCTACTTGTATCCATGTTGCTGCAAATGGCATTATTTTGTTCTTTTTTCATGACTTAGCAGTATTCCATTGTGTATATATATACCACATCTTCTTGATCTATTCATCTATCTATAGAAATTTAGGTTGTTTCTATGTCTTGGCTATTGTGAATGGTGCTGCAATGAACATACGGGTGCATGTGTCTTTTTCAAGAAGATTTTTCTGGTTATATGCCCAAGAGTGGGATTGCTGGGTCAAATGGTAGTGCTATGTATAGTTTTCTAAGATACCTCCATACTTTTTTCCTTAGTGGCTGTACCAGCTTACATTCCCACCAACAGTGCAGGAGGGTTCCCTTTTCTCCACACCCTCTCCAGGATTTGTTATTTGTGGACTTATTAATTATGGCCATTCTGACTGATGTGAGGTGGTATCTCATGATAAATTTGATTTGTATTTCTCTAATAATCAGTGGTGAGCATTTTTTCATGTGCTTGTTGGCCATCTGTATATCTTTGGAGAAATGTCTATTCAGGTCTTTTGCCCATTTTTCAACTGAGTTGTTGGCATTTTTGCTATTGAGTTGAATAAGTTGCTTGTGTATTATAGCAATTAAGCCCCTGTCAGTTGCATCTTTTGAAAAAAAGTTTCTGCCATTCTGTAAGTTGTCTTTTTTTTTTTTAATGGTTTCCTTTGCTGTGCAAAAGCTTGTCAGTTTGATTAGGTCTCATTGGTTTATTTTTGCTTTTATTTCTGTTGCTTTGGGAGACCGACCTGAGAAAATATTTGTAAGCTTGGTGTCAGAGAACGTTTTGCCTATGTTCTCTTCTAGGAGTTTGATGCTGTCTTGTCTTACATTTAAGTCTATAAGCCATTTTGAGTTCATTTTTGTGCATGGTGTGAGAGTGTGTTCCAGTTTCATTGATTTACATGTGGCTATCCAGTTTTCCAAGCACCATTTGCTGAAAAGACTGTCTTTTTTCCCATTTTATATTCTTGCCTCTTTTGTTGAAGATTAAGTGGTCATAGGTGTCTGGGTTTATTTCTGGGTTCTCTAGTCTGTTCCATTGATTGATATGTCTGTTTTGGTACCAGTACCGCACTATCTTGACTACTGTGGCTTTGTATTATTGTCTGAAGTCTGGGAGAGTAATGCCTCCTGCTTGGTTTTTGTTCCTCAGAATCGCTTTGGCAATCTGGGTTCTTCTGTAGTTACATATAAATTTTTAGATTGTTTGTTCTAGTTCTGGGGCAAATGTCATGGTTTACTTGATAGTGATTGCACTGAATCTATAGACTGCTTTGGGTAGTATGGTCATTTTTACAATATTAATTTTTCCAATCCTGGAGCATGGAATTTCTTTCCACTTCTTTGCATCCTCTTTAATTTCCTTGATTAATGTTTTATAGTTATCAGCATATAATTCTTTTACCTCCTTGGTAAGATTTATTCCCAGGTATTTAATTCTTGGGGGGTGCAATATTTAAAGGTATTGTATTTTTGTAGCCCTTTTCTAATATTTCATTGGTAAGTATACAGAAATGACTTAACTTCTGAATGTTAATCTTGTATCCTGCTACTTTGCTGATTTTGTTGATCAGTTTGAGTAGTTTTGGTGTTGAGTCCTTAGGGTTTTCTATATAGAGTTTCATGTCATCTGTACACAGTGATAATTTTACCTCTTCTCTTCCAATTTGGATACCTTTAATTTCTTTTGTCTGATTGCTGTGGGTAGGAACTTCCAATACTATGTTGAATAACAGTGGTGGGCTTGGGCATCCTTGTCTTGTCCCAGATTTTATTGGGAAGGCTTTCAGCTTTTCTCCATTGAGTATTATATTTGCTGTGGGTTTGTCATAAAAGGCTTTGATTACGTTAATGTATGTTCCCTCTATACCCACTTTGGTAAGAATTTTAATCATGAATGGATGTTGGACTTTGCCAAATATTTTTTTTCCTGCATCTACTGAGATGATCACTTGGTATTTGACTTTTCTTTTGTTAATGTGGTATATGACATTGATTGATTTGCATATGTTGAACCATCCTCATGAACAGGGGATGAATCCCACTTGCTGGTGGTGTATGATCTTTTTATATGTTGTTTGATTTGGTTGGCTAAAATTTTTTTGAGAATTTTTGCATCTATATTCATCAAAGGTATTGTCTCACGGTTTTCTTTTTTGCCTGGTTTTGGTATTAGGGTGATATGGCATCATAGAATGTCTTTGGGAGTGTTCCGTCTTCTTTGACCTTTCAGAAAAGTTTAAGGAGGATGGGAATAAGTTCCTCTTTGAATGTTTGGTAGAACTCGCCTGTGAAGCCATATGGTCCTAGACTTTTACTTGTAGGGAGTGTTTTTATTGCATATTCAATTTCATTTCTAGTGATCAGTTTGTTTAGTTGATCTATTTCTTCTTGATTCAGTTTTGGCAGGCTGTAAGTCTCTAGAAAGTTGTCCATTTCTTCTAGGTTGTCAAATTTGTTGGCATACAATTATTCATAGTATTCTCTAATGATTTTTTGTATTTCTGCAGTATCCATAGTGATTTCTACTGTATCATTTCTTATTTTATTTGGGTATTTTCTCTCCTCTTCGTGGTGAGTCTGGCCAGATGTTTGTCAATTTTGTTTAACTTTTCAAAGAACGAGCTCTTGGCATTATTTTTTCTATTATTTTTATGAATCTCTATTTTACTGATTTCTTCTGTGATCTTTATGATCTTCTTCCTTCCGTTGACTTAACGTTTTGTTTGTTCTTTTTCTAATTCATTTCGGTGATGGGTTAAATTGTTGATCGGAGATTTTTCTTGCTTTTTGAGGAAGGCCTGTATTGCTATGAATTTCCCTTTGTGCACTGCATTTGTGGCGTCCCATAGATTTTGAGTGGTTGTGTCTTTATCATTTGTCTTGAGATATTTTCTTTAATTTCCTTCTTGATTTCTTCATTGACTTCTTGGGTTTTTTAGGAGTATGTTGTTTAGTCTCCATGTACTCTAGTTTTTTCTCATTTCTCCTGCCATTGTGGTCAGAGAAGATACTTGAAATAATTTCTATACTTTTAAATTTGTTGAGGTTAACTTTGTAACATATTATGTGATTGATCCTTGAGAATGTTCCATGTGCACTTGAGAAGAATGTATATTCTGAGTCTTTTGGATGTAATGTCCTGAAAATGTCGATTAAGTCTAACTTTTCTATTGTGTCACTTATGATCTCTGTTGCCTTATTGATTTTATGTCTAGAGGATCTGTCCACTGATGTGAGTGGAGTGTTAAGTTCTCCTAAATATTTTTGTATTCCCATCAATTTCTCCTTTTATGTCTTTAGTATTTGTTGTAGGTATCTGGGTGCTCTTATATCAGGGGCATATATATTGACAATGATAATGTCCTCTTCTTGAACGGATCCTTTAACCATTAAATAGTGTCCTTGTCTTTCTTTGTGGCCTTCATTTTAAAGTCTATTTTGTCTGATATGAGTATTGCAACTCCTTCTTTCCTGTCTTGTCCATTGGCTTGAAATATCTTCCCACTCCCTCACTTTCAATCTATGTGTCCATTGCCCTAAGGTGAATCTCTTGTAGACAGCAGATTGTAGGTTTTTGCTTTTTTATCCAGTCTGCCACTCTGTGTGTTTTGATGGGAGCATTCAGTCCATTGACATTTAAGGTAATTATTGATAGATATGTATTTATGGCCATTTTAAACCGTGTTTTCCAGTTAATTCTATGTTTCTCTGTTCTGCCTTTCTTTTTATGGGTGGATACTTTCTATTTATTTTATGCTTTAATACTTTTCTTTTTAGTTTTTGTGAATGTAATGTTTGGTTCTGATTTGTGGTTGCCTTGTTTTTTAAGTTTGTTAACCCCATCCTGTATCTGCTTGCTTTAGTCTGATAGTCATATAGGCTCAAACACATTAAAAAATGAATCTTTATTTTATTACTTTCCTTCCCCATATTCTATGATTTTTAAGTCATTTTTTAAACATCTTCATGTTTGTCCTTCTGCCGTCCCTTGTGTTTAACATCACTTTTACTGTAGGTTTTTTTTTTTTTTTCCTGTTTTAGATTTGTTTGCTGGCTTAAATGATTGCTTTCCAGTTGTGGTTTTCTGCATCCTGTTTCTTCTTACTTCTTTCATTTAGAGAAGCCCTTTAGTATTTCTTTTAGATTGGGTTTAGTATTGCTGTACACCTTCAGTTTTTATTTGTTGGAGAAATTATTTTCCCTTCTATTTTAAATGATATTCTTCCTGGATAGAGTAGCCTAGGCTGTAAATTTTTTCCTTTCAGAACTTTAAATGTATCTTTCCACTCCCTTGTGGCCTGTAGTGTTTCTGTAGAGACTCAGCTGATAGCCTTAAGGGGGTTCCATTGTAACTAATGCTTAGTTTTTGTCTTGCTGCCTTTAGAATCCTCTGTCTTTAAATTTTGCCATTTTTATTATATGTCTTCGTGTGGCGTATCTGGGTTCGACTTGTTTGAGTTCTCTGTGCTTCCTGTATCTTGATATCAGTTTACTTGAGATTTGGAAAGTTTTCAGCCATAATTTCTTCAAATATGTTTTCAATCCACTTTTCTTTTTCTTCTCCTTCTGGAATTTCTATTATGCATAGACTGGCCCACTTTATATTATCTTGTAGATCTCTTATATTCCTTTTGTGTTTTTTCATTTGGTTTTTTGTCTGATGTCCCGATTGGGTGATTTCTATTATTCTATCTTCCAAGTCACTGATTTGTTGCTCTGCAACATTCATTCTGCTCTTTAGTGCCTTTAGCTCAGTTTGTTTCTGCAAATAAATTTTCTAATTTTTCTATGTTTCTTATATTTTCTAGTTCCTTTCTAAAGGAATCCACATTACTATTCATATCCTCTTAATTCCTTGTTATTCATACTTAATTCCTTCAGTATTTTCACTATCTTCCTTTTGAACTCAGTGTCTATAATACTGCAGAGGCCTGTTTAACTGTTTTCTGCTTCATGTGAACTCTCCTGTTCCTTTAACTGGAAATAGTTTCTAAGCTTCTTCATTTTGCTTACGTTTTTCTTTTTCTGTGAGTTTAGGGAAGCCAACTTGTAGTGGAGGACTACTTCTATGCAAGAGCAGACCTTTGTATTTTGTGGGGGGTTACTATTTATTTTTGGTGTGGGAGTTTCAATATTTGCTGTCTCTTTTTTCAGTGTGAGCAGGATGTTATCTCCAGCGTGCTGAATGTCTTTCTGGGGAGAAGGAGGCAATGGCTAGGACTAGTAGTCAGTGACTGGTTGCTGGACTCTTAGCAGCAAGGACCTGTGGGAAGGTGGCACAGGTTATTCCTAGTTGAAGGGCCCTGGGAAGCAGTTGAGCCTTAGGCAGATTCACAATGTGCCCAGGGCATTTGGTAGTGGCAGCAGGGTGTGTGAGTTCCCAGGGGAGTGAGAGAAACAACAGATAGTTTTTTATTTCAGTGCTCTCCTCTGAGGTGACTGGAGCCACAAGTGGTGCCTCTTCAGGAACCCCTAGTGGTAGCAGGCCACGCCCACCTCTGGAGTCAGAGATAACTGTGATGGTTTGCCCCTGCCACCTGCAGACCACACAAGAAGCACCCCGTCACACTTAGCCCATGCAGGAGGTGCTACACCAGCTGCTCCTAGTCGTAGGGTCTCAGGAAGGGACAGTGATAAAGTGTCTGGGTGCTGCCCAGAGTGTTTGGCAGTGGCAGCTACAGGGTGGGTGTGCTCCCAGGGGAGAGAGAACAACAATGTGTGGTGGGGGCTTGCAGTGCCCTCTTTTGTTTGCTGACCCCTGAGGTGACTGGGGCCACAGGTGGAGCCCACTCACAGGCCCCCAGTCTTGTCAGGCCACACCTTCCTTTGGCTCCACCACCATGGTCCATCCCTGCTGCTGTAGATCATGCAATAGGCACCATGTCACACTTAGCCCCTCCTGGCCTTAGCCCACACAAGAGGTGCCCAGCAACCTGTAGCCTGAACAAGAAGCATGCAGTCTCCAGGAACTGAAGCAAGTGGCTTCTAGGCACCCATAGACAGCACCAGAGGTGCCCTTCCCTCTAACAGCCCACATGCATGCACAGGGAGATTCCTATGGTGGTCTGCCCCTCCTCTCGCCCTCCCCAACAATGGCAGCTTGCTTCCTCTGTGGGCCCAGTCATTCTCCAAGGTTCCCTCTGCTGCGGCATTTGACTCCCCAGCCCATAGCACACCCATCCCCCGCTTGTGGCACACCACACCTTAGTCTCTCAGGCTGTCCTCACATAGACAACTCTAGTCATGTCCTGGAACTGACCTCCAGAGCCTAAGTATCAGCACCCAGCCCCCGCCCGAGTGTCTCAGGCTGTGGTGTCCCAGAGGTGGTGGAGATGATCTGTGTGGCTCTCACTCTACTTTGCCCTCCTCAGTCCAGTTGTTGTGCTTTTCTCGGCAACTTTGAGGTCCCTCTGTCTCAGCTGATTTCCCCATCTGTTAGGTGGCTTCCCAGGATGTGGGTTCTTTTTCTCTTTCACAGCTCCGTCTTAGGAATGCTAGTCCCGTCCTGATTCCTTTTCTCTCTCTTTTTTTCTTTTGTTCTACCCAGTTATGTCAAGGGTTTCTTGCCCTTTTTGGAGGTTTAAGTTCTTCTGCCAGAATTTAATAGGTGTTCTGTGTGAGTTGTTTTACATGTAGATGTGTTTTTGTGATGTGTTTGTGGAAGAAGGTGAGTGCGAAGTCTTACTTCTCCACAATCATGATCCACCTCCTACTATAGCATCATTGTGATTCCTTACACCTTGATTTCATAATTATAAATGGTCCCTTTCTTAATTGTTTTTTCTAATTTCCTACTTTGAGAGTTCTATATGTTTCTTGAAAGGAATCTGATAGTATTTAATGCTGTGTGTATCACTCAAAATAGGTCTGGTTTCGGTATACAACAAACAATCCCCAATATTTCGGTAGATTAAAAGAAAACAAATTTATTCTCATGCTGGCTCTACTCTAAACACTCAAGAAAGGTTCTATGCCTATATTTCTATTACATTCAAGAAAATGTGGCAAATAACATAGGAACTCTTAAAGCTTCTGCTCAGAAGTGACATACAGATCTCTGCTGAATATTTTACCAGCCAGCCAAAACAAGGCCCTAGCAATATGCACATTCAAAGGAGGAAGAAAATGTATGAAATGCTGATTAAAAAATAGTTAATGAAATCTTTATGACTTCCGTATTTTATATTATAATGGTTTTCAAAATCTCTCAGATAAAACAGGTAAGTTCTTTAAGGGAAGGGTCTTACTTTCATTCAACTTTATATCCGCATGATATAGCACTGTATTTAGCAAATAATAGAAATTTAAATAAATACTTATTGAATAAATTAATAACATTGTTTTTTCTATACAAAAAAAAAAAAAGGGGGAGTTCCAGATTTGACTCAGTGGAAACAAACCTGACTAGTATCCATGAGGATGTGGGTTTGACCCCTGGCCTCATTCAGTGGGTTAAAGGATCTAGCACTGCAGTGAGCTGTGGTACAAGTGGTAGACACAGCTGAGATGATCTGGAGTTGCTGTGGCTGTGGTATAGGCTGGCAGCTGTGGCTCTGATTGGACTCCTAGCCTTGGAATTTACATATGCCACACCTGCATCGCTTAAAAAAAAAAAAAGCAACTTAGAATAAAATAAACTGAATCATGGAGTTCCCATTGTGACTCTGTGGATTGGCAGCTTAAGAACCCAACATAGCGTCTGGTTGGGATCTGGTGTTGCTTGGCTATTGTGTAGACTGCAGCAGGAAATTCCATATGCTGCTAAGTGCAGCATTTAAAAATAAATAAACAAAATAAATAGACTGAGTCAGTTACTTTTGAATACATTCAAATAACTTACTGCATTTAGATATAACAGAATATAAAATTCAGATTCAAAAAAGTTTATCCTTCCACTTTCATAATACAAATGAGCCGAATAGCTCCATCAAATCCTGTGATTCAGAGCAGAAAATATTCTCCAAAGATTTTTGATGTTCAATGAGACAGGCACGAGATTGGTATTTAGGACATTTGGGTTTTAAGGTCAGTTCAAAAATGACCTCCATGCAGCTTTGGACAAGTGTTTACAGATGAATGCCTCATTGCCTCCCTTGAACATTATAAATTAAAAAAAAAAATTAAAAACACTTTCAGACTGAATTTTGAGTTTTAATGTGGCATTATTTATTTTAATGGAAACTGATTAGTGAGAAACATGGAAACTTACTATTTTATGATCAAAATGATGGCTCTGCATCATTTTGAAGCTCATGCTTTAGAGGAGATATGGAGATATTTAATGAGTTCATACTACAGTACATCTCAGTCTATAATGAATGGCAGACATCAAGCGGTGCTGAATAAGACAATATTTCCTTTCTGTCATGTTTTTCCATGGATGAGAAAAGATACAGTTGATTCCGATGATTAGTTTTTTAAATGTAAAAGACTGAAAAAATACTTTCAAAAATGGTTTGAGGGAGTTCCCTTGGTGGCTCACTGGGCTAAGGATCCACTATTTTTACTGCTGTGGCTTCGGTTGCTTCTGAGGCCCGGGTTCAATCCCTGGCCCAGGAACTTCTATATATCACAGTCACTGTCCAAAAAAAAAAAAAAAAGGTTTGAGAAAATACTTATTTTCCTTATGTGTGCTGTTTTAGAGCAGAGCAACACTGATGATTATATACAACAAACAATGCCTTTAGTCATGTTTTCTCATCATCTAAGACCAATCTTTGCTTTGATTATTATGATGCAAATTGATCCATTCAGGAAGGCAACTGTTATTGTTCTGTATTTTACTAAACACTAAATATTCATTTAAGTATTCATAACTGTTTCTGATTAGAGTTCATGATGATAAGGAAATCCCACTTCTATTAAGATATAGATATTTCTGCTGGGCTATCATGGCTGTAATAGGCGGTCCGAGCTCTGGTTTTGTCTAATCCTACAGTCTATTCTATTCATCATTCTTAGAGCCATCAAACCACCAACATGTTTGTAAGCATCTGAAGGATACATTCAAGAGTACTTCAGTTTTATTTCGAGTGTTCCATTAAGACTTACCAAGTGAAAATTATTCTTAGGATAGATGCTTTAGTTAACTGTGACGTTCTTCAGATTCTTAAACTAAACATTTGATTATAATAAAAAGAACTGCTCAACTCTGAAGAGATTAAAGTATAAATATTCAAAGTACTGTTTATGTCAAGATTGAACTGTTGTGTTGCTTTTCAGGGAATCAAATGGAATTATTGCCACAGACAGTAAAAGAGAACCAGGAAAGCCTATATATATATGGTTTAAGAGTGAATAAACTGAAACTTAAAAAAAAAAACACTTTAAATTAAATGCTTTCCTAGGCATTAAAAACATACCAAAAGCAAGCCAGTCTCATACCACAGCTTTTCATCCTTAATAGATCCATAAACCAAAATAAGAACAAGTGGGAAAGTTATAAGAGTAACATGAAATCTGTATCAAAATATCAAATCTGACATCTTAAGGAAGACAAAAGATCATTTCCAACAATTTTCCTAACAACTTGACATTTTCTATGAATGTTTAAAGCAAGAAGAACTTCTTGGCTGCTAGAAAGCATATAACCTGTTTGGCATATGTCTGTTTCTTTACCATGTATACTCACCTTGACAATGAGAACAATGGACATTTTTGTATAAATTTTCACACAATAACTAGTTAGTATATAGATAACCATAACAGTATCTTTACCTATTTTTTCTTTCTTTCTCTCTTTTCAGTATTATTTTCAGTATATTCATTTCCTACCTCATAGCTCTGGTCTTAGTTCTAGTCTCTTTTTGCATTTCTCACTCTCCTATGACTCCGCAGTCTTAAAACAAACAAACAAACTATATTTCTACCTGTAATGTCATTCCCGAACTCCACAAACATATATGAAATTATACTCAATGCCTCCTCTTTCCTTGGATATTCCACTGGTACCTCAAAAACAAACTCATCTTAGTTCTTTTTTAATATTTTTATTATTGGAGTTCCCTTCGTGTCTCAGTGGTTAACGAATCCGACTGAGAATCATGGGGTTGAGGGTTCGATCCCTGGCCTTGCTCAATGGGTTAAGGATCCGGCGTTGCCATGAGCTGTGGTGAAGGTTGCAGACGCGGCTCGGATCCGCCGTTGCTGTGGCGAAGGCTGGCAGCTACAGCTCCTGTTAGACCCCTAGCCTGGGAACCTCCATATGCTGCGGGTGCGGCTCTATGTAAAAGGCAAAAAGACAAAAAAAAATTATTATTAATTAATTTATTTTTTTTTTCTATTTTGGCCGCCCCACAGCATACAGAGCTCCTGGGCCAAGTATCAGATCTGAGTTGTAGCTGCAATCTAAGCCACAGCTGCAGTAACAGGATCCTTAACCCACCGTGCCAGGTCAGGGATAGAACCTGTGCCCCAGTGCTCTCAAGACACTGCTGATCCCACTGCACCACAATGGGAGCTCCTGCTTTTTAAAAATATATATCTATTTTTTATTGTAAAAAATAGATATATAAAACTATTTGAAACAATAGTAGGGACTACTAGAGTATTATTAGCTGAACATCTTGTAATGATAATCAAAATCAAGACAGAACTTTGCTATCTACTCTAGAAACACTTTTATTTACCATTTCAATTGCACTGCCCTCCCCCATCTACAAAAAACTCCTATCCTGAATTTTATATATTTTTTATATTTTTGGTACTCTAAAGGGATTACTTAATCTCCTTATTGATAAATCTATATCTTACTATTTACATACTAAAAATTCTGGTTTTCAAGAGCACAAGGATGGCATAATTAAATATCTCATAACTGCTCATTTGTTATAATCTTCCATATGGAAACAAACAGTACTGTTGCTGCCACCACTAATTATTATTGGAAAAACATAAATTTTGTGTGCGTGTGTGTGATCCCCACCTTGCCTTCTCTTGGATGTTCTATATCTACAGTGTCAGTACATATGGCCATTACATACTATATTCCCTTTCTATAAAGTCTTAATTATTACTCTATAAAGAAGCATATATTTGATGCTCATCACCAGCACTTATGACAAAATCTCTCTACCTTGGTTGTCTAAATTTTATTCTACAGCAATTTCCTACACTGATCTGTATTTCTATCCTATGGTGTTACTGATTATTGTAGCTTTGTGTTAACATCTGAGTATAATGTAAGTCCTCCAATTTTTTCTTCCTTTTCAAGATTACTTTTCTGATTCTCATACGTTTTTATATTAATTTTAGGGCTGACCTATTTCTGCAACAACAAAAAATGCAGCTGGGATTCTGATAAGGAGTATGTTGAATCAATAAATCAAATTAGGAAGTTTTGTCATCTTAACACGATTAAGTTTCTAATACATGAATACAGGAAGTTTGTCCATTTATTTAGGCCTTCTTTAATTTCTTTCAAAGATGTTTTGTTGTTTTCAGTGTTAAATTATTCCTAAATCATTTACAGTTTGATGATTTTGGGGACAGAATTGTTCTTAATCTCTTAATTTTTGCACTCTTCATTGTTAGTATATAGCAGTATAATTTGTTTTGTGTTGATCTTGAATCTTGCAACTATGCTGAAAATGTTCCTGAGTTCTAATTACATGTGTGTGTGTTTGCTTTTTCTATACAGAAGATATTGTCTTTTGAGAATAGAGATATTTTCACTTCTCTTGCTATCTGTATGCCTTTCATTTCTTTTTCTGGTCTAATTATCCTGGGGTAGAAATTTCAATAAAATGTTGAATAGTAGTGGCAATTGTCGACATCCTTTTCTTGTCCCTGATCTTCTGAGGGACACAGCTTGTCTTTCACCATTTTATATAATGTTAGTATGAGTTTTTCATATATAAGTTTTTATTAAGTTGATATTCCCTTCTACTCCTGGCTGAAAGTTTTTATCTCAAAAGGGTATTGGCATTTGCCAGTTTTTTCCTATGTCTATAGAGGTAATGATATGGTTTTTATCTGTATTTTATTAATATGGTACATTACATTTATTTGGATCTGCCTGCAAATGCAAAGAAATAAAATTATAGACGTTCTTTAATAGAACATCATATTAAATTCAGAGAGGTCAAGGTTAGAATGTTCGGTGTATGTGAATAAAGCTGGGGCAGGTTACATCATGACCATATTAAAACAATAACTCAGTTTTGTCACTGCGCATGATTTACTATGTCGCATTCTCTTAAAATGCAAATAGGGTTACTTCACTTTCCATGTGGAGAATATTAAGAGAGCAGTGGATTTAGACAAAGAAATGTAAGCAGTAGTGTAAGTGCCATGAAAGCATAATTCATCTTAAAAATATTTCAGAAAGACCACTAAGTTTCCCAGTGTGTAGTAGTCTATCATTCATTCTTTTTAGAAGCTACATGTGACAAGACAGCTTTGGTTAATTTCATGCAATTTCAAATTGTACAATAATTTACTTTTAATTTTGATTCTCTCTGAAGAATCAGTGATCTACAAAATTACATGCATATATATTTCATTATTACTTGAAAGAGTAGGAGTTCCCATCGTGGCCAAACAGGTTAAGAACCTGACTAGTGTCCATGAGGATGTGTGCTCAATTCCTGGCCTCACTCAGTGAGTTAAAAGATCTGGTGTTGCAGTGAGCTCTGGTGTAGACTGCAGATGCAGCTCAGATCGGGTATTGTTGTGGCTGTGGTGTAGGCTGGCAGCTGCAGTTCTGATTCAACCCCTAGCCCGGGACCTTCTATATGCTGTGGGTATGGCCCTAAAAAAAGAGAGAGTAATTATTACTTCACTTTTTAAAAAATTCAAAAGCATCTACATGCAACTATTAACACACTTATATACATTTATATTGTTATGTATTCAAATGATGCCATAATGAATAGTATATTTAATCATATTAACATGTATATGCCATTCTATTATTTCAATAATATAAAATTTACATCGATTTACTGAAAAAAGCTTTATTGGAGTATGAGCAACAAAAAAACTATATACATTTAGAATGGACAATATGATGATTTGCTATACATATACATTGTAAAATGATGATTACAATAAAACAATTAACATATTCATCATCTCACAGAGCTGCCTTTCTGTGTATGTGTGTGGCAGACACCAAAGATCTACTGTCTGGGTAAATTTTAAGTATACAATACATTATTATTAAATATAGTCATCTTGCTGTGCATTAGCTCTCTAGAACTTATTCATTTTATAAATGAAATATGTACATTTTGACCAATATCTCCCCATTTTCCCCATCTGCCACTAACCATTCTTCTAGTGTTCCTATGTGCTCAGTTTTTTTAGATTCCACATACAAATGAGACGATATAGTATTTCTCTTCCTGAGTCTAGCTTCTTTCACTTAGTATAATGTCCTCCAGGCTCATCCATGTTGCTGCAAATAGTAAGACCTCCTTCTTTTTCAAAATTGAATTTTATATCTATATTTATATATCACCTATTCTTTATGCATTTATCCACTGACAGACTCTTAGATTGTTTCCTTACTTGGCTATGTAACCAATGCTGCAGTAAACACCACAGTGCAGATATTTCTTCAAGGTAACGATTTAACTTCTTTTGGATATTTACACAGAAGTGGGACTGCTGGACCATATACTAGTTTTACTTTTTAATTTTTTGAGGAAACTCCATACTGTTTTTTAATAATGGCTGTAACTATTCACATTCTACCAACAGTGCAGAAAGGTTCCCTTTTTTCTATATCTTTATGGTAAATGCTGTCTTTTAACTTTTTAATAACTGACATCCTAACAGGTGCAAGGTGATATCTCACTGTGATTTTGGTTTGCATTTCCTTGATAATTAGTGATGGATGTATAAACTTAAATATTTATATTTTATGTATTCAATTATGTAATATTTACCTAAATATATATTTATATAATAATCTTAGCATGTATGTGGCATTCCATTATTCTAATAATACAAAACCTGTGCTTTTATATAACATGACTCATTGAACTATACCAGTTCCTAACCAATGCCTTGTCCCTACAATAATTACTCTGTTTGATTTTAGGCCCTAAAAAGATAAATGCTATAAGCATATTAAAAATATAGCTTCTGGATTAATTATGTCCTGGGAAGGGATCTGCTTTTGTTTAAAATAAAAAATAACAAAATATTTAAATTCATCTTTAAAGGCACTAAACAACGGCAAGGGAAATAAATTTATTATTAGCTAAACAATGCCTTTCTTTTCATGTCAAATTAATATAGTGTAAGCAGTTTATTTGTGCATGTGGCACTTCCATTTTTAGCAAAGTACAACATGTAATACTAAAACAACTGGAATGCTTTGTAATGTATAATATCTGAAAAACAATTAATTTTCTTCCAGTGACATTCCCTCAAAGAAAGCAGCATTGAAGAAAATAATGACTGAATAATACAATTCAGAAATAAATGGAAAGTGGTATAAGACAATAAACTGATTCTTGATTCTGCTATTATTTATATGGTCTTGGGAAAGTCATTACTTTTTATACAGTTTTCCATTATTCATCTGAAAAATGGGAAGTCTACACTCTGTTTTTTTAATAACCTACACTGACATATCAATCCACAGAATCTATAAACACTGACATCACCTTACTTTTGATCCTTATTACGATTAACTGAAGTTGACAAGGCAGTACCTACTTTTACTGTTTTGAGGATATAGAATCTAAGCCCACATCCTTAAGTTGTTTGCCCATGTTTTAAGGCAATAAATTTATAAGATCTAGTAAAGAACAAGGTGTGCTGATGTTTGGGTTACTACTTTCCACTGCATGTTCAGGTCACCTTTGACCATTATGACACACTATAACTTACAGATGATTTTCTATTCGAGGAAATGGAAATGGCTGAAAAATTCAATTTATAACCCAATCAAAAAGTTCCTCACTGAGCTGCTGTGAATATTTTTCTATGACAGAAGCTGACATCTACTTGGGGAAAAAAAAAGGTTTCTCCCATTGGTGGAGTTGTATGTAAAATCCGCTTGCTTGGATATTATCTATTTTCATACTGACCAAATAACTACATCCTTCATAACTGGTGACTTATTTAATCACCCTGTGTATTAGCCTTCACTGATATAGAATAATGTCTGTTTCCCATTTAATCCATATTTTGATTGTGTTTTCACTTACCCTAAGGGAGTATCACATATTATGCTAGCTGAAACACATAGAAAGCTTACCATTACATTCAGAAATTACATACAAGTATGGACGCCATGCTAGGAAGAGCACTGAATTTGGAATCAGAAGTTTAAGACTATGTACTATGTCTCCCACAAGCCAGTTTCATGTCTTTGGGCCTCTACTTCATCATTCAGTAAATATGAGAGTTTGGGCACATTTGCCTTTAACAGCCCTTCTAGCTCCACAATCCTATGATAGTTTGGAAATAATTAGACTTCTATAAGAAAAATATAACACTTTTTTTTTTTAATTTCCAATTTATAAATTATAGCAGTCTCAGTGGAAACATGTTAACTAACTGTAATTTAAGTCTAGCATTTACTCCATGAGGTGTTTTCAATTTTTTTGTTTTAAAACTTTTTTTTTCATTTTTTATGACCACATCAGTGGCATATGGATGTTCCCAGGCCAGGGAGTGAATCTGAGCTGCAGTTGCAACCTTCCCTGCAGATGCAGCAATGCCAGATCCTTTACTGCCAACCAGGCCAGGGATTGAACTCATGCCTCCACAGCAACAGAAGCGACTGCAGTCAGTTTTTTAATGCACTGTGCCACATCAAGAACTCCTACACTCTGAGTTTTAATGATGTTTTTATGCCTTTTAAAGATTTATTTCCTGAACTAAGGCGGGGGGGTTAAAAAAAATAAAGACAAATGGATTTAAGTAGAACAGATATCAGTTAGAAAATGTTTTTTTTAAGAAAGAACCCTTATCTTCTTTACAAGTGATATAACTATAACAAAAAGAACAGTTATTAGATATTTTAGTTAAATAACCTGCCTTACAACATTATTTTCAATAGTCTTTTTTCATAGAATTAGCATTGCTATGGGTTCAAAAGGATTATCCCTATTTCTTTTATTCTTTCCTCATTGTTAAGTGGTCAATTATACAATTTAAATCTCAAGAGATTATTAGTAATTGATTCCCTTTATTATGTAAGTTAAATGGACACTATTTTGCCTACTTGAGTTTATTTTAAGCTGCTGTGTCCAAGCAAATATATAATTTTCCTCTCTTATTATTTTATACAATTCTGTTTTCTGAAGTTCTGCCTAGGATTCTGATTTTTTTCTTCAGTTTTGTGATAATCTGTAGTTTTTAAAATTTTGTCATATTCTTTAAATGTTAGAAGAATGCTGTTAAAGAACAGTTGCATAAGGCTTCAAGACAAAGAAGTGAGATGTTATTAACAGCATATTGCATTAATGTTAGTTAACAATAAAACTCATTCTAGAAACAAATGTTTTAACTTGTATTGCATATTTATGCTCAGTTCATGCTTTTGAAAAGAGGGTGTTGGATAGTTTATAAAAATGTGGGTACTGTATTACATTCACCAAAGAAAAGACCAGGATAATTTTTTATTTTATGTAATGGTAGAAGTCAGTCATGAACTCCTACAGACTACTAAATGATGTAGCATTTCATTCACGCTGATATAGTAAAACTGAAAAATGAATCTGAAATTTTCTATGATTATTTAAAGGTCCCGCAAAAAAGCAGTGCACAAACATCTGAAGTTCAAAACAACTTTATCAGTAGTATTTTATCTAACTTGCCTACCTGTAGTTTCATCCTCCCCAATGAGAAATGATGACTAAGAATCCAAATCCTTTAATTCGACAGTATGGCTTTCTCTGCCATATACCAGATGTATAAACAGAGTCAAGCTAATTTATCATTCAGTCAGCCCTTTCTTATCTATAAATAGAAATAATGT
Organism: Catagonus wagneri; assembly: GCA_004024745.2. Lineage (NCBI taxonomy): Eukaryota > Metazoa > Chordata > Mammalia > Artiodactyla > Tayassuidae > Catagonus > Catagonus wagneri. Next base: position 4,213,544 of record PVHT021183608.1, read on the forward strand.
CTTATCAGTTTGTTGAGAGAGTTAGCTGAAAAAAATAAATATGAATTTCTGTACAATGCCTGGACTAAATTAAGTGCTAAAAAAGCACACCACATACTGTTAGCATATGCTTTCTATTGGATATTAAGGCTAGAGGTTCAATATTCCCTTTACCCAAATAATAATATATATATTCTAGTATTTGAAAATGCTACTCTTTTCTCAAGATTCTCAGACCTTTAAGAAAAGGAAGACATTAGAGTAAGAGTAATAGGACCTACATTTTGGTAAATTTAAAGTTTATCTCCTTTAATCTGCTTCAAGAATCCCAGGTCTTCAGCTAAACTATGTAGAATATAAAACATTTCCTCATGGTGAAGGTTACTTAATCTAAAATCTTTTTCGCATGAATTGTGGGTTTGTCACAGTAAATATCAAGGTTTTAACCATATTCTGAACCCTCCTTTATGCTATTTTTCTTTGAAAAATCATGTGGTGCCTCATATGAAATGTTATTTTAACTACGTCATTTGTTTTGTTAATCACAATAGTTTTAATCTACAACAGGCCAGAAAATTGGACACATACACATTATAATTAAATAATAAAATAAATTAGCTCTCAATTAGGCCTAAGATATTCTTTCTGCTAGTAAACTCATACATGAATAATATGACATCATTTCAGCTGAACAAGAATGTATAGTTTCCTTATTCTCTATGTATGGCTTTTATTCGGAATGAGGAGTCTTAAATAAATGACATCTAAGAATAGGTTTTAATGATACAATAATGATCAATTTATTGCTGTTACCTTAAATGATTTAAGTAGAATACCATGTTCTTTCTCATATCTATATTCTAAGGTAAACTGTCATTCTATTTATGGCCATCTCTACATATAATTTTAAAAAACATTAATTCTGATTTTATTCTGATATTATTACACATTACAAATTAGAAACACAAGCCCTAGTAGAACAATTGAAATAAAAACAATGACTGGTGTCAATGTCAATGCTTTTTTATTGCCATAAACAATTTCATTTAGAAGACAAAGCTGATCTGCCAGATGTAAATGCCCATTATGCCATATGTTTTTTTAAATGTTTTTTGACTTTTTGCCTTTTTGCCTTATCTAGGGCTGCACCCGCGGCATATGGAGGTTCCCAGGCTAGGGGTCTAACAGGAGCTGTAGCTGCTGGCCTTCGCCACAGCCACAGCAACGTGGGATTCGAGCCGCATCTGCAACCTACACCACAGCTCACGGCAATGCCGATCCTTAACCCACTGAGCAAGGCCAGGGATCGAACCCGCAACCTCATGGTTCCTAGTCGGATTCGTTAATCACTGAGCCATGACGGGAACACCGTCCATTATGCCATAGGTATTTTGTGCCACATAATTGCATATTTTTGAAAAACCAAAATGCTTATATTAAATCATATTAGAAACTAATCAAGTTTTGTTAAGAAGCTTTTCAAAAATATTTTTTGAATGATTAAACCATTAATAAGTGACTAAAATGATAACTAGAAGTATTGTTTAAAATATACTACCTTCCAAGATTAAACATGAGCACTCAACTGAATTCCTTACTTCCGCTTTGCAGCTACCTTAGAAATTCTGAAATGGCAAGTTTTCCAAGGAAAACACAAACTCTTTAAGATATAATTGGGTCAGAAAATGCTATACTAATCATAAGATAGTTTCAATACTTTCTAAATTATGTTTTTAGGGTTACTGCTATAAAAGTTAGTCCAGAAAGTATTTAGAAAAGTAAAATAAGTGGAAATAGTAAAATGTTCAAGAAACAAGGGATGCAATACAGACTTGGGTCCACCTATTTTTATCAGCTATTACTCAACAGCATTTTGAATTAGGCTGAACAATAATGAGCTGGAATAATTAAAAATGTGATGAAGCAGCATAATGTATGAGACAGATAAACTATAGAAACTCAGATTTTTATGTAGTTATATATAAATGGCAATAAGTTAAATATACAAGCATCTGAAATAATTGCAAATAATCATGCCCAAAATATTCTCCAATAAATTGACAGAGTTAATTCATATTATTCCAGATTTAAAAATGCAAAGAAACTGGATATCTGGTTTCTAGTTCTATATGTAAGAAAATAGGAAATCACCACTTTATCCTAACAATAAGTAAAAAGCTAAACTCATGGAAAAAATCAACAATTCTTTTTGGACCCACATGAGAGATAAGAAAACAGGGCAAATTGCTTCCTTAAGATCAGAGATACAGACAGGTGAATACAGGGAGCCATGGCTTACTAGAGCAGAAACTCTGTGCCAGGGTAAGAAAGTCAGCAATGTAACTGATGAATTACAAGATGCTCAATGTGAAAAATGTCTGAAAATTAAAAACTTCAGCAGGACCCAGTTGCAGAAGGTGCTCTCACAATTTTGTTAGATTTTCCTTCTGGAGCTTGAGCAGGTTCTCACAGGAAATATCAGAAAAACATTGCCTTATGCACTCTGAAAGGAGAAGGTAAAGGAACCATTCTGAAATGTACCCAAATATGTTGTTATTTTTAATAAAGTCTGCTATCATCAGAAATTAGTTAAACAAATCTAACCTGCTGGGATATTATCAGAGTCTACTGACCTGGGGTATGGGAAATACCCAACTCCAGTCAGCTATAATCTTCTATTTGGGAGAAGGGAAAAACCAACTCCAGTACACTCTAGCCATCTACTCTCACACTAAGTATGGAGGCAAAACAACAAAAAACAAACAAAACCTGAGAAAAACTCATGAAGTTCACTGTCCAGAAGTTTAGGCCCACTAAAGAACTAAGATCTAACATAGGACTCTAGAATGTTTTTCCTTCTCCTATACCTCACCACCACATTAATATTTATAGCATTTCCTTTACCTAGTCTGTATGGCTAATAAGAAGAAAAATACAAGGCCTACCAAGAGGCGAAAAACACAATCTAAAGAAACAGAGCAAATATTAGAATAAGATACGGTGCTGAAGTTGGAATTATCGGGTAAGTAATTTACATATGTATATAATTATATATTCTAAATAAATATACTATTAGAATACATATTACATGCTATATATAATACATATTATATGCATATATATAATTTTTTTTGCCACACCCGTGGCATATGGAAGTTCCCAGGCCAGGAACTGAGCCCAAGTTGCAGATGCAACCTACACCACTGCTGTGGCAACACCGGATCCTTAATCCACTGCACCTGGCTGGGGATTTAACCTGTGGCAGCACAGAGACAACACTGGATCCTTAATCTGTTGTGTCACAGCATGAACTCCAGGTCAGGAATTTAAAACAACTATAATTAATGTGCTAAGGACTCTACTGAATAAAGTAGACTGTATTCAAGAATAGATAGGCAATGTAAGCAAAAAGACAGAAATATTAAGAACTAAAGTGGATCGAAAATCAAGACCCAACTATATGTGTCTATGATAAACCTACTTTAAATTTAAAAATACACATATATAAAAAGTAAATGGATAAAGGAAAATATTCCATGCTAATACTAATGAAAAGAAAGCAGGAGCAGAAGATTAATTTCAGACAAAGAAGACTTCAAAATAAGGAAATTTATCAGGGACAAAGAACTGTCTAAGAAGACATAACTGTTCTTAACATTCATGCACCTAAAAATGAACTATCAAACTAAAAACTAAACAACAGCAAAAAAAGCCTGAAGAAATAAATGAACCCACTATCATACTATGAGTTCTCAATACCTTTCTATCAAAAATAGATCCAATAGGAAGAAAATCAACTAGGAAATAGTTGAATTCAACAGCACCATCAATCAGTTGGCTATCACAGGCATCAATAGACTGTTTCAACCAAAAGGAGCAGTATACACATTCACCAAGGGAGACTACATTCCTGGGTATAAAACACACCTAATTAAACCTAAAATAATAGAAATCATACAATGTTTGCACTTAGAATACAGTAGAATTAAAGTAGAAATCAATAACAGATAACTGGAACATCTACAAATATGCAGAGATGTGGTGCAGCCACTATGGAAAACAATGCACTTTTAAATAACACATGGGTAAAAGAAATCTCAATTTAAATATTTTAAACTAAATAAAAAATACAACTTATTAAAAATCATAAAATGCAGTAAAGTCATTGCTTAATGAAAAAAATAATTATAGTATTGAATGCATATATGAGGAAAAAAAGATCTGAAATTAAAAATCTAAGTTTCCACCTTAGAAAACTAGAAAAAGAAGTGAACAATAAATTCAAAGTAAGCAGAAGAAATAATAAGAAACAGAGTAGAAATCAATGAAATTGAAAACAGGAAATTAAGAGAAAATCAATTAAACCAAAAAACGGTTCTTTAAAAAGGCCAATAAAGTCTTTAAGCCTAAAGTCTTTAACTTAGAAAATAAGAGAATCCAAATTGCTAATATCAAAATGAAAGAGACATCATCACTATAAATCTCAAGGACATTAAAAAGATAAAAAAGAATACTATGAACGACTTTATGCCCATAAATTTTATAATCTAGATGAAATGGACCAATTCTTTGAAAGACACAAATTGCAAAAATTCACAAAAAGAAGAAGCAGACAATCTGAATGGGCCTATATCTATTAAAGAAAATGAATCAATAATTAAGAATCGTCCCAAACAGAAAGTGCCAGGCAAAGATGAGTTCACTAATGAATTCTACCAAATATTTAAGGAAGAAATTATATCAATTCTTTACAATCACTTCCAGAAGACAAGGAAGAGGAAATATTAAGAAATTCATTTTATGAAGTCAGTGTTACCCTAATATCAAACCCAGAGAAAAAACATTATAAGAAAACTACAGAAAAATAATTCTCATGAATTGTGTAAAGATCCTCAACAAAACAGCAGTAACTAAGATTTATTCCAGTTATGCAAGGGTAGTTGAGCATTAAAAAAATCAGTGAATATAATACATTACATCAACAGCCTAAAGAATAAAAATTAATAATTTTATTGAGAAAAAATATTTGACAAAATCCAATATCCACTCATAATTTAAAAAAATACTCTCAGTAAACTAGAAATAGTGGAGAACTACCTCAAGTTGATAAAGAATGTCCACAAAAAATCTGCAGTTAACATCGTACTTAATGTTAAAAATCTCAGTTTTCCCACTAAGATCAGCAACAAGGCAAGAATGTTTTCTTTCATCACACCTTTTAAATGTCATACTAGAAGTCCTTCCTAATGCAATAAACAAGACAAGGAAATAAGATACAAAATTTAGGAAAGAAAAATAAAACTGTCTCTTCAAAGATCACATGATTATGAATGCAGAAAATCTGTTAAGACTCAACAACAAAGAAACTCTACAAACAAAAAAGTGGTTATAGCAAGAATACAGGATAGAATGTTAATATACAAAACTCAACTGATATATTATATACCAGAAATGAGCAAGTGGTATTTGAAATTAAAAACACGATACCTTTTACACTGGCACCCAAATAAATATTTATGTACACATTTATGTATAAGATATTATAAGAGGAAAAGTCCAATAAATATGTATAAGATACTACATATAAGATACTCCAATAAAATAAATTTAAAAACTACATTAATAAATAAATACATAAAACTACAATAAAATAAATAAACTACATAAACATAGACATATTCCATCTTCACGGATTGGAAGATTCAGTTTTCTCAAGATGCTGGTCCTTCACAACTTGTTCTATAGACACAACGCAATCCTTATCAAAAGCTCAGCAAATAGTTTTGTAAATGTCAACAAACTGATTCAGACATTTTGGTTGAGAATCAAAAGACCCAGGATAACCAACATGAAATGGAAGGAAATTAACAAAGCTGGAATACTGACACTAACTAACTTCAAGACTTACTGTAAAACTATAGTAATCAAGATAGTGTGATATTGGTGAAAGAATAGACAAATAGATTAACATAACATAGTAGAGAGCCCAAAAATAGTCATAGAGAGCTGCACAAATATAGTTAATGCAAAGTAGTTGAAAATTTAAGAGCCACACAAAAACCTCACACACAACCAAACTTTATCACAACTGCCAAACTGTGAAAGCAACCAAGATATCTCCTTCAGCAAATGAATGGATAAGTAACCTTTGATATACCCAGATAATGGTACATTATTTGGTGCTAAAAAGTCAGGTATCAAACCATTAAAAGATATAGAGGGAACTTAAATGCATATTATTAAATTAAAGAAGTCAAGCTGAAAAAACTATACACTTCCTGTGTGACTTCAATTATAGGAACAGTGTAAAAGGCAAAATTACAGAGTTGGTAAAAAGATTAGTAGGAGCCAGGAGTTGCATTGGTAGGGAAATATTAATGGGTGGAGGACAAAGGATTTCTAAGGCAGTGAAAACACTGAGCATGATATCATAATGATGGATACATTACGTATTTATCTAAACCCATCAAATATATAACACTAAGAGGAAATTGTAATGGAAACTTTGGACTTTGGGCGATTACGATGTGTCATTGTAGGTTCATCAACTGCAAACAATGCACCATTCTAGTGGGAGATGCTGATAATGATGGAATCTGTGCTTACACAGGAGGACAGGACAAGTGGAAGATACAAACCCTGTACCTTCCACTTGATTTTGTTGTGAAACTAAAACTACACTAAAAAATGTAAGTATTATAAATGCAAATACATACTTACACAATCTTTTACAGTACATAGTAAGACAATTAAAATTGTTAACATACTATAAAATACTAATTTTGGAAATGCATTTATGAACATAATTGTACAGAGAATCACTAAGTATTTTTGTAGATTTTATATCCATGAGTTACTAATCTGTTAAATTAGAATGTTACAGAAGTGAAAGTTATGCAAGGCTACTAATTAATGATATTTAGAGTCTTCACTTTAACTTCTTAAAAATTATAGTTGATATACAATATTGTAAAAATTTCTGCTATACAGCAAAGTAACACATATATATATGACCCAGTGTGTGTGTGCATATATATATATACACACCACACATACACACACATATATATTTATTTTCTTATATTATCTTCCAACATGGTCTATCCCAAGATATTTGATACAGTTCCTAGTGATATACAGCAGGAACCGATTACATTGCCATTCTAAATTAAGCATTTGTATCTAACTCCCTCCCCCTCCCCCTTAACAACCACAAGTCTGTTTTCTATGTTTATGAGTCTGTTTCTGTTTTGCAGATAGGTTCATCTGTGCCATATTTTAGATTCCACATATAAGTGATACCATACAGTATCTTTCTCTTTCTGACTTATGTCACTCAGTATGCTTTCTGTATCTGTTATCAGTTTTCTTCTCTAGATTTTGAAACTTTTTAGTCATCATTTTTTTCAAATATATTTTCAATTCCCTTTACTTTTTCTCCTCTTTGGAATCCCAATTATGTGTAAAATGACACACTTCATATTATCCAATAAGCCTCTTATATTACTTTCATTTTTTTATTTTTCAATGTGGCTTTCTGTCTGCTGTCTTGCTTGGGTGATTTTCATTACCTATCTTCCAAGTCACTTACTTGTTCCTCCGTATTATTCATTGTGTTGTTCATACCCTTTAAGCCAACTTTTGTCTCTGCAATTGGATTTTTTACTATTTCTTGGCTCCTCCTTAAGTTTTTAGTTTATTTTTAAAGTAATCTGCACTACTGGTGATGTTTGTTCTTAATTCTTTCAGCATGTTTCACTATCTCTTTTCTGAACTTGGTGTCTGTTAGACTGCAGAGGTCTGTTTTATTGTTTGCTTCTTCAGGGGCATTCTCTGGTTCATTGAATTGGGAATGGTTCCTGTGTTTCATCATTTTGCTGATAGTTTTCTACTCTGTGACTTGGGGAAACAATTATCTACTGTTGTCTTGGAGGTCTATTTATATGCAGGCACATCCCTGGGTAGCTTGTGAGGGCTTCCTATTGTTTTGGCATGAGGGCTGCTTTTGGTTTGAATTCTAGCTGTCTCTTTCCTCAGTGTGCAGGCCATTATCCCCTTGACAGGGGCTGTGAAGGTCGATGGCCTGGGTGTACTTCCATGGAGGTGGGGGCAATGGGTGGTGCCTGTAGGGGGCACCTGGTCACTGCATCCTTGGCAGTGGTGGTGACTATCCTCTGGCAGCATCAGTCGTGGGGCATGTGTGTTCCTGTGGAGGTGATGGCACCAGGTGATGCTGGGTTGCACTGTCCTCCAATCAGTGACCCCTGAGGTAAATGGGGTGGTACACAATCATAGGACCCTCATAGTAGGTCATGACTACCTCAGGAGTCTGAGATGGCTGTGATTGGTCTGCACCCATCCCTGAAGCCCATGTAAAAGGTGCCCTGATACCTGAGAGTCCATGTGTACACATGAAAGAAGTACCCACGGTGGCCCTGCCTTCCAACCCCCACCCCAGAGTTCCCAATAATGGTGCTTTGCTTCTCCTGCTGGGCCAAGGCTTCTTCCTACACTCACTAGTCTGTGGCACACTGCTCCTCAGCCCACAGAACACCACTCCCTAGCCCCCTGAGGCTGTATCCACATAGCAAACCCTAGTTGTCTTCCTGGAACTGACCTCTGAAGCCCGAGTGTCAGTGTCCAGTCCCCACCCGAGAGTCTCAGGCTGTGACTGTATATGTAGTTCTCTCTCTCTCTTGCCCTCTTGAGACCAGCTATTGTGCTTTTCTACGAGGCTTTAAAGTTTCACCTCTATCCTGGCTGATCTCCCAGTCAGTCAGGTAAGCTTTCAAGGTGACAATTCCTTTCCGCTTTACAGCTCCCTCTCAGGAGTGCTGGTCCTGTTTTGATTCCTTTTATTCTCTTCTCATCTTTCTCTCTTTTTTTTCCGCTTTTGTTCTACTCAGTTATATGCCCTTCATTATAACTGTTATTGTGTACATGAGTTTTCTTTAAGTTTGGATTATGACCCCACTTCTGTCTTACCATTTAACTCCTATCATTCCAGGAACACCCAAATGCCAATGTGCCACAAGAAACTATCTCTTTCTCTGAAGTCTACATTTATAATCATTTCCCTGAATTTCTGCAAGCTACTTACAGGGCAACATTATTACCAATGTGCTTTTTTCATAAAGTAAATTAGTTCATTTGGTTTTAGGAACTTAACAGTAATTCAAGCAAAAGTAGATATATGATAAGAAAATTTAAAAATTAACAAAAAGTGAAAAAAAAATCTCCAAAAGTCAAGGTATTAAATGAAGCTGATGTTCATAAATGGCTGGGTTGGACTTCAAGAGTTTTGAACACTTGAGAAAGTAAAAGGCTCCAAGTGAAACATAGAAACATGACAAAATGATTTATCAAGAGAAAACAAGTCTTACTCTAATTTTTGATAAATAGGAACATACTTTGCCTAAGAATTTATTTTTGCTCAATTTGTGAAGAAAAAATATAATAATAACAAGAATAGCAACTACTCTTTCTGAAATGTAAGAAACTTAAACATAAGCCTTTTCCATTTCTTCTTCATTCATGTCATTGAGCTAGGAGGTCAGAAGCTATGGTTTTTGAAACTCCTCCCTTAAATCTTCTACATCTGACAGAGTACAGGGGCAGAAACAGCATGGACGATCATGTGAGAGGTCTTAAAGGACAGATCTGGAGGTGGTGTACATTGGTTCCACTCATTTTATTTTATTGAGCTAGAACTTGATCATACGGCCACATAATACTCTAAAGCGACTGGGAATGAAGTTAAGCAGTATGCTCAGAGTGAAAACAACAAACGAAGATACTGATGTGCACCTACACTTTATGTTGGACAAAGACTGCCCTTGCAACTGGTACTATTTCTAAGAATTTCTTATTAATGTATGGATCACTGTGTACAGAAGAAAAACATGTATGAACTACTACCATGCTGCAAAGTGAATGACAAGTGTGAAATCTGTTGAGCACATGTGCCACTCTATCAGTAGCACAGTATTGAGATATAATTTCACTGGAATCTGAGGATTTTTTATTCGGGCCTAGGAGTGGTGCTTGAGTGTGTTTGTATCTGTGTTTTGTAGTTTTCCATGGTTTCATGATGACTTCAAATTGGTAAAGAGTTTCATCTTTATCTTTCACTAAGAAACAGAATGCAGATTTACAATTTGAGCTAAAGCCCACTTTTATGAGTACTTCAGAAGCCTTGTGATTGTAAAACTTACTGCTGGAACATTAATGTATTCTACTGTTGTCTGAATGAAGGGTATTTGTGAAAGGGATAAATGTAATACTCAGATATTAAGGCCTATAGATGACAGTGGGGTAGAATTCATTAAAGGAGAGGGCAAATTACATCTTGATTGTTTCTGTTTTCCAAAAGGGATATGGCTCCTAAGGTGAAGTATATTTTGAATACTGAGAAATATGTTCAGTTACTAGGATGTATATTTACAAGCCCCACATAAATAAATTCCCTTTCTTGGATTAAATAAATTATCATACTGAGAATATTAGCTTACATTTCTTCTTTATTTCTAAGTACCATATTATGCTGTTACTCATTTACCCTCAGCTCATCCGCCAACGTGAGTAAAGCTCATACAGACTTGAGTATTACAACGCAGGGAACAGAAATGTGGCAGTAATCAGAGATGATTATTGATTCAGCCCATGTGAAAGTGGTAAAGTCTCACTTAGTTCAAGTAGTGACTCCCGGAAAATGAATTTTGGGTCACAGGACTAGGAACTGCTGAGCAAGGCAGACAATGCTATTGAGTCAATGGCATAAAAGTTAAAGTTGCACTTACACAAACAATAGTAAAGGAGACCTCTGATGGAACAATAGCTGAGATTAGATTACTTGGTAAGAGCACTAGAGTCCTCCACATAAAAGAATCAGTCAGGCTAGAGTTATGGTACAAAGGGCCAGAGAAATACAAACCATATTATTAAGGGAAAAAACCCATTGATAACTTTTGCCTAAGAATAAGAAGAGCAAAAAATTTACTTTCTTGGATGATCTTTTCCCTCATTGTGATTGAGTACACTGGATAAAGAACATGTTTGATATGTGTGCTAACAGGTACAGTTGTGTCTTGGTTTGAGTCCTTCCTTCTTTTTCCCCTGACTTGATTCTGCTGTCATGAAAGAGAGTTCTGAAAATTGTGAAAACTGCTTTTGTGAATTTGTTATTACAGCCACTTATAAACCAGTTCAGTTTACTTATCCTCTGTTTACCAAGAAATTTTCCTTGAATGTCTCAGCAACAAAATATGTACTCATAATAAAAATAATATTGTACCTATTTTGAAGAAATATATGCAAAAACCTATTTTTAAAGTAGGCTGTTTTAGAGTTGTTTTTCCTTTTTTAAGCAATAAGTTCCCTTAAAAATACGACCCAATTGACAAAAGACTGATTTATACCTACGTTTTGGGAAAACATTTAGCAACACGTGAAGCAATGCTATGAACCCAGCAATACAAATAAACTTACTGATAAATCAGTACAATTTAATTTTAACATTTAGATAAATTTTCATTTTAAAATTATACTCTCACTAATTTTTACGCCTGATATCTCTGTGAGACTTTGAGTATACTGGCTTGTATTCCACGAGCTATATTTCACTGCTCCAAAGTATTAATTTATATTGAAGGATATCCCAACCATCACAGAAAACACTAATGATTATTGTTTGAAAGGTAATTCCTAATAGTGTATACAGTATTAGCAATTCCGAACAGCCTATGAATTTAAAACAAACAAAAAGGACATTAAGGGAAAGTGAATTGAAGGAAACAGGACATGTTAAGCAACAAGAGTACCTAGAAGAGAAGAGGTGTTAACATGAAAAACAAGAATAATTAAAGCAAAATAAGAATCATCAGCATTTACAGTATCTCCCTGGCATATTCTTGAGTCTATTCTCTGAGAAGAAGACTAAAAGAGAGCAATCATTCCTTTGTTTATAGATACAAAACTTGCTAAGTATTATTGCTATGATTAGTTATTGTGATCTTCTTTGGGGAAGGTCTCTAATTATTGACAGATATTGTTCTCCTTGGGATGACAGTAAGTATTTTTGTGTATTTAACATGGAATATACTAGCTCTTTAAACATCCATAATTAAGTGTTTTTCTTCAGTACTGGTGATGTTTCTATGCTAACTGAAATCAGGAGTCTGGTGATTTTTCAGACCAAAAAAGATTAAAGTACTTCCTTACTTAACTGTCATGTGTCAGGATCAAAATAATAATGAAAGATCTGGAGGCAAGTGAAACTTACTGGAATACTAAAAAATATAAATATTTGGTATACTTTAAAAATTAAAGAGATTAGTATATGATATCCAATATTATACAATGTCTCCAATAGACTCACTGACAAATAGGCTAAACTAAGAAAAATGTGTAAAAGCAGGATGGGTGACTAATTTCTCTGAATCCAGTTCCAAGGGTAAGCTATATAGTATGTATTAATATGTATTAATATATGTATTAATATGTATAATTACTAATTATATTTTAAAGAATGATAATATGTATTAATATGTGCCATGCTTCTGAGTAAAGAGCTAGGTAAACAAAATGCATTGCAATTATTAGAAGCTAAACTAATTGTTCTACACATAGCAAGATACTTTGAATTCCTATGATTAATTCCCTCAGAGGAATGCTAGTATATCTTTGTCTTCTGTTCTCATGGCAGCCAGAGAATAGGCACATCCATTTTCTAAACAGTGTAAAGTAGGCCTTGTGACCTCTATTCCTTCCTTCCCTTCTACAATGCTATTAGCAGGTTCTGTGCAACAGCCGAGGACCTGTTAAAGGCAGAAATATGATTTTGATCTTTTTAGTTTCTCACTAAATTACAGAATCAGTTCTCTAGTTGTCAGCTGCTGACAACTTTATAACAGTTTATTTTTCAATACCAAAACCCAATTTTTGGTTTAAGGTGCTCAGTTATATCAAGCCAGAGCCCTCAGTGGTTAGATGGGTCATCCCTGCAAATACATGCTTTGCAACTGATCTTCACGCTTGAAATATTTTTCATAAAAGAGAAAGTTAAACATGCTCTAATATATTTTTCAGTTTTAATAGACTTATACAGTTTTAAAAAATTCAATGTCCTACCCTTAGGGAATGAACATACCTCTTAAAAAAGTAACTTATCTAAGATCTCAAATTAATGAAAGCTGTGAATTTGAATATCTCTACTTAAAATATTATAGTTAACACAAGTTCTCTCAATGAAAGTATGGCCCAGGGTGCTATTTAATAAATAAACTCTTTTGCATGATTCCTCTCACGTATTAAATTGTGTCATTTTTTTTCTTGTTAAAAATATATACTGTATTTCCAGCAAGTGTTTGTACATATCATATATGTATGATGTATGTAGCATATATGGTAATATACAAATACACACATTGGCTTTATTTCTTGGTATTTATAAATAAACTATATATTTTCTAATTCTATCACCTGTAGCCTATCAGTCTCATAATCTTTATCTAAAATATAGATTAATACAACTAGTAGAAATATTAATTTGTGTATCAATGATGGGATAGTCTTAGTTTAAAGTTTAGTTTGGTATTAAATTACTGAGCAGGCCAAAGGAGAATATTCTCTTCATATAAGGAAATAGAATTTTGCAATCATCTTTAAGTTCAACCAAAGTTTATTACTTATCAGTTATACCTAGGCACTGCTCACAGGTCTTGTCTTTAAAAGGATATTATTTGGTCATTGAAAGGTATCCAAATAAAGCAGGTGAGACAACATAATTTAATATTTTTAAAGAATTATATCATTAAATTGTGGTACATGTTATACTCTGCATATATTCAAGTGCTTCAAGATAACTGAAAGCATAATTATTCTAGCCATTATTGTTCAGGGAAGATTTTGTGGTGAAAAAAACAGTTGACTGTTGTTATAAAAGGCTGTGGGGAATTAATCAGATGAAGACAGGGAAAAAGTTTTTTTTTCAATCAAAGGAGCACTGTGAATAAACCATGAATCTATCATGGTATGTACTGGAAACTCATAGGATATAAAGTGGTAGACGTTGAGTTAGAGGCAGTCTGAAGTTACTTCATTAAGAGCCTTTTTGCCAGACAACAGAAATTAAACATTCTCTTCAGTGGCTGTTGAATAATATAGCTTTATTTTTCTTTTATTTTTTTGGTCCCTCTGTGGCATATGGAATTCCTGGGCCACCTTGGCACATAATATTTGTAATGTAAAGATTTCATAAATATCTAAGGGAACTTACAATCTATTATATACAATAGAGCAACTACAGTATTATTTACAATTAACCACTACCAAAAAATCTTTACAAATCAAATTAGATTATTAAATACAGAAAAAATAGGATTCAACATTGTGTCATGTTTTCTGCCTAAGGACTTAAGCATAATTTTACTTATGTAACCAAGTCAGTTTCCAAGAAGAATTAAAAAACTCAGTTATTATCTTGGAGCAATTCAACTAGAAGAAATATTTAAAGATGTGTAATGGATAGCAATTTCAAAGGGAAGAGTGCAGAGGGAATAAACTGAATACACTGGGGAGAACAACGGGGAACATACAACATACACATAAGGGAGATATATGAAGAAACAGTTTTAATTTAACAAAATTAATAACAATTGATTTTAAACCACTCACTCTGCTACTAACAGACTGAAAAAAATATACATTACAGAGAATAAGACTGGTCAATGGCTTACTTTTGCTTATGTGATAATTTAGCTTTAAGCAAGCAAATCAACTGTCTCGTGATTTCCCTTCAACAAGTCAGAAGTCTTAATTTGCTCTTAAATGTCAGAGGAAAACTCTAGTATGGAAAACAATTGAATGGCACCTTTCTCAGTTCCTTTATAGGCCCTCATCCACCTTCTATTCTGATGGTGACAAATGATCTGTTAAGGAAGACAAAAAGCCCAGAGAAAGTTGGCCTTTGTGAGGCCTGGAAGAAGTGGGGTACTAATTGGACCCTTTCACAGTGCAAGAAGTCTCTAACTTATATAAAAAGTGACAGAGAAGGGTCATTTCTACAGTCTCAGGAAAAAAAAAAAAAAGCTCTTTATTTATCACTATGATATTCTTTGACCTTGTTGCTGAACTATTCCTGGAGAAAAAGTAAGGGTTATATGCTCTCTGGCTCCCTCTATAGCCTAGAATTAAAAAAGGTAATACCAATAACATCTAGAAGTGAACTCTCCACCCTCAAAATTCTCAGGGCAACATTCAAAGAATATAACATAAGGTACAATTCTGCATCAATTTTGGAGAAAAATAAAGGTGAATCAGCAAGATTCAGTTAACGAGAGAATGAATTTATATGACAAGCTTAGAAGAGAGTGATGAAAATAAAATACGCCAATGTACTTTGTTAACAGGGCTTTCTCTGCTACCATTTCCTGTGCACACAGTATTTTCTCTTACATCCCTTTGCAAGCCCGATTCCTTGTTACTCATCAAGACAAGCTGGAATCTTGGCAGAGAATCCTAAACAATCCTTTTTAGTACCTCAAGCTCTCGAAAAACACTTCAAATTTAATAAGAACTCAAATAATCTAAGGACTAAAAGTTTTCAATTGTATTATATTGTTCTTGTTTTATAGTATATTACAGGCATATATATAATTTGTTTTATTACATTATAATCAGAAGGAACCTGATGATAATAAAGCAGTTTGAATCATCTAGGCATCAAAACTGTGGATGAAATTAAAAAAATGCAGTTATGCCTAAGACTATATTTATAGAGGATTGCTGAGTTACTTGAGGCTGGCCAGCCTAACCCCAGAATGTCTGTCCAGCCTTGTAGTCTGACAGACCTGATGGCCATCTGTCCAAGACAGCCTTCAATAATAGAGCATACACTGGGTAGTGCTGAAATTTTCACAACACCAAGACACTCAGGAAAATAAATTTTCTTCCTGAATGCACAAGTTAACAGCCCAGTTCTCTGGAGGATTCAGAGACTATTAAAACAATTTCAGTTCCCTTCTCCAATATACCTTAATTAGAGTGATTAGGGACACAGAAAATTTTTCTTTTTGTTTTCTACCTTTTCTTCCATATATGATCTTGAGAATAACTGAGGCATTATTAAAGTTATAATGCAACTGAGGCAACATTAAAGTTTAACTTACATGTTATCCATACCTCTTTTGCATGAAGTTTCTTTATAAAGACTCCGTCATTTTGAGAGGAAAAAAGGGGAACACCACATTAACCTTAATTCTAGAAATAGAAATTCAATCCATAATGAAAGAAGCTGCCTAATGACTCCCAATTGTCTATTATTTAACACCTTATTCTTGTAATTCGTACACCTTTCCGTGGTTTCACCGTACATGTTTGTTGGTTTGATTATTTATTTTAATTCTTGTTCGTATAACCAGACAGTGAACTTCTTCTATAATCATGTATCTTTTGCTCTATATTATACATTCATTTCCTAAAATAGTATCTGGTTTACAGAAGGAACTGGATAAAAATGTATGGAATGAATTATTTAAGAAATATAGTAATCAAGCTTCAGAACATATACTGATGATTTATGATTCAGGGACACAAAGGACACTGGCAAAAACTAGCTTCAGTTTCACTAGACATAACCAGATCTCAGTTCTGTGGTGTTTTCCAAGTTATATACATAAAAAGTATGAGAAGCAATTCATGATGTTCATTCCTACTTGCACTTGCTATAGACATCATAATATGGAAAATGAAAGTATTGTAACTTTTTTTTTTTGTCTTTTTAGGGCTGCTCCCACAGCATATGGAGGTTCCCAGGCTAGGGGTCTAACCAGAGCTGCAGTCACTGGCCTACGCCACAGCCACTACAACGCCGGATCCTTAACCCACTGAGTGAGGCCAGGGATTGAACCCACAACCTCATGGCTCATAGTTGGATTCTTTTCCACTGCGCCATGAAGGGAACTCAATATTATAACTTTTAATAATAATATTAATCTTTGTTAATAAATATGGCATTGCCCTAATTAGCATGTTGCTAAATATACATGAAAAAGACAATTTTATGCAAAATATTTGTTTTATTTTTACTCAGGCTGCATCTAGCTTCCCCTTTAAACCACTGAAAAAAGTATATAATAGCAATATGCAGACCTTCTCTTCCCAATTTTTTTTTCTGAGCCAGAAAAGCTTAAATAGAATAACTCATTCCATGAAAAGCCCCCATGTCAACAATCAAAACTGAATAAACAGAGACTTCTCTTAGTAAGTGTGAGCAAACAGAATGATCACTAAAAAGATAAAAGCCTTAGAAACTCTAAATAAAGTAACTGATCTGATAATACTAAGCAAATATTACTATGTGGTTTAAACATAATAAAGTTACGGAATAAATACAAAATATATTTCAATAAGATCTGCAAAGAATATTCAAGTACAAACCAGAATACGCACTCCGGTGAACATCTATGTATGTACTGGTCTAGAAACGTTTCCCTTACTTATTTAAAAGTAGACGGATTGAACATACAGTACTATAGACATTAACATATAAACACAGACTTGTTTTCATTAACTAATGCTCAAGTCAAGCAAAAATCATGTTTGAGTTACAAGACAAACGTATCTCTCACAAGAGAAGAAAAATTTTAATATTAGCAATCTGACTCAAAAGAATACAACACATCCAAAAGGTATCTTTTTCAAGAAAGTAAAGGTTTGAAGTTGACAATTGATTATAATCACAAATCAATTTAATAATCATATCAGTAGTTGCACAAAATTTAATTGATAATTTCAAATATCCTTAATTAAAAACAACTACATTAAGAATAGAGGTTTCACTGAAAGTAAGAAACAAACAGATACTTCACCTGTAAATATTTTTCTATGTCCTTTTCAAAGAAAATACCCAAATTTTAATGTCCGTAAATTGCATCATGGGATTTGGGTATATAGTGGGGAGAAGATGTAGATAATTGCTTTAAAGGGACTTATGTCAATGAACCTGATGCTTATGGTTGAGAGAAATCCCCACTTAGGTTGAGAAGATGACTGGGTTTTGTCCTGCGAGGCAGCACAGGACCAACTTGCAGAGTAGAAATAAATCGACACATTGAAAATGTTGGGGAAAGAACAACAAAATAAATTAAAATAAACTGGACACAATAAGATAAAGATAAAAGCCCAAATTAAATAAAAAGACATAGAAGCAACCAAGTCAAAACTTTCTTTAAATAACACAATAACATATACACTACTGTATAAAATAGGTAATTAACAAAAACATATTGCATAATAGAGGGAAAATCTACTCGACAGTTTGTAATAACCTCAATGGGAAAAAATGTGTGTGTGTATATATATATATATATATATATATATATATATATATACTTATATATATATTCTAATTCACTTTGCTGTACTCTTGAAACTAAAACAACCATGTAAGTCAACTATACTCCAATAAAATTTAAAATACATATAAGCCAATAAAATACTTAAAGATTTATCAGACTAACGAAGAAACAAAGATTTAGTAAGAGAAATTAAGTGGAAACAGGTGATGTAACCAAATATAACACACAGATTAACTAAATAACTCATGACTAGGACGCACACGTTTATGCCGGCATAACTTAAAATTGAAATTCTTGCTCAAACATAAAAAAATATACTCACAAATACCAAAACTGCCAATAGGAATTTCGCGCCCTCATCCCGCATCCTCCCCTCCCCAAAGCATCCATTTGAACAACTATCAGCATATTAAATACCTTTAGAGGAGCCAAGGCTTCCGGGTGAGGTATTTCTGCCCCTAGGGAAGAACAGAAATAAGAAAGGCCACACTGAGGGGGGTGGGAAAGAGAGGGCGCACGGCCCGTCGCCCCTCCCCCCAGCCCTGGCTGCAGAGACCAGCTGGCTGAGGAAGGGTAGCGCCATGGGCGAACGACAGCCACCACGGATCCCAGCGCCAGGACAAACCCTGTGGCCCCAGGTGGCTCCGTATGGGCTCTCTGGAACCCAGGCCCCAGCTGACCCCGTGCCTGTCCACTGGCCCCAGGCAGCATCCTCGTCACCCGGCGGCGGCTCCCTTAGCGCCTTAAGGGTTCCAACGCCCCAGGTGGATTCCAGGGCGCCAGGCTCCTGCTGGCTCCCCAGAGCCCAGGCCCACGGCCCATCCGGACGCCCGCCGGCCCCAGAAGGCCCGGGTGACTCCCTCGGACCCCGGCGACATCCACACCCGACTCTGGAAAACTACTGGGATTCCAGGCCTTCCTCAGAGTCTTAGCATAACAAGGCCCCAAGGCAGCGTCCTTGACACCAGGCGCTGGTGGGCTCCTGCGAACCCAGGCCCCGGCTCACCTCAGTGTCCGCCAGCTCCAGTGGACCCCAGAGGGTTCCACGGCCTCCGGCTGCTCCCGCGTCATCGAGCTCCGCCGTGAGCAAACGGCCACGGCTTGTCCGCGGCCTGCCCGCTCCAGCCGCCTCAGGCAGGTGCCTCGGCCCCGAGCTCTCCCGAGTTCCTGAACTGAGGCTCAGCCCACCTGGGCACCCCCTAGCTCTTGCGGCCCCAGGTGGCCGCCGGGGCTCCAGGGGGGGCTTTCTCATTCCCAGCCTCTCAGAGAGCTGGGTGCATACAGGCCTCCCAGCTCACTTGGGGGGCCCCTCGGCTCCAGTAGGGCGGGATGAACCTCCGCACCCAACTCTCGCGAATTCTGAGGACCTGGGCCCGGATGCTCCGCCGCACTTTTCGATTCCCACAGTTCCTGGGCACCAGGCGCCTGGTTGGCCTCTGTGGAGCCAGAGCCAAGGTCCCAGCCCCATCACAACAGACTCATGTGTCTGGACCACCCCGTGAACGCAAGCTCCAGGTCTGTCCCTATGGATTTGGGCACAAGGCTGGTCGCCAGGTACCAAAAATCAGACCAGCCCACCACCTGCCGACCCAGGCAACAGGCCTACCTGCCCAAGGCCTGTGGCGTCAAGTCTGCCCATGGACACCCTCAGAATTTACAAAGGACTGACTGGTGAAGGAGGACACCACTGAAAGATACTAATAAAACTCCCATTGACTGACCCCAAAGAAACTAACGTCTATGAATTGTCTGACAGAACATTACAAATAATCCTCTTTCAGAAATCCAGTGTGCTACTCCCCCTTCACTGACTTGTTCGTTTATGATGTACCAGGGATTCCGATGGATTCTGCCGTGCTAGTTCTGCCAAACTTGCGTGGTACTGTCAGCAGAACTCTCATTTGTTGCAGGGAACAAATGAGCCTGCTGGACCTGAGCTGTCTGCTGTGGCTGGACTGGAGATTGGGGAATGCCAAGCCCGGGCTGCCTTCTTCCAGCTGTGTTCTTTCTCCAGTTCTCAGGTATGTCCCTAACAAAATCAGCTCACTTTCTATCTTTTGGTGCTCTTTGGCTTTCTCCTGGTCTTTTCAGGGCTTAGAGTTCTGTTTAAGGGGGAGGAGTGGAGTCTGGAGATGGGTGAGGTTATTTTGTCCTAACCAGAATCCTCAAACACTTTTTGATACCTTTCTACTGTAGAAAAAAAGCTGTGAAACTGTTAATGCCTTTCCATATTTTTTCGCATAGTTATTGAGGGTGTAAAAGAAATAGGATGTGAGGAGTTCCTGTGTGGCTCAGGGGAAACAAATCTGACTAGTATCCATGAGGACAGAGGTTCCATCCCTGGCCTTACTCAGTGGGTTAAGGATCCACTGTTGCCCTGAACTGTAGTTTAGGTCACAGATGTATCTCAGATCCAGTGTTGCTGTGGCTGTGGTGTAGGTGGGCAGCTGCAGCTCCGTTCGACCCCTACCCTAGGAACCTCCATAGGCAGCAGGTGAGGTCGTTAAAAAAAAGGAGAGAAAGAGAGAGGGAGAGAGAACATGTGAAAAAAAAAAAATACTGAGACTTAGATGACCACAAAAAAGTAATAGTTTTATTTAAAAAATAAGAATACTGTTTCTTACTCCAGTTTTTACAAATTTTGGTGAAATTTAAAAACATACTCCTGTTTGTTTCTTTTGGAAATATTTATTATTTTGAAATGTTCCTTGGCTAATATTGTTACCACAGGAAGAATATTTTCTCTCATGTTAAGAAGAAAATCCATTTCATTATTGCAGAAAATGTATTTTTTTTAAAATAAGTGTATTTGAAAATAAAGTTAGGATTTTTTTAAATACTCTTTTCTTAAAAAGTATTTTGGACATTATTTTTTAAATTAAGAAGAGTGTTACTAGATGTAACTATTACATGAACTCATAGATGTTTGCCCAATAACTGCACAGTGGAGTCTAAGAATTATAAGTGGTTTATCATTAAATTGCAAAGATATGTAAAGGCTTCTAATTATCTAATTAATCATGATTACTCATAATGTTAAATAATTTTATTATTTTATTGAAACATAGTTGATTTAGAATATAATATTAGTTTTAGTTGTGCAGCATTGTGATTCAGTATGTTTATAGATTATACTCCATTTAAAATGATTACAGGATAATATTTGTTCATCTCTAATGGGCCTGGGTTCCTTCTATGTCTTAACTGCTGTAAACGTTGGGGAGCATGTCTCTTTTCAAATTACTGTTTTGTTTTCTGTTGATATATACCAAAGAGTGGAATTGC
>PVHT021183608.1:4248535-4290924 GCA_004024745.2 Catagonus wagneri
TGTTGGTTTCTTAATTGCACATGTGTTTCCAGTGACCTGCATTTGTGCTCTCTTCTCACGTTTTCTGATTTTGGTAGCATAGTTGTGCATGGATGATTTAGTATCTTTATTGTATATATGCCTTTACTGGTGAGCCTTGTCATCTGTAGTGTTTTTGTTTCTGGTTGTGGCCTTTCCTTTTCTGCCTAGAGAAGTTCCTTTAAGATTTGTTGTAAAGCTGGTTTAGTGTTGCAGAAATCTCATAGCCTTTGCTTATCTGTAAAGGTTTTGATCTCTCCATCAAATCTGAATGTGAGCCTTGCAGGGTAAAGCAATCTTGGTTGGAAGTTTTTCCCTTTCATCACATTAAGTATATCATGCCCCTCCCTTCTGGCCTGTAGAGTTTCAGATGAGAAATCTGCTGATAACCTTACTGGGGTTCCCTTGTATGTCATTTGTTTCTTTCCCCTAGCTGCTTTCAAAATTTTCTCTTTGTCTTTAATTTTGGTCATTTTGATTAATGTGTGTCTTGGGGTGTTCCTCCTTGGGTTTATTTTATATGGTACTTGTTGCACTTTCTGGATTTGACTGAGTGGTTCCTTTCCCATTTTAGGGAAGTTTTCAGCTATTATCTCTTTGAATGTTTTTTCTGTCCCCTTCTCTCTCTCTTCTCCCTCTGGCACCCCTATAATACGGATATTGGTGCGTTTAAACATTATCCCAGAGTTCTCTGAGGCTCAGCTCATTTCCTTTCAATCTTTTATCTCTTTTCTCTTCCACATTAGTGATTTCCACTAATCTGTCCTCCACCTCGCTGATTTATTCTTCTGCCTCCTGTATTCTACTGTTGGCTGCTTCTAATGAATTTTTTATTTCAGTTATTGTATTTTGCATCTCTTCTTGTTTAATTTTTACAGCTTGTATTTCTCTGCTCAGTGTTTCCTGTAAATGATCAATCTTTGCCTCCAGTCTATTTCCAATGCCTTGCATCTTCTTCAGCATCAACAGTCTAAAGTCCCTTTCCTGGAGGCTGATAATCTCCTCATCACTGAGCTGGTTTTCTGGGCTTTTCTCTTTCTCCCTTATCTGGGTTAGAGTTTTCTGTCTTTTCAATTTTAGAGGTTTTTGGTGTGGTGACCTTTTTGCCAACAATAGAGTGGTAGCCTCTCTAGTTCTGGCGTTTGCCTCCCCTGAGACTAAAGCTGGTATGGGCGGGGCTTGCTGTAGGCTTCCTGATGGGAGGGAGTGACGCCTGCCCACTGGTAGGTGGGGTTGATTCCTAGCCCTCTGAGGGGTGGGGCTTTGTCTCTGGATGAGATTAGAGGATGGCTATGTGTCTGAGGGGTCTTTAGGCAGCCTGTTTAGTGATGGGTGGGGCTGTGATCCCACCTGGATTATTTTTTGGCCTAGGGCTTCTCAGCGCTGATGGGAGGGACCAGATTTTCCCAAAAATGGCCCCCTCCAGAGAAATGCAGGCTGATGAATGTTCCCGAGAGCTTCACCTCCAATGTCCTTCCCCCACAAGAAGCCACAGTCACCCCTATTTTCCCAGGAGATCCTCCGAGAATTGCAGTGAGGTTCCACCCGGATTCCTATGGAGACTGCTTTGCCCTGGGACCCAGTGCACGTAAAAGTCTGTGTGTGCCTTTCAAGGATGGGGTCTCTGTTTCCCTCAGTCCTGTGGAGCTCCTGCACACATTGAAGGCCCGCTGGCCTTCAATGCCAGATGCTCCTGGGGCTCTTTCTCCCTGTGCCTGATCCCCAGATGTGGGGTTTTGACGTGGGGCTCAGAACTCTCAGTCCTGTAGCTGAGTCTCTGTGCTGCAGTTAGTTTCCAGTCTGTGGGGCTTCCCACCCAGGAGGTATGGGGTTGCTTCTATCATGTAATCGCCCCTCCTACCTCCTGATGTGGTCTCCTCTTTGTCTTCTGGAGTAGAATATCTTTTTTGGAAGTTTAGAGTCCATTTGGTTGAAGGCTGCTCGGCATTTGGTTGTAGTTTTTGTTTTTCGGGAGAGAAGTTGAGCTCCAGTCCTTCTATTCCACCATCTTAATCCCATCTCCCCTAATTGATTAATTTCAAATTAATTTTTATTTGTACTGTGGTATAGAAGTAGTGGTTCATACTTTTTGCTTAATTATCCAGTATCTCTGATTGAAACCTTTTTCCTTCTCCATTGAACTGCTTTTATACATATGACAATCTACTCATAGACTCTCCTGTGTTCTATTGATATATATATCTGCCCTCATGGCAGCACAACATTTATTGACTACAATAACTTTACAGTAACTTGTTAAATCAATTAATATCGGTATTCCAAGTTTCATTTTAAAAAATTTCTTATAATATTCTGTTTTTTTTTGCCTTGCCATGTAAATTTTAAAAACAATGTACTGTTTAAAAATATTCTGTATTTTATTGAGATTTCACTCATCTATAGATCAATTGTAAGGTATTTCTAACGTGAAAATATTGCTTTCCATTCCATCGTCATTGTATATCTTTCCACTTAATTCAATATTTTTATTAAATTAAAAACATCATGTTTTAAAGTTAATAGATCTTGCACATTCCTCATAAATCTGTTATTATGTATTATAATCTTTATTGGGGCATAACTGACACACGATGTACTGCAAGTGTTTAAAGGCTATCATGAATTAAATTTTGAGTACACGCATGCACACGCACACACACATGAAATTTTCTCCATAATCAAGATAATGAAGCTATCAGTCACCTCAAAAAGTTTCTCCCTACATATCTCTCTTTCATGCTTCTATCCCTGACAACTAATTTTTTTTTTCTTTTTCTTTGTTTTGCTTTTTAGGGCCACATCCCCGGCATATGCAGTTTCCCAGGCTAGGGCTCTAATCGGAACTATGGCTGCCAGCCTACACCAGAGCCACAGCAACGCTGCATCCGATCCGTGTTTGTGACCTACACCACAGCTCATGGCAACTCCAGATCCTTAACACAGTGAGCAAGGCCAGGAATCAAACCTGCAAACTCATGGTTCCTGGTTGGATTTGTTTCTGCTGCACCATGACGGGAACTCCTGATTTTTCTATCATTATGAATTAGTGTACATTTGACAGTTGTATAAATGGAATCATATAGTATGTACTTTTTAAAACTATCTTCTTTCATTCATCATGATTATTTTTATATTCATCCATTTTGTGTATCAGTTGTTCATTGCTTTCTATGGTTGAGTAGTATTCAGTTTTATGGCTATACCATAGTTTATTTATCCACTTACCTACTGAAAACATTTGTGTTATTTCTAGATTTTGATTATATCAATCAAACTTCTGTGAATAATTAATATACAAGTATGGACATGTGCTTTCATTTTCTTGGGGAAATAGGAGTGAAAAGCTTTTATTACATATTATGCAGGGGGAAATTATTCAGTATTTCATTAATTATGAGATTAGCTGATGTTTTTTAAAAATATGCTCCATCAAATTCAGAAAAGTCCCTTCAATTTCTAGTTTTTAGAGGGTTTTGCCCATTTGGTATACTGATAAATAGAGAAAGGTATATCCACATAAAATCACAAATTTTCCTGTTTCTCCTAGTTCTGACAGTTTTTCCTCAAATGTTCCAAAGCTCTGTAATTAGTTATATACAAATTTAGGCCTGTGATGTCCTTCTGAAACACTGACCCTTTAAGGATAAAATATACTTTTTATTTTTGGTACCAATCCTTTTTATGTCTATATTGCCTGATACTAATATAGGAATACTATTTTTTCTTTTGCATAATATGTGTATAGAATGTAATTTTCCATTCTTTGACTTTTTAATATAGCTGAATCTTTATATTTAAAGTGTATCTGCAATAATATCATATATTTAAGTCACACTTTCTTGTCTTATTTGATAAAAATGTAACTTTTTAGAGGATGCTATCCATTTAAATTATGATGGTATGATTTTGTTAGCCATTCGATTACTCGCTTCCTATACCTCTTTTTTTGTTACTTTTCCCCCCGATTTTTCTTGCGTTGGGACAATCTAATATATTTTAGTATGTCATTCTTTCTCATCTGCTCGTTTTGATCTATATCTCTTTATATTTGTTGTTAATAATCGATCTAGAAAATTCGCTATGTAATTCTTAACTTACTGTGTTTTCCTTGACTATCTTACACAACTTCGAATAATGTATATCATACAGTGATATATATCTTATTTCTATTTTTAACTCCAGCTGTACTTTGTGACATTTTTGTCAAATATTTTACTTATGGAAATGCTGGAAACTCTGCAGTACATTACTGTATTTTCACTCTTGGAAAATAAATCACTATAAAATGATTTAAGAAAGAAAAATACTATTTTCAAAAGATTATTCACATACATACCATTTCCAGTTGTATTTATTTTCATACTGTAGATCTGAATTTGCACATGGCCTGATTTCCATTCAGCATAAGAATTTTCCATCATTTCTCGTACTGTTTTATCAGAATTAACTTATCTTTGAGACAGAGTTTATCTTCAATTTTGAGGATAATTTCACTTTGTATAGAAATCTAGATTGATAGTTTGTATGTTTTTTTACCAGCACATTAAAAATGTTTTACCTCACTGTCTTTTGCATTCTATTTTTATTAATAAAAACTCATCTATTGATGTTTTATTGATTTGCCACATACAATCTCTTTTCTCTAGATGATTTTATTTTATTTTATTTTTTGCTTTTCGGGGCCACACCTGTGGCATATGGAAGTTTCCAGGCTAGGGGATGACTTGGAGCTAAAGCTGCTGGCCCATACCATAGCAACAGCAATGCAGGATCCAAGCTGAGTCTGTGATCTACACCACATCTCACAGAGACCCACTGAGCGAGACCAGAAATTGGTCTTGCATCCTCTTGCATCCTAGTCAGGTGTTGGTTACGACTGAGCCATGATGGGAACTCCTTCTAGCCACTTTTAATATTTTCTCTGCATCCTTGTTTCATCATTTTAAATATGATATCTTACATGTGTCTCCTTGCATTTATTTTGCTGTCATTTGCTGTAATTTCTGCATATGTATCTGCATTTTTTGCTTGTTTTATCAAATTTAGAAAAATGTTAGCCCATAATTTTCAAAAATTTTTGGACTGTTATTATTTTTTTCTTTTCCTGGGACATCAATACACATGTGTTAGATGACTTGATACTATCCTATAGGTCTTTAGGAATTATTTCTTTTTTTTCAAAACTTTCATTTTTTTCTGTCACTGCTTCAATTTGGATTATTTCTGTTGACTTACTTTTACTCTTATTGATCCTTTTTTTTCCACTCTGAGCATGGGTGTGTGTGTGTATGTGTGTGTGTGTGAGATTGCATTTCATACCTCTAAGACTTCTATTACACTCTTCCATTCTTCCATAAGGGAATCCATACATCTTAAATATCCCATCTGCTGATTTTTTTGTTTGTTTGTTTTGTTTTGTAGGGCCGCACCTGCGACATACGGAGGTTCCAAGGCTAGGAGTCAAATCGGAGCTGTAGCCACTGGCCTATGCCACAGGAACAGCAACGTGAGATCGGAGCTGCGTCTGCAACCTACACCACAGCTCACGGCAACGCCAGATCCTTAACCCACTGAGCAAGGGCAGGGAACCTGCAACCTCATGGTTCCTAGTCAGATTCATTTCCACTGCACCACGAAGTGAACTTGCCATCTGCTGATTCATTTCAATCCGTTCTTGTAGATTCTCTAATGTATTTATCATTGTAATTTTAAATGTATTTTATGCTAATTATAGTACCTGTGTAACTTTGAATCTGTTTGTATTGACTGTATATCCCTTGATGTTGATCACATTTTTCTACAATTTCATATCTATTAATTTTTATTACAAGCTGGAAATTGTGAACCATACATCGTAGGGAAAGTCGGAAGCCTTTAATCTTCTGAGTGGTGTTGA
This sequence comes from Catagonus wagneri, assembly GCA_004024745.2. Taxonomy (NCBI): domain Eukaryota; kingdom Metazoa; phylum Chordata; class Mammalia; order Artiodactyla; family Tayassuidae; genus Catagonus; species Catagonus wagneri. The sequence continues at coordinate 4,254,450 of PVHT021183608.1, forward strand.
ATTTTGTTCTAATAAGCAAAGCAGAAAAAACTGCTGAAAGCCTATATCCCTAGTAGAAGTGATGATGAAATCCTTGCAAAGAATCTTTAGTCTTCTACCTATAGTATTTCCCTGGTCTGCTTGGAGTCATTCCTTGCGGAAATGCTGATCAGGTGTCAACCAAGAATGTATGGTATGTTTCTGTTCACATCCTGGGACTCCCACTTTTGCGGGTTCAAGCTGTAACCTCTTGACTCCTCAGCCATAAGTGACTGCTCCTTTCTGCTAGAGCCTCATCTCTCAAACACCCTGCAATTAGAAGAGTACCCTCAAAAAAGAAGGTGGATGAATATGAATCTCACTTTATTGTGTTTACCTTCTCTGATGTCATATTCCCCTCAGATTCTCCTTTTTTTTTTTTTTTTGTCCTTCTTAGGTACCTTCAAACTTTTTGTTTGTTTACTTTTTATTTTTATGGTCATTTATTCCTGAGTTTATAATTGTTATCAGCAGAGAGATCCAATAGCAGTTATTTCACTTTTCAACTAAAGAACGCATAAAATAAATATTGAGAATTGTGTTTTATTTAGCAGATTTGCTGAGAATTTAAGCCTGGAAGACACCTTTCAAAGAGCTCTGAAAGACTGCTCTGAAAATGTAAGAGAGGAGCCAGGGTATATAGGAGTCTTAGTAAGAAAAACCAGGTAGTCAGGCCCTCAGAAGTTTACTGTTAATTATGGAAAAACCAGATATATCAAGTTAGCGAATTTAGTGCTTTTCTATGTGTGAGAAGATGCAAGGGTCTGGGCTATTGAAATTATTCCCTTAAGATGCATGCACCTTAACTATCTAGGGCCAGTATCCTGTTTTCTCCACCTTGTGGGTGGCTGCAGTGGCTGATGGCCACTGACATGGCATGTGAACTGTAACCATAAACTAGGAGCCAAAAGCATTTTTACTCATTGTACTACTACTTACTTTTTCCCGCAATGCATTTTAAACCCTCAGGAGTATCCGCTGTCTCTGGAAATAATTTAAAGTTTACAATGGCAAGGGAAACAGAATAATCAGACAGTTACTGCCCCCCCCACCCAGTACATCAAAAAAAAAAAAAAACCCTGCATATTTCCTTAAAAATGCATATATACATTCTGGCTCTTGTTATCTTGGTAACTAAGGTTATTTTGCTGTTGACAGGCAATAATAAGAACACCATAGTCTTAGTTATTCTGCCAATGAAGAAGATACACAAGTTAGTGAATCCCAACATAACTGACATACTGGGAACTCTACAGAGAGCACTCTGACAGTACCTGAGAAAATGATAAAACTTCAGAGAGCAATTGTTCCCTGGTGGGGTGTCAGTATGGAGCACAATAGAGTAGATATTAGGAGACTTTCCCCCCTAGGCTTTCTGTAAAGCCTACTTCATTCAAATGTGATTCTAGAATAAAGATAGGGAGGCCCACTTGATAACAGGCTAAATTTCCATCGGTTCAGGAAAATGAGGACTTCTATAACTTTAATTTATTCAAACTAAATAACTAAAGTAGTATTTATACAAATACAAATCTAGTGCCTAGATTGACATTTGTAATTGATAAAATTTCCTGAAGGGGTGACGAGATAACCTTTCTAAATTATATCAGCTAAGCTGGATGAGAGGAAAGCTGTTAGTTTTGTATGTATGTAGGTAGGTATCTTAAGATTTTTTTGGATGAATAAATCACACACATGAATACTAGAGGCAAGAAGCAGATCAGAAATTATATATGAAGGAAAAAATGTATCTTTCTTAAATAAAGGCAACAGATGAAAGCCTTAGCCAGCTATATATTTGCATATTACTAAAGATAGAAAGGGAATAGTAGATAGGAAAGTAAATTTTAGAAGAGTGAGGAGAAGATTAAGATACATTTTTCTAAATTTAAAATCTTTCGTACAGTCATCCTGGCTGTTGAATACAGGAAACTCTGTAGTATACAGGTATATAGTTTAAAGAATCTATTTCAAGAATACAAAATGCCCTACAAATCAATTCCAAAGCATTAAGAACAAAAGAGGACAAAGGAAGCAAACTAAGGGCAAGTTTTGGCAGTTCAGCTTTACTTAAGGGGTAATTGAACATGAAAAAAAAAAAAAAATCAATCCCAAACTTCCATTCATGAGATATCTTAGAATTTCTAGCTTTACCCTTTTTGCAGGATCTGTACATAATAAGTGAATTTCCTACATCAGTAAAAACTGCTATAAGATTCAACAGTTATAACTAGGGTTTATATCTGACATATAATATCATAGGATAGTCTGGCCTAAACCACTAATAAAGTAGCATGTATTAATTGCTTTAATGACCTTGGGAACTCCAATGCAATTTATATATCAAATTAACCATTTCATAGAAAGAAAGCAAAACAAAACAAAAAAACTGGAAAGAGTTTGACCAGTGAATTTCTTGTCCTAGGTGTCTTAAATGTTCTCCTAAGGAGTTCCTGTCATGGCACGGTGGGTTCAGGATCTGTCGTTTTCTCTGTGATGATGTGGCGTTTCCACATTATGTGATGTTAAGTGACAGATGCGGCTCAGATCCAGAGTTACCATGGTTGTGGTGTAGATTGCATCTGTAGCATCCACATATGCTGCAGGTGTGACCTTAAATAAATAAATAAATAAATAAATAAATAAATAAAGTTCTCTGCTTCTGTGTTCTGTAACAATTTGAATAGTCTAGAGTTAGATGCTCTGTTGGGGAAGCTGATATTTTCAAATGAATTTTATTGAATTTTTATGGAATGATTAAATGTATTTATTTATTTATTTATTTATTTATTTAATATCACTTTATTACCTTGTAGAAAGTAGTTAAGTCCAGAAGTGTTCAAGTTTTACTTATAATTTGGCTAACCACAAATTAATCTTTCACCAATTTTTGTATTAAATGTTTAATAAGCAGTTACTAAAGGCTAGCTATTTTTATTGATTAATGTCAAATTTTAATCCTGCCTTGTAGTTAGAGTGTCAAATATTTACTAGTGAAATGTTTATCATTATCCTCTATCATTAATAGAGGATAATGATAAAGGCTTCAGAATTAGGATATAAATAAAAATATTTCTTTTAATTGAAATAAAAGAAGCATAAGGAACTGAGCATATACTGGGACCTAACCTAGTAAGAAAAAAAGAAAATGAAAGAAAAAAAGGCAAATGGATTATCAAATTTTGTCAGTTACTGTAAATTAGAAAATTATAATAAAAATACCAGGTAGATATAGGGTCATAATTATGAAGAAAAAAAAAATGTCATGGAATTCTATTGAATAGATGGCATCATCCAAGTTATGGCTGTTTTTCTGTGCATGGTATGGTTTTGAGTATAGGAGTGTTTGCCATGTCTAATCTTTTTGGAGCTGATCACAAAGACTTAATGGAGGAGATATAAAAAATTAGCTAGGGTGTTTGAGATGAGAGCTGTTAGTGAATAGTTAAACTTCAATGAGAATAAAAAATAAGAAAAAAGCTAATCTTTAAATATAAGAGACAGTATGATACCAGTTAGCTTTTTCATAATTAGTGTATTGAAACTTATGGGGAAGTTGAAGATCAAGGCCATCTCTCAGAGTCTCATATATTAAAATGTGTTCATACTTATTATTGCTACCTAGTGAGAAGATGACACTTAAAAAGTTTAGTTGAATCTATGAAGGGCCTTGGATGTGTGAGGAGTTTGTTGTTCCATGCTCTCATGGATCAGTAGGGATACTTCTCACTGAATTTTCTTAATCTCCCCTGAAGTAAACTTTTCCCTCACACTAAACTCACTTTATAAAATATGCAAATATTCTGTATATATTTGGAGAAAAGGAAGGGATTATATTTGTGCTGTCTCCATGGAGGTTGTCTTCATGAAATAACTGATTCACTGGGGCAAATGTGTTTCTAAATAGAGCGAGACTTAGACAAGAGCAATTTTCCATATGATCAATATGTTTTGATTACTTATTTGTAATTGGCAATATCTATTCAAATTCCATGCTGCTGTACAATGAGAAAGGACACATTCTAGAAGTTTTGTCATATCATGCTCTATCATCTACTTGATTTCTTTGAATCTTCCACTTTCTGTAATCTGTATTGTATACTCTGTGGGATGAAACAAAATCTTGATTTTCAAATTCTCGTTTGATTGTGACTCTCTGTGTCTGGCACCTTAAAAAAAGGTTTTGTGCTTAATAACCCAGTATTTGCATCCTTGGTTTCTTGTTCTGTATTAGTTGACTTAGGGACATTTCAACTGTTTTATCTGCCTTATCTGTATAAAGATGTCATTCCCAAACATGTGAAAGCCCACTGAAACATGTAGAACCCAATACAGATTGTAAAACATGATTTTTAATATGATAATTAATGATTTTTAATATGGTAATTTAGTATAAGTACTAAATGTGATTTTTAATATGATAGTTTAGTATAAGTACTTATTGTGAAATAAATACCACAATTGAGCTATTTAACACATTTATCTATCCCCTCACAGTTATCTTTGTGTGTGTGTGTATGTGTGTATGTGGTAAGAACATTTAAGATTTTCTCTCTTAATAAATTTCATCTATGTAATACAGTATTATTAACCCTTTTCACCATGCTATACATTAGATACCTAGAACTTATTCATCTTATAACTGAAATTTTGTACTCCTTTTACTGCAATTTTTATATACAATTTGTCTAGCATAAATAAAGCTGGAAAAATTAAAAATAAATAAAAAATAAAGGAAAAATATTAAAATGTAGAAATACTATTGTATAGAGGACTAATCAGCTTCTATGATATTGATAAATAAAAATATGAATTTCTACCCAAAGTGTGTCCAGCGTAATCATCACCAGGATATTACTGCTTTTAAAAGGGGAGATTTTTCGGCGTACTACCCTATCACAAACTATTTCCACACAAAGTAATATCGTACATTCCCTTACTATTCCCAAGTGTTTTGAGAATAACAGATAGGTTACACAACGTAGATACACAGAGCTGCAGGGCTAAGGAAACGCAGGGCAGCACACAAACAAGCAGCCAATGTCTTTCAGAGGATATTGTGGAAAATAAGTAGATAAATCCTCGAGGTACGATAAAAGTAGCTTATAATTAGCCAGGAAAATTAGAGAGTGGGGTTAATTCCCTTACCCTTTACCACGGATGTCAAAGGGAACTCTATTATACATTGAAGCCAAGAGAGACTAAATAATTTACTCAAAATCACTCAGCTGATAATTTGAGCTAAGATAGATATGAAACAAGGTGTCCTTACTAACCACACTCAAAAATTCATTTCAGGGAAGACAATTTAGCAGAAAATAGTGCGGACATAAGAGAAGATCAATAGAAACACCATGAAGAGAAATACAAACCAGTCTAGGGCAGAGACTTATCTTACCCACACGTTCTAAGTTCTTTCTGATTCCTAGTGAGGAGAAAATGTTAGGAAATAATGTAATCCTGCTAGAGTTCATTGTATGTGTATGAAATTAAGATTTTCATCATTTTATATATTTATGATTAATAATCTAGTATAATCTTGTTCTTTATTAAAGGTTTAATAATTTCAATCTTTTATTTTTCTTTAAGAAATTCCTGAGATGAATAAACAACTAGACAAGATGGAATGATTTGAGTCCTTTTGAAAATAACTATTCAGCTGCTCACTGTCGGGAATAGTAGGTAAGTAGCTCTTTTACAAAATGATGCCCTAATAAATCTTTTTTTTTCTCTTATGTCTGCTATATATTACATGCTCATTAGCTTTTAAATGTTTTTCTTTACCAGAAATTCTTTGGTGAACAGATTTTAGAAAATAGAAAATACTTCGTCATTGTAGTAATTTATTAAGAGTATTCATGTTTTCAATCTATCTCCCAAATCATTATTTGGTCTAAAACACAGTAATAAAACAATAAAAATAACTCCCATGCGGTATTACTAATTAGACAGAAAGCAATAAAATGTAGTGAGAACTCATTTTAAATTTATCTTTATGCTGATATGCAATTAAAAGCAAACCCTAATGATAAGAAAGTAAGGAGATGGAAGAAGGCATTTTTATGTTTACTGAAGGCGAGATACTGGAGCATTTTCAAAGGCTTTAATGTATTTTTTTTAATAATTTCCTTTTCTTGATTCAAGTTTTAAAAATCTGAAAGTATTACCTGCCTATTGTATGGTTATAGACCTTTACATACCACACACTCATGGGATCTCAGTGGAATTATTGACTGCTCTGGCATGATGGAGGCTATTAAGCGATCAATAGTATTGCACTCAAAATAGAAATAATTAGGAACTGAAACAGAAGAAAAGCTAGTTGAGTAAACAGTCTTACAGTTTGTAATGATTAGAAAGATAGTATTTCTATGTTTTAATAAGTCTTAATTAAAACTAATGAAGACAATGATTTCTGGTTGGATTCATTATTAAAACTAATGAAAACAATGACTTACGGTGGGATTATCTTCATGAAAGAAAGTTTCATATACTATGTGTAAAATTAAGCATGGCTTTTCTTAAGCATACATTAAATGCGATTCATTATTAAAGTGCATTTTTATATAAGTGAAGGGACACTCCGTTTCTGATCTGATAATCTTACCATAGTCCCCTCAAAAACACAGCTTCCTTCATGAAAACAAAAGGATATGCCTATCTGTTTATAAAGCATTATTTGCACATGAGGATAATGGAATCACATTCTGAAAGCATGTTGTTATTCATCTCAATCTACATCTTTTCAACAAGTTCAATCTCAGAGGTAAAAATTGCTTAAGATACTTTTTTTCCAATTTCTCTGGAGGTTTCCTTTTGAAAGTTAGGTGAATACTGAAATGTTACCCTTTGTTGTTCCTTTGATATCTGTTTGTACCATGAGATTCCACATATCCTACTTTGAAGCTATGCTTTCTGCTATTTCTATTCTGCTTGTATCCCCTTCTAGTCCTGCTTGCTTTTGACTCTTTTCAACTCATTTTTTCTTTTAGTTCTTTATCTGTGAAATTCCTTGGAGTCTTATGCTGAAAAGACATGACTTGCTGCTAGCTTTCAAATGAAATGACTTTAGGAGCTTGAGATATTCTGATGTCAAGTGAAAAAAAGTTTCCTAAATGCTGCTGTTTGGGCAGTCAATTACATAAACCATGAAGACATAGTAACATAATAAAACTGTGGTAAATACTGACTGGAATGTTAGAAATGAGACCCAATATTAATTTAATGGATTATAATCACATTATTGATTTTATTCCTAAAGAACATGCTTGAAAGAAAATCAGTTATTCTACAATAGCATTTTAAAATCAAAGTAAAAACCGTACCATAATAATGTTTTTAGAACATCAGTAACTTGAGAGGATATATTCTGTGTAGTATCAAAAGTAAGAAAAAATAGAGTTCAGTTATAAACTTGGGACTTCTAAATGTGTGGGCCAATTGGCAAAGTAAAATTCCTACAAAATATCTTATTATTAAAATGAGGAAGTATTGTGGGAGCACCTATTAAATGTTTAATGTTATTTAACAGTCAGAATTAGCTGCTATTATCTGTTATCTTAGTTGGTCATAGAATATACGCATAATAAAGAGCTATACATTTTCATCATGGAAAATGTTTTCAAACAACATTATTTGCTATTTAAAAAAATAGCAATACCAATTACAGATGAAGTAATTACAATTTTCTTTGGGAATATAGCATTTGAACTCATGATGGAATTGAAAAGATACTTAAAAAAAGAAAATCTTAACAAAATATAGTGGTTGAAAGTTCAAATAATGTTTGTAAAACTTCTGAAATTGCTAAATGTATGAGTATAATCTTGAGCACATCTAGAAATTGAAACTCATGAAATTGAAAAGATACTTAAAAAAAGAAAATCTTAACAAAATATAGTGGTTGAAAGTTCAAATAATGTTTGTAAAACTTCTGAAATTGCTAAATGTATGTGTATAATCTTGAGCACATCTAGAAATTGAAATGGGTGTCTTAAAAACAAAAACATTGCTTTTAGTCACCTCTGTGTAGAACCTACAATGTCGACTGGTAGGACCGAGCATGAACCATGTGTTGTAATATTCTTCACTCTTTTGCCATCTGTAAACTTAGGGCAGTTTGTTAATTTGAGTTTTGCATGCCTTTGTTGAGAGGGGATACTTATGTCAGGGATGTGGTCCCCACAGAAAGACACCATGGTGCCCATTAGCGCAAAAGTGCACGGGACCTAGAGGTGGGTGTCCCTAGATCCAGATTCCGGTTCCACCACCCAGAAACTCTGATATATAATAGTTGACCTCAGTAAATGCTGAATTTCTTATCTATAAAATAAAAATATATTGATAGGTATGAAAACACAATCTTTGTAAGTATACAATGTGTATGAATATATCTCCTCTTGTACTTATTGTCAAAAAGCAATGGAGACCATAAAGCAACAGATATCTTTTAAGTCCTAGAACAAAAATATGAATATAGAATTCTATATATAGTAAAAATCTTCTATATAGATAGAAAACTGATCAAATTAAGGTATTAACAGACAAAACCACTAACATAACTTGACGATTTTAGAGAAGCCACTCGAAACCACCAGAAGAAGTAAAAACAGAGAAAGACATAGAGGATTGATCAACACCATCAAATGCCAAACTTCAAAGTGTACATTCTTTTTAAGTATACAAAATATTCCACAATGTAGAGCAAATCCTGGACATATGTCCCACTGAATTTATAAAAATTTTCAAATTTACAGAGAATGTTTTCTAACAAAATTTAATTAAATTAGAAATCATTGGCAAAAAAGATACTTGCAAAATTTTCTTCAAATTGTTAGAAATTAAAAAAAAATTACTTCTATCTTGATGAATGCTCATTAGCAGTTGAAAATCATGTGTATTCTCTTGTTAGGTAGAAGGTTATTTAGGTCAGCTTGATTGATTATACTTTTAAAGACTTGTATATCTTTACTGATTATCAGTCTATTAGTTCTACCAATAGACAGTCATCTACCAGTGATTGGGAAAGAGCCTTGAGATTCCTAGCTGTAGTTGTTTCTCCTTCAGTTTAGTCCATTTTTCCTTCATTTCTTTAAAGCTTCGTTATGTGTGTATCCATTTAGAATTTTCATTTTCTTTCTCTTTTCCTTTTTTGGCTCTCTTGAATTGACTGTTTTATCATTATAAAGTTATCTTCTTTGTGCCTGTTTATCGTATTCCTTTTCTGAAGCTCATATTATGTCTTAGAAATACAGCCTCTTAGGCTTATTTTGATTGATATTTTATGGTTTCTCTTTTAAAGTTTATTTTTATCTTTAATCATTTAGGTTTATAGATGGATAATTTGCAATCAGGCTTGTTCTTTTTAGCTATACAGTCTGATGAGTTTTGACAAATATATGAAGATATGCTACCTGTACAATAGTACATTTTCATCACTCCCTGTAGAACCCTCATTCTACCTTGCAATCCCTGGTATCCCCTGATATTATTTCTGTCTTCTAGAATGTTGTATAAATGGCATGATATGGAATTTATCTTTCATTTCTGGATTGTTTTATTTTACCTTGTATTTTTGAGTTTGATACTTATCATTGTATTATCCTAAGTCTTATTATCACTAATAATATGCAATTGTGTGGCTTTACCAGAGTTTCTTTACCAGTGGATCAGTTGATGAGTGTTTGAGTTATTTCCCATTTGTGTAAATTATGAGTACAAATGCTATAGACATTTTTATACATGATTTTATACGGATTTCTGTTTTCATTTCTCTTCAGTAAGTGATTAAAACTGAGACCACTGGGTCAAAAGGTTATTGTTAATGTCATATTGTAAGAGACTGCCAGATGTTTTCCAAATTACTTGTACTTTGCATTTCTGCCAGTAATTTCTGCATGTTCCAATTACTTTGCTTATTCACCAGAACTTTGTTTTCCAGTGTTAGTTTCTTTCCCCCACTTAAAAAATATCACCCCAATAAAAAGTATGCACCATTATCTCATATTCTTTGCCTGATAACTATTTATATCAAGTATGTCATGTCTAGTTATTTAGTATCTGTTTAAACCATTTGCCCATTAAAAGATAAACACAGACAAATTTTTATTATTAAATTTTAAACATAATTTGTTTTGTATATGTATTCATTGTTAGATATGTGTTTTGCAAATGCTGTTTCCAGTCATTTTCTTAGTAGTGTCTTTTAAAGTGTAAATTTTTAATTTTGATGAAGATCAAATTATCATTGTTTTCTTTGCTTTTTTGTGTGTTTAGTATTATGTGTTATAAATCATTCCATAACCTAAGAGAAAAAAACTATTTTCTCTGATATTTACTTCCAAAAGTTTATTGTTTAAGTTTTAATGTTAGATTTATGAACTATGTCAAGATTTTTTTTTAAGATCCATGAGATAAGGGTAAACATTTATTTTGGTTTCAGGTATGGATTTCTGATTGTCCAGCACCATTTGTTAAAAAGATCCAATTACCTTGGAACTTTTCTTGAAAATCAGTCAAATACATGGGTATAATTTTAGACTCTGCATTCTGCTTCATGACTTAGATGCCTATTCTTATGTTAATATCGCAATATCTTAAAAGCTTTAGACATACAGTAATTTAAAAAATCTGATTATGTGTATTCTTCAAATTTGTATACATTTTTCAAAATTGTTTCAGCCATTCTAGGTCTTTTGTGTTTCCATATAAAAGCTATTGATAAGAGAAAATTTAAAATATCTAAATAAATGGAGAAGTACCAATTATATAGATGAAATTAAATCCAAATTAAATATCAGGAAGACTTTATGTAGGAAATGATAAGCTTAATAAGCATTTTTATTTCATATTCTTGTCTTATTGCACTGGTTGTGATCCCCAGTGAATGTTGAATAGCAATGGGTAGAATGGAATGCTTGCATTTTTCCTAATTGGGGAGAATGAATGTAGTGTTTTAACATTAAGAAAAACAGTAGTTATAACTTTTCACAGATATACTTTTTCTCTCTAAAGGATTTTCCTTTATTTCCTAGTTTGAGATTTTTAAAATGAATCCTATGTCAAGTTTTGTCAAATGCTTTTTCTAAATGTGTGATGAATTAATATTAGATGGTTATAGGTAGATTAATAGATATATAAAGTTTTAAATTTATTTTGTTGATAAGAATTATACTAACTAATTTTTAAATGTTGAAACAATCTTGCATTTCTTGGATAAACTGTACTTTGTCATAACATATTAACGGTTCATATATCTCCAGGTACTTACTAACGTTTTGTTAAAGTTTATATCTAAGGTGATAAGAAATATATATCTCTAGCTTTTATTTCTCATTTGCTATCTTTTCTTCTTTTCTTCTCCTTCCTTCCACCTTTCCTCCCTTCCTTCTTTCTTTTTTTTCTGTATGTTTTCTATAGCCTTTGGTCTGATCAACTAGAGCACTTGTTTAGTATTTTGAGAATTAACATAGACTTTGTCATTCTGATAATGGTGTTAGAATAACTTCAAGCCCATTACTAGATTTCCTTTTCTTTCTTTCTAACAATCAGATGGGAATGAGGCAGGAAAAAAATATCTTAGTCTAAAATGCCTCCTGACTGTTGCATAAAGACTAGTAATGAGACAGTGATACACACTGTCTCTGCTACAGGTCAATATTGTTTTACAGGACCCTAAATATCCCTCTTGCCCTTATTTTCCCTTTATCTCTTAATTGCCAATAGCCACTTCTCCTTTTCTTTTTGCATTCTTCTCCCGAAAATATTAATTTTGACAACTACGCGTTCTAAATATATGCAGTTTTAAGTCCATTTCTTAAAGTCCATTTCTTATTGTTCACATTCTGATCACAGGCACTTTCTTTTTAGCATTTTCAGAGTTAGGATAGACAGGTAATTTTGGCATTGTTTTTAGACTGCATTAAATTTAGTAATTTAAGCCAATTACTAGCTCTCCCCTTCTGCCTTTTTTTTTTTTTTTCCCATTGTGGTAAAGATGGGACAAGAGCATGAGAAATTGTGTGCTGGACTTTTTTAAATTCACACGGTGATGTCTGGGCATTTTTCATTTATACCAAGGATATTGTGTTTATGTAGTTTTACTTTTTCTCTTATTAATTTGTCTTTGGAGGATAAATGTGAGGTGAAATCTAGGCAGTTGCCTTTGTCTTCAGTTCCTCAGAAGTCACAGTTATTGCTTGAAGATTTTTTTTTGTCTTTTTTTTTAACTTTTATTTAGAGCCGCACCTGCAGCATATGGAGGTTCCCAGGCTAGGGGTCTAACAGGATCTGTAGCTGCTGGCCTTCGCCACAGCCACAACAACATGGGATCCAAGCCGCGTCTGCAACCTACACCACAGCTCATGGCAACACCAGATCCTTAACCCACTGAACAAGGCCAGGGATCAAACCCGCAACCTCATGGTTCTTAGTCGGATTCATTAACCACTGAGCCGCAAAGGGAACTCTGAAGATATTTTTTAATTTAAAATGCTTTTTTAACTTTACATTATTTTTCTGAATAAATTTCTTTAAAATTTCTTGTATTACTTGTCTGATAGTATTGAATTTTTTCACTTTTGTTTATTTAAAAAAATCTTCAATTTATCTATGCATAGAATTCTAGGTTGACATTGTTTTTCTTGCAGTCCTTTAAAGATTTCACTGCATTGCAAAATGTCTGCCTAAATGCCTGTTCTCCTTGTTTTTGTGACACTGTATATAATTTATATTGTGCTCTAGCTACTTTGAAGATTTTCTGTTTATTACTCCTTTAAGCAATCTTAATATGCCTTAGAGCTGTTTACATTATGTCAAAATTTCAATCACAAATTTTATCAATAATGTATCTAATTTATACAACTGTCTCCTTAGTAATGCTAAAGCCATTGAAAGTTAAAATTAAGTAACTTAGATTTTGTAGGTAAAATCATAAAATAGTGAACGCTAATGAAACCAACACATATGTCTTTGTTCCTTAAATTTGCAAACTGGTAGTTATATAAGAAAATAATGTATCCTCCCTAAGCTAAATCTTTACAGAATCTTTTCCTGACCTCCCAGATTCCCTAATGAGTTAACATTTAGAGTAATTTTTACTCATTTATGAATACATTCATTCATTCAAGCATTATTTATTGGATGCAAATTTTGTGTTAGATCCTATTTTAGATGCTTTCAATGTCAAAGTGGAGAAAATGGACAAAGACCCTATTTTCACATATTATATTTTTGTTGCAAATGATGTAATATAATAAAAAAACAGGGAGAAAACTTAAATACATATTTCTAAGTTAAATAATCTAATCTGAAAAAGGTTGCATATTAGATGCTTTGTTTGAATATTTGTCTCTCCTCTCATCCCCCACAAAATTCACATTGAAATCCTAACTCTAATACCAGTTTATGCTATTAAGAGATGGGGCACTTAGGAGGTTCTTAAATCATGGTAGTGGAACCCTTATGGATAGGTCAGTACCTTATTAAGAGGCTCTAGAGAGATCCCTAGTCCTTTTCATTATGTGGAACATGTGTGTGGCTCTATGAACTAGGAAGTTGACTCACCAGCCGCCTTACTGAATCTGACAGTGCCAGGAATTTGGCCTTTGCAGCCTCAAGAACTGTGTTACATAAATTTCTGTTGTTTTAATAAACCACCCAGGGTGTAGTATTTTGTTACAGTATTCCAAATGAACTAAGATACCATGTGATTCCAAGTATATGACATTCTGGAAAAGCGAAAACAATGGAGATGTAAAAAAAAATCAGTGGTTACTAGGTGGTAGCGGGGAGAAAGGGAAGTATAGGCAGAAGAAAATTTTTTTAGAGAAGTGAAACTACACTGTATGATACTATAATGACAGGTACATGTCATTATACATTTCTCTGAACTCACTGAGTGTATTGCGTCAACTAGTGAATTGTAATGTCAACTATGGAATTTGCATGATAATTATATGTCATTGTAGGTTCATCAGTAGGAGCAAATATATCACTGTCGTAGAGATGTTAATAATGGGGTGGCTATGCATGTGAAAGGGCGGGGGTATGTGGGAAATCTCTGTACCTATCACTCTGTTTTGAAGTGAACCTAAAATTGCTCTGAAAATAAACTCTAGATAAAAATGTGATATATATCAGATGACTTCTATGAAGAAAAACATGAGAGAGTTTATGAACAGTTATGAGGTACCATTAGATAGTGTTATCAGAAAAGGAGATGTTTGAGCAGAAATTGACCTTATTATAAGAATGAACAAGTTTCAAGGAAGACTGATCAAGGTAAAGGTGAGGGCAGTTTCAAAGGGCCAGAATTTGGAGCATACTATTATTTAGTGGACTGCTCACCCTGCTCAGTAAATGTTACTGATTGTGTGAACTACGGGTTGTTATATTCCTGCATCTACAAGTTAATAAATTAATTCATAACTCATAGCACTTGCAAATAAAATATGACAAAGAATTATTATATGCAGAATTAGACTTTATTCCAAAAAAAAAAAAAAAAGAAAAGCCCCTAGATATTTGCACTAAAGGTGATTCTGGGCATAACTTTTAGAGTAAACTGTGTTAAGTAGTTTGTATAAAATATATTATTAATTTCAGAAATAAGAATAACATTGAAAAATACTTTGAAAGTACCCTTGATAATTAAAAAAAAATGTTGTTACATGAATTTTGTTATTTTTCTGGCAATCCTTTCATGAGTTAGGAAGAAAAGAGTGCTTATTTCACAACAAAGGCGATGTTATTTTCATTATTACAGACCTGTATGAACTACCTATATGACAAATTTCTATCTTGCTAAAATTCTTTGAGAAATCTGACTGCAGAGAGGGAATTAAGATGGCGGAATACAAGGACTGGAGCTCACCTTTTCTCATAAAGCAATGAAATTACAATCAAATGCTGAATAACCTTCAACCAAATGGACTGGAAATTTTCAAAAAAGACATCCTGCTCCAGAAGACAAAGAGGAGTCTATACCAAGAGATACGAAGGGCAGTTATGCGACCTAAACAATCTCATACCTGCTGGTTGGGAAGCCCGTAGACTGGAAAGTAACTGTATTACAGAGACTCACCTACAGGAGTGAGAGTTCCAAGCCCCACGTCAAATCCCTATGCCTGGGGATCTGGCATTGGGAGAAAGAGCCCATGGAGCGGAACGTCTGGAATTGAAGGCCAGTGGGGCTTGTGAACAAGAGCTCCAAAGGACTGGGAGAAATGGAGAACCCATTCTTGAAAGGCACACACAGGCTTTCATGTGCAGTGGGTCCCAGGGGCTCCATAGGAAACTGGATCAGACCTGAATGCAGTTCTTGGAGGATCTCCTGGGAAAACAGGGGGTAACTGTGGCTTGTTGTGGGGGAAGGACATTGGAGGAAAAGCTCCTAGGAATATTCATCAGGATGTGTTCCTCTAGTGGTGGCCATTTTGGGAAAATCTGGCCCCACCCATCAGCACTGAGAAGCCCCAGGAGAAACAATGATCCGGGTGAGCTCACAGCTCCACCCATCAGTAAACAGGCTGCCTAAAGAACCCCTAGGCACATAGCCACCTCTAATCTCACTCAGAGACAAAACCCCACCCACCAGATGGATGGAAATCAGCCCACCTACCAGTAGGCAGTTACCAATCCTTCCCATCAGGAAACCTACAGCAAGCCCCCATACCAAATTCAGCCACAAGGGGGGCAGACATCAGAAGTGAGAGAAGCCACAACTCTGTTGTCTACAAAAAAGGAGACCACACCAAAAACCTACAAAAATGAAAAGGCAGAGAACTATAACTCAGATAAGGGAGAAAGAAAAAAACCCAGAAAAACAGCTAAGTGATCTGGATATTAACAACCTCCAAGAAAAATACGTTAGACTCATGATGCTGAAGATGATACAAGACATTGGAATTAAACTGGAGGCAAAGACTGATAATTTACAGCAAGCACTGAGTAAAGAAATACAAGATGTAAAACTTAAGCAAGCAGAGATGCAAAATACAGTAACTGAAATAAAAATTCATTAGAGAATAAAAAGAAATAAAAGGAATCTAAATTGGAAAGAAAGAAGTAAAACTATCACTATTTGCAGATGACATGACACTATACCCAGAAAATCCGAAAGACTCTACCAGAAAACTGTTAGAGCTCATCAAGGAATTTGGCAAAGGCACAACATACAAAATTAATATAGGGAAATCACCTGCATTTCTATATACTAACGATGAAAGATCAGAAAGAGAAATTAAGGAAATGATCCCATTTACCATCACATCAAAAAGAATAAAATACTTAAAAATAAACCTACCTAAAGAGATAAAGACCTGTACTCTGAAAACTATAAGATGCCAATGAAAGTAATCAAAGAAATCAAAGATGACACAAAGAGATGGGAAGATATACCATGCTCTTGGATTGGAAGAGTCAGTATTGTCAGAATGAATGTACTACCCAAGGCTATCTACCTATCAAATTACCAAGGACATTTTTCACAGAACAGGAACAAAATATTTTAAAGTTTGTTTGGAAACACTAAAGTCCCAGAATAGCCAAAGCCATCCTGAGAATGAAAAATGGAGCTGGAGGAATCAGGCTCCCTGACTTCACACTATACTGCAAAGCTACAGTCATCAAAATCATATGGTGCTAGCACAGAGAAATATAGATCAGTGAAAAAAGACAGAAAGCCCAGAATTAAACCCACACACCTACAGCCAACTAATCTATGACAAAGGAGGCAAGAATATACAATGGAGAAAAGACAGCCCCTTCAATAAGTGGTACTGGCAAAACTGGACAGCCACATGTAAAAAATAGAGCACTTCCTAACACCATACACAAAAGTAAACTCAGAATGAATTAAAGACCTAAATATAAGACTAGTACTATAAAACTCTTAAAGGAAAACATAGGCCACTCTCCAACATGAACCACAACAATATCTTCTTAGATCCACCTTCTAGAGTCATGACAATAAAAGCAAAAATAAACAAATCGGACTTAATTAAACTTAAAAGTTTCTGAACAGCAAAGAAAATCTTAAAGAAAACAAAAAGACAACCAACTGAATGGGAGAATATTTGCAAATGAATCAGGTGACATGGGATTAACCTCTAAAATTTAAAATACCTTCTGCAGCTCAAGACCAAAAAAACACATAGCCCCATCAAAAAATGGGCAGAAGATCTAAACAGACAGTTCTCCAAAGAAGACATACGGACTTCCAAAAAATACATGAAAAAAATGTTTAACGTTGGTCATTATTACAAAAATTCAAATCAAAACCACTGTGAGTTACCACCTTAAACCAGCCAGAATGGCCATCATCAAATAGTCTACAAACAGTAAATTCTGGAGAGGGTGTGGAGAAAAAGGAACCCTGTTACACTGTTGGCAGGAATGTAAATTGGTGCAACCACTGTGGAAAACAGTATGGAGATTCCTCAGAAAACTAAAAATAGAATTACCATTTGATCCAGCAACCCCACCCCTGGGCATCTATCCAGAGAAAGCCATGACTCGAAAAGATACATCTACTCCAATGTTCACTGCAGTACTGTATACAATAACCAAGACATGGAAACAGCCTAAATGTCCATTGACAGAGGTGTAGATAAGAAGATGTGGAACATATACACATTGGAATATTACTCAGCTATTAAAAGGGAAGAAATAGCGGCATTTGCAGCAACATGGATGGACCTAGAAATTATCTTGCTAAGTGAAGTCAGTTAGACAGTGAGATACCAACAGCAAATGCTGTCACTTACATGTGGAATCTAAAAAAAGGACACAGTGTATTTCTTTGCACAACAGATACTAACTCATAGACTTTGAAAATCTTATGGTTTCCAAATGAGACAGGTTAAGGGGTGGGGGAATGCACTGAGGGTTTGGGATGGAAATGTTGTAAAATCTGGTTGTGATGATCATCGTACAACTATAAATGTAGTAAAATTCATTGAGCAATAAAAAAAAAAGAAACAAAAAGAAAATTTTCTGAATGCTCCCAGTGACCCAAGTATTTTATTTCTTTATTTTTTTGTACACACAGTACTACTATACAATGTGGTCATCCCAATTTTGCTGTTGATAAAACTGAGGATAATAAGACTTATTTAAAACTAGGGAGCCAGTACCATGCTATCTTGATTACCATGTCTTTGTAATATTGCCTAAAGTCTGGGAGAGTTACATGGAATTGGAGAAAATAGTTTCATATGATGCAACTAACAAGGGCTTAATCTCTAAAATATAGAAACAACTTATACAATTCAACAGCAATAAAACCAGCAACCCAACTGAAAAAATGGGCAAAAGACCAGAATAAACATTTTCCAAAGATGATAAACAGATGGCCAAAGGCACGTGAAAAGATTCTCAACATCAGTGGTTATTAGCGAAATGCAAATCAAAACTACTGTGGGGTACCACTTGACACCTATCAGAAATGGCCATCATTAACAAGTCCACAAATAACAAATGGTAGAGAGGGTGTGGAGAAAAGGGTACCCTCCTCCACTGTGGGTGGGAATGTAAACTGGTACAACCACCATGGAAACCAATATGGAGGTACCTCAGGAATCTCATTATAGAACTACCGTGTGACCCAGCAATCCCACTCTTGGGCGTATATCTGGACAAAGCTTTCATTGAAAAGTATACATTCACCAGTATGTTCATTGCAGCACTATTCACAATATCCAAGACATGAAAACAACCTAAAGGTTCATCAACAGATGAATGTATTAAGAAGTTGTAGTATATATACACAATAGAATACTACATAAAAAAGACCAAAATAATATCATTTGCAGCAACATGGATGGAACTAGGGACTCTCCTACTAAGTGAAGTAAGTCAGAAAGAGAAAGAAAAATACCATATGATATCACTTATATTCAGAATCTAATGTATGGCACAAATGAACCTTTCTATAGAAAAACTCATGGATTTGGAGAACAGGGTTCTGATTGCCTCAGACAGTGGGAGAGGAAGGGAGTGGGATGGACTGGGAGTCTGGGGTTAGTAGATGCAAACTATTGCATTCGAAGTAGATAAACAATGAGATCCTGTTGTATAGCACAGGCAACTATATCTAGTCACTTATGATGGAACATGATGGAGGATAAGGTAAGAAAAATAATTTGTATGTATTTGTGTGACTGGGTCACTTTGGTATACAACTAAAACTGACAGAACACTATAAGTCAACTATAATGCAAAAAATAAGAATCATAGCAACATGGATGGACTTAGAAATTATCATGCGAAGTGAAACCAGTCAGACAATTAGACAGCAACACCCAATGCTACCGCTTACATGTGGAAACTAAAAAGACACAATGAACCTTTTTACAGAACAGACAATGACTCACAGACTTTGGAAAACCTTGGTTTTTCAAATAAGATAGTCTGGGGGGTGGGGGATGCACTGGGGGATTGGGATACAAAATCTGTAAAATTGACTTGTGATGATTAATGTACACCTATAATTGAAATAAAATCCATTAAGAAAAAATAAAAAATAAATAAAATAAAATTTAATAACAAAAAAATAAAAGAAATAAAAAAATAAAATTAAAAAATGAAACGCGTGATGTTATATTTCTATAAATGACTTCAATCTCCCACTATTATGACTAAATTATAGACATTTATTTTGATTTATAATATATTTCTTGAAAATGAATATGTATTTATTATACTTCAGCCACAAAATATGTATTCATTATACTGGTGATGTCATAGGTATAATTTGCATGACAATTGCCAGTTTCAAATATATTAGTGTTATCTCATATCACACCTTATTTGACTAGTAAACATAGGAAGGACAGACACAAAAATGCCAGTTTAACAATAATGCTCAAAAATGAGGTTGAGGAAAGCCCCACATCAATTATGTGGCACTCAGTAATTTGAAAATAAGTTTTCTGTCTTTAGGCTTTTAGGTCATGTGGCTTAAGACACACACACACACACACACACACACACACACACAAACACACGTGATGTGAATGACTATCATTCAGATTAAAATCAAATTTTCTTTTTTTAAAGAGAGATATTTTAAATAATATTTTAGTCATATGCTTTTATAAGAGTTTTGGAACTTAATTTGGAAATCTTAAAGTGTTAGAAAATTAATAATGTGTCTAAAGGAATAAACTCTCCTAAAGAGCCCGGGTTATTTTTGATGCAGGAGCCTTTGTGTGGCATTTGTGATTTGCTAAGTCTGACATATAAACCAGCGGGACCTGTATCTCAGATGACTAGAGTTCGTTTTTAATTTTATAAAAATTATTTTTAATATGAAATATCATTTATTCACTTATAAAATTAAATATTTTGTTTTTTATTATAAGTGAATAAATAAATCTGAAGTGGTATGCTATGAAGCTCAATTTTAAAGTGAGTGTGATATTTTAATAGTTTGACATCAACAGTTATTGAATGAAATAACCTTTAAAGACATGTCTAAAATATATCTCACAGAGAGATAGCCAAACTCTCCACAAAACTAAGTTATTAAAAAGTAAACATGATTAAGTTACAATCTGCAACAGAATTTTTAATTCTTTGTTTTTTTATTTTTCCAGTATAGCTGGTTTACAGATTTCTGTCAGAATTTTTAGTTCTTAGAGTATTACTATGTTGCCATCTCACTGGAATATTTACTTGTAGACATATTTCAAATTGCATCAATATTTATGAAAATAATTTTCCTGACCAAACTTAAAAGAGGCAAAATCTCTTTGCCTAAACAGTGCAAAATGAGTAAAACATTCCATTACACTACTGTGTCATTTATTCAACCAATATTAACTGTGGAACTCTTACCAACTCTAGGGAAATGAAAATAATGGCATATTCTTTGCCATCTAGGAATTCTACATTTCAGATTTTCTGAATAATTTCTTAATTTTAGGACAAAATAATGATCTTAGACCTGTGATAATCTTTTCTTTTTTATATTTTTCCCTTTAAAAAAAGGTATATAAATTTTGGGATGTAGGGAGTAATTTATTAATTCAAGGGCTGAATAAACCATATATTGCCTAATTTTATAGCAACTGTATAGTTCATAATTTTGAAGATTCAGTAATTTCAATCTATTTAGGAGGTTGTTGTGGCAGAGAGTCGGCCCTCAGTTGATGGAGTGACATGCATAAATATGAAGCTGCCTTTGCTTCTTTGCTTGCTGTCTCTACACAATTCAATTCTGAACACTGAATCAGTTATTCATTCCCCACTGCCTTTTCTCTCATATTTTATCATCGGAGTCTTAACATCTGTCATGTCAAAATATATTTTAGAGATGGTGAAGCAGAACTGTTTTAAAGAATGTGGTTAAGATGCAACCCTTCTTATTGTCCCCCTTTATTTGTTTGGTTGTATGTCTAAGATCAGAAGTGGAAGGAGACCTTTAGGTTATACTCTGAGCAATACGAGCCCTCCATGAATTTTAGCATCACTCACCAGGGATCCACAATGGGATTTGGAACAATACCTCAAAGCAATAGAATGTAATCATTTCCCCAGACTTAATATCCTTCTAAGACACAAAAGGACCCAAAAGCTAACTTCTATAAAGACCAATGCAAGAAGATGTTCCATCGAGACTCACTACATCTCAATAATTGTGCTTGGGGATTTTACAGCTATTTCTTTTAATTGTTTCAGCAATTATTGAAGCAATTATTTTAGTCATTTTTTAAATATGAAGAAGCTGACCTTAAGTCCTTTTCTAAAGCTTGCAAAACCAGCATATAACATAACATAGTTTGCAACATACTTTATTATCATTCCATATTCCTTGTTTTCTTTACACATCATTATTGCCAAATCTAATCGAATTAATGAATATGTGAAGAATTTATTTCAAATGACTCACATTTTCCTAAGACCTTGTAACAAAGCCTTTTTAAAAATTTATAATTTTTCAGTAAATGAGCATCAATACCATAGTTAATCAAGATGTTATTTAGGTCGTTATGGTCCATACTGAAAAGAAGTATCCAAATCATGTCTTTTATCCCTATTTTTAGAAGCCTAAGGGCTTTCAAAGGAAGAAAATTAAGTATATACTAAAATGTGACTCAAGGAGTCCTGTTGTGGCTCAGCAGAAACGAATCTGACTAGTAACCTGGCCTCACTCAGTGAGTTAGGATCTGCCGTTGAAGTGAGCGGTGGTGCAGGTTGCAGACATGGCTTGGATCCCATGTTGCTGTGGCTGTGGTTTAGGCCAGAGGCTATAGCTCCAATTCAGCCCCTAGCCTGGGAATTTCCATCTGACACGAGTGTGTTTTATATTTATAATATCATACTTGGATATGTTATTATTGGAATGTACAATACAGTTATCAGAAATGTAAAAAAATCAAATGGAAATCAGAAAAAAGGAAATGATATGAACACATAGTTTGTTTAAATTATGTTTTATACTCCGAGTTTGTTTTGTTTTCTGCATGTTATCTAAAACTAAATCAGACTTGAATTTTTGGGAAGCAGTAGACCCTGGAACCAGCCTGCCTTAGTTCTAAATGTAGTTCTTTCATTATCTATTAAATTTATATACTTTAGCTACACTGCCTCTAATTTTTCAGCCCTAAAATCAGATGCCAATAAACCATTATGGAGAGGACCTTTATGTGAAGTAAACCTTTAAATCACTTAACAGTGTCTTCTATTTAATAACCACTTAATAAGTGTAACTATAATTTATCATTACCAGTAGTAGTAGTTGTAGTACTAGTAGTTAGTCTTAGTCATCATCATCATCATAGTAGTAGTAGAGAATGAGAAAAGAAATGGTGAGTAAGAGTTTCCTCAAGACTTGAGACCCACACATTAACGTGAAATCAGGAGGGCAACCAGTTGAATAGACAAATAAAAAAAGGTGAACTTTTAATTGTATTTCTGTAGATAGGTAACAAATTACCACAAACTTTGGGGGCATCAAACAATACACCTTTTTTTCTGTTACCAATCTAGAGGCCAGAAATCTGAAATAGGTTTCACTGGGTTCAAATCAAGGTATTACCAGAGTTTAGTCCTTCTGGAGCCTTTAGGGGAGAATCTATTCCTTGCCTCTTCCAGCTTCTGCAGATTACTGACATTTTTCATCTTATTGTCACATAATTCCAGTCTCTATTTCTATCATCATATCACCTTCTCTTCTGAAGTAACATGTCTCTCCGTGATAGTGAAGTTACACTATCCCTCTTATAGTGGTACACATGACAAAGTTTAAACCTACCTGAACAACCATGCATAATCGCCCCATAGTTAATTTAATCACACATGTATAGTCCCTTTTGCCATATAAAGTAACATTCACAGGTTCCAGTATTAGGATGGACGTGGGCATCTTTAGGGGTCATTACTCATCCTACAGCAGCTTTATTTTCACGTTGCTCTTAATCAATATATTTATAACTTTAATACACATGATTGGAATCGGGATTTTTGGTAGTTTTTGGAGAGCTATTTACTTTCAAATTAATGTTAATCCTTTTAAAAAAAAGGCAATAGAAAGTTAGATTTTAATAACAATATAAAAAGTAATGGAATGCTTTGTAAGACATCTTTTACTTGTCAGTCTTTCTTCTTCTCTAATCCTATAAGGGAATAGTTAATGTTATAATAAAAAAGTGTGATATGTGACCTATAGCAAAAACTCAGTTTTCATTGACTGCCGTAAGATAGTATAAATAAGACATCTTTTACAGAAATGAAACAAAACAATAATAACCAAAAAAAAAAAAAAAAACAGAGGCTGGAGACAGTGTTTATTTCCAGGTCTAGATTTGTACATGCATTATCTCACCTAAGCCTTCTATCCCCAAATTAAGCACCTTGGCCCGTGTTGCACATGGGAATACTCACGCTCAGGCTGGTGAAGGCTCCTCTAAGTAGCAGAGGTGGGAATCCACTCTGATTTCTGCTTAAGGCCCAGTGTCTCATAATGGTGTTCTTATTTTCTAGCATCAAATCTCTGTGTTAATATCATCCATTTTACAAATTCCATTTGTTCACAAATGTAAGTTTTCTTCTAGAATTGTTGTCAGAGGCCTTATTTATAATTTAAAATAATGCCAATTATCAGCTAATTATCTGAAAATTCAGATAAATGACTGTGTAGGCAGAAGATTTGCAAAAAAGAAATAGTGTTATTTTAAGGTCTGAATTCACTTTGCAATGAGGAATTTTCTTTGATAGGTGATGAAAACTTGTATTTTTTGGTATAAATTCTCCAAATGGCCAAGTAACAGGCTTTTATGGTAGTTTACATAACTAAGAAGATACTGAATAGTTTGTCATATTTTCCATCTTCTCTGATTCTCTTGAATTTCTTAATCCTTTTTTCTATTATTTTCTGTTAAACATTATATTTTATTATCTAAATTGTCAGAAAGCTAGTAAAAATCCTAGTTGTCTTTGGAATTCCCATTGTGGCACAGCAAGTTAAGAACCCAACTAGTATCCATGATGATGAGGGTTTGATCTCTGGCCTTGCTCACTGGGTTAAGGATCTGGCATTGCTGTGAACTGTGGTGTAGATCACAGATGTGGTCGGATCCTGCATTGCTGTGGCAGTGGTGTAGGCCAGCAGCTGCAGCTCCAATTATTTGACTCCTAGCCTGGGAACTACCACATACTGCAGGTGTGGCCCTAAAAAAAAGGAAAAAAATCCTAGCTGTCTTTCTTTAAAATTTGAAAATGATAGAAAATGTTATCTGAAATTATAAAAACACATTACCTTTGAGATATGTACTCACTTATTTTCAAAGAATACCTTGTGATATTTCATGATGTCTTAAAGGCACTTAGAGAATATTAAAAATACAAATTATATGGGAGAAATGTCAGTGACTTTCAGCTGTATAAATCAGAAAGTTTAGTATACCATGGCTAATGATATTTACACCAGTGAGATCCTGGTTTGACACTTCTGTGGGAAGCATTAGTGTTTCATTTATCAATCAAAATAAATACCTTAGTGTTATATAAGAAATCGGGCTGCTCTTCTATAACAAATTATAAAAGAGAGGTCAAGTTTTCTAGAATTTTGAGACCATTACTCTGACACTAAATCATATGTGTGTTTCACCAGCTCTTGAAGTAAGTGTGTAAATTAGTAAATTATGGAGTCTCCATCATAGTAAATAAATGTATACATTTTTCTTAAACTTAGAAGAAAAATACATCATATGCTATTAGAAAGTTGTAGCATCAGAACCAAGAGTCATATTAAGGAGGACCTGTGGCGGGTATATTTAATCTTAGTCTGAAATTAAAAAACATTAATATTCTTTAAAGTCTTATTACCTTTACCTCTTTTCCCAAAGCATTTTATTTTCAAATTTATCTTCTTAGTGGCATTTTATTCTTTTTATCTGATTATCATTAATTTTACTATATTTATTTTAGCATGTTTATTGAGGTGTAATTAATATATTCAAATTTCATATACTTCATATATAAACTTTATGGGTTTTAACATATGCACACACCTGTGAAACCATCACTACAATCAAGGTAGTAAACTTATTCATCGCCGCTATAAGTTTCCTCCTGCCCCCCTCCACCCTTTCTTATGGTAAGAACACTTAAGATCAGTCTTTTAACAATTTTTTTTTCTATTTACAACGCAGCATTGATTACTATACACACTATGTTGTAGAGCATATCTCTGGAACTCATTCTTCTTGTATACCTGAAACTTTATACCCGTTAACTCCCTATTTCCTTCTCCCACCAGCCCCTGGTAATGGTTTCTACCCTCTGCTTCTATGATTTTGACCATTTGAAATTAGGATTTCAAAGTGCTACCTGCACTGTCACGTCCACTGCAGGATTATTCATGATAGCCAAGATATGGAAACCATCTAAATGTCCATTAACAGTGAATGGATAAGGAAAATGTGGTATATACATAGGTTGAAGTATTGTTCGGCCTAAAAAGAGAAAGGCATCTTGCTATATGTAACAATATGGATAAACCAGAAGGACATTATGCTTGATGAAATAAACTAGTCACGAAAGGATAAAATGTATTGCTTTATTGGATAAACGTAGAGACTAACCTTATTCTGCTTTAAAATTAAAACCTGTGTAATTGTGCTGCTACCCTACCAAAAATAACTCAACATTAACAGTTCCTTCATCTTATGCTGAATCCCGGTCTCTCTAAACCATTTACCTAGCTTGAAGACTGATGTCTTCAAGAATGTTGAATGATGTCACCCTTATTTCCCATGACTGTAGAAACCCAAGTAAAATCAACTATAAGAGATTTATTAGCCATATACCCTACACTTTTCCTCCACTACTATTTCATCCAAACATAGATAAGAATATTATTCCCTCTTGAAAATGCTGATTTGGACTATTGAGTATTCCCCTTGTCTTAAACCTAGTTATTTATTCTTACTCATGGAAGCTCACCCCAGATAAATTGTGTTAAGAATGTACATAAACTTAATCTCAGAGATAAATAGAAATCTTATAGCTTCCTCTCCAGGAGAAGAGTAAAATCACTACTTTCCTCTCTTCAGTTCCTTAGTTCTTAAAGGAGGGAGGTTGAGCCAGATGTCTTCCACATCAAAAGTTTCATGAGAATTCTAAGCCAGGGAGAAATTTGACAGTGATCCATTTTTGAAGCATTTTTAAATTACCTTTAGGGCACAAAAATGAGAAACATTTCTCTTCCCAGTAAACTCTTACACACATGCTAAAAAATATGTAAAACATATCAGCAAAATCTAGTGCAGTTTAAAAGCAATACTTTGAACAGTTTGTGGTTGATTTTTTAAAGTAAATAAATAATATCCAGTGTTAATCATAATACTGTGGTAATTATATAATACCACTCTTTAATTTTAGAATGTGAACCCAAACCACTCTTTCCACACATTAATGCTATTTCTGAATCATTGTTAAACTATATCATTATTACATACATTACATCCTGTGGGTTACTAGGGACCCAAGGGAGGCGATTATTTTGCTTGGAATTTGACTGACAGAGCTATGAAAATAATCACTACACTTTCTTAAATTTTATGATGAGTTTTGGATTTTTTCCACTTGTAATAATAGCAATTATTATTAGTAATACATGTTGAATAAAAGGGAAAGAAAAGAAATAGAAACTAACCTCACTATAGTTTTATAATTCTAGTGTTCAATTCAAGGGACACACCATTTGGTCTCTAATTTGTGTAAGGTATTATGGTGCCATGGTATGAAATAAAAATGATGTAGGCATTATTCCTGTTTTGAGTAAAATAATATTAAAGTAGGAATAATTATAAACAACATGGAATAAGAAACTGCATCTTACAAGCACATATAAATATGATGGATTCATAGACATTCTTACTTTTTGATTGTTGAAGATATTGTAGAGAAGGTAACATTTTTAAGTCCGACATAAGAACAGAATTTGGCAATACACTGTTTTAGGGCAACCATATATGTGTGTATATATAGGTATCTTTCATCTATCTATCTATCTATCTATCTATCTATCTATCTATCTATCTATCTATCTATCATCTATCTACTACTCTCTCTTATCTATCCATCTAGATGTAGAGGTATTCATAGGTAGTGTTATTTTCAGGAAATTATAAGTATGCTAGGGTATAACAAGAATTGAATGAGATAGTAATCTAAGAGGTAAGTTTAGACCAAATAGTAGAACATCTGGCATGTAATGCTATTATTTCACTCTTTACTATTAACTATTCATAAATAGATGTAGAGCAGGTCTTTATTGTAAACAAGTTGGACTTCAGAATAGTAGCTCTGTCAGGATTTTGAAAAAACAAAAAAGAAGAAGCAGAGGCTTCCTAACAATAGCAAAATGAGAATTTATTAGAAGGTCTAAAGGATATATAAACAATATTAAAAGTTGGAAAATGGGCTCAGAATTATCAGCAACTATGGCATTTCTGGAGGTGATTACAGAGATTCTTATTGATAAATATTCACTTCTTCCAAAAAGACTCTATCATACTCCCTTCAGAGAATGCATCTCTAGATTTTGCCGGTAGGAGAAGGCAGCTAGCCAGCTCCTAGGCTAGTTGTGTAGAGTGAGGATGGAATATGGGTATCTTTCCTTCTCAGATAATCATCCGTATTTTCTAATGATACTAGTCCATTGGCCTTTTGGAATATTTTATTGGAAAAACTGTTTTTTTCCTAGGTATTTCACTATTTGCACTGGCTTCCTTAGGGTTTCTAAATGTTGCTATTTCATCCCCATTCCACCTTCCAGATTTGGGTGGTTATTTTTTCCTCACTTGATCCTTTGTCCTAGTGGATTTATGTTTTTAAATATATGTCATACTACTATATATTTAATAGGGTTATGGGAGAAAACAAAATATGTATGTTCAATCAACCATCTCAAAAGGGAACATATTGTCTTTTTTTTTTTCCCTGAGAACGTGATGACAGGTTTATAGTTAACCAGAGTACAGAGCTTGTTCACTGAATCTTCATCCTTATTGCAGTTTCTTGCATAATCATATGGGGTTAGGAAATGAGAAATTCCTTTTTGCTTTGACCCAGACAACTTCACTG
Source organism: Catagonus wagneri (assembly GCA_004024745.2). NCBI lineage: Eukaryota > Metazoa > Chordata > Mammalia > Artiodactyla > Tayassuidae > Catagonus > Catagonus wagneri. The sequence goes on from PVHT021183608.1 coordinate 4,283,061, forward strand.
ATCCTGATGTCAGTGTGCACATCTGACATTCCATCTCCTTGATAGAAAATGGCAGTATCTCCTTGAGTGCCAAGGGCACACTGCCCAAGGCCTACCTACCCATGGATGTGTTGTAAATATTTTTAGTGTACACTCTGTTCATTATTTCATTGATGATAAACAGCCTTTCTTCTTGTCACTCTTCTTTATGGAAACCATATAAATCCATATGACAAGGAAACTCAAAGCAGAATACTACAAGTCACTCCCTAGCTGGCCTCATGCTGCTGTCCTCTGAGTGCTTACAGTTTCCCAGGAGCCACCAGACAGTCCAACCAGACCACTTGTACCCTGATCGTCATCATGCCTGCATTGACTATTAGTAAATTGTTTATGAGGCTCCCGTGCCAGTCAGCATTAACAGGAATCCAAATAATTGAACAACAGCCTCCCCACACTTTTTTTTCCCCTATATTCTAACTCCATTTATCTCCCACATGAAAGGGAGAACACAATTGCTAGAATCATCTAGCACCTACTCTCTCTTCCTATAATGAGGAGACCCTACTTGCTTCTTCACTAAGATCAGGGTTTTTCCCCTCACGATAATTACTAGTAGTTAAATTGGGGGAACTAATGGTCTATCAATATTTCTCTGTTCCCTCACTGGGTTTATGCTATCTCTCTCTCCACAACAATTAACTAAGGGTCCTAAGTTTTACACATCTCCATAAACAAAATTGTCAGTGGCCATTTACTTTAGCAGTGATTCTGAATATATGAAACTGCCAAATTTCTATTTAATTGATTTTGCATTAACAGTGTGTGTGTATATATAAATTTACGTAATATATACTTCCTGGCTGAAGTGTTGTTTTAAGTTTTTAAATACAGTTGAATAAAATCTAGGGAGAATATTTATTTTAAGTGCTAGAAGTGGATTTCTGACTCTGCAACACTAGAGTTGGACTGTGTCTTTGTTTGAGGAAACTCTGCTAAATTTATAAAACTTAGTGTCACATTGCTTATAAGTAGTTTTGCCAAGAACCCAAAAGGAAATGCTCAAAGTATTATTATAATTTGATTTTCATTGATACACATTATGTGAATATGGACTGTGTAAGTGTATTCATTTTAGGGAGGAATTATAATATTCTTGACTTTTCTTTAACAATGGTGCAGTCATTCTTAGTAAGCATAAAGTTCTGCTATATAAAACAATTATGTGATAATAGTATTTATCTACTAAGAATAACTACTGAATCAAAAACTTATGAAAACTTTAAAGTCAATTAGTCAATCTAACAGTGAAAATGATTCTGCCATTCCGCTCTCATTTTGATAGGATGATAGCCATATTTGAAAGAAGGTCATTACTGGTAATAACATAATTGAAGGATGTCTGTGGAAATAGATATGCTTTGTAAGCTGATAGGCAAAACAATTTTGTGGAGTTTCTTATGTGCTTTTTACCACTCAGATGCTCAAATGTCCTTTTCATGCTTATCCATATGCCCTGTGCCTTGCCGGTACTTTTCTTTTACGTTGGGAAATTTTCTTACTCAAAAAAAGTTTATCTCAAATATAAATATTCCAGTCACCTTGGTTGATATATTTAAATGGGACAATATTTCTAATCTGTGAAATAGTGGTTTAAATTGTATGTGTAGTATGTCATATATATTATATAATACACAAATTGTATAAATTTTATAAACATTGCATGTAACTGTCTTTGTACTTCTCAGAACTGTCCTCTCATCTCTCTTGCCCCTTCACTAGGGTATATGGCCTCTCAGTGGGGCATATCTGGAGTTTTTCTTTGAGTTCTTTCTTTCTTGATTTAGTCTATAGCAAGCCCAGTGAGCTTGTAACTCAGGAGAGATCTTTCTCAACTCTCCTGCCATTCCTCCAGTGGCAGGCAGTTTTGCCTCATTCTCAGCATGAAGGCTAGAGGAGAGAAAAAATTCTCCTAGGTCTTCTACTCCTGCCTTAGATCACAGTAGGACCAGTGATGCAGAGAGAGCATTTTTGGATACTCCTCTCCTGCATTCCACTAAATGCTTTGTATACGCTTATTATTATTTTTTTTTTTTTTTTTTTTTCTTTTTGCCTTTATGTAGAGCCGCACCTGCGGCATATGGAGGTTCCCGGGCTAGGGGTCTAACAGGAGCTGTAGCTGCCGGCCTTCGCCACAGCCACAGCAATGCAGATCCGAGCCACGTCTGCAACCTACACCACAGCTCACGGCAACGCCGTATCGTTAACCCACTGAGCAAGGCCAGGGATTGAACCCGCAACCTCATGGTTCCTAGTCGGATTCATTAACCACTGAGCCAGGAAGGGAACTCCTGTATACGCTTATTAGAGACCTATGTTAAAAAAAAAAAAAAAAAGGCAGATGGCCCTTGTATGTTCAGGACTTCTTGGTATTCTAAACCACCTCTTCTTAAAATTCTACCATAAGAAAACAGTCTAGGTTTCATTCTTCAAATAGATTTAAAACTCTTTTTGTATTTAAATTAACTAAATTACTTTTCAGTATCTCATTAATGAGCTTAAAAATAACCATGGTTTTATAGATTGTTCAGCAAATTCTTGTTATTTGAAAACAGTTAAATGATGAAAGTTTTACATTGTTGTCACCAGATATTTACATGTAAAGTTAACTTCAGTAATGGTTTATTTTTTTCTAGCTCCATTCATCAAATTAAATGATGTTTTAGAATTTCATTCTGTCAAAAATGCACTGCTATCTGGGGCATTAGATTTAAAAACTCTATATGAAAAACTTTTTTCTAAATTATACAAAATAGCATTTTATTTAGAAAGAATTTTACTTTTGAATAGGATTTTCAAACAGAATGACTTTAAATGTCCATGAATGTAATGAAACTGGTATTTGGTCAACAAATAATGATTAATAATACTATAATAAGGTTAAGTATTTTTTAATTAAAAAAATGGAGTTTAGTTGATTACAGTTTTTGTGTGCCAATACAATAGTTTTGGGCCAATTTCTGCTCTACACCAAAGTAACTCAGTTATATATACTTACACATTTTTTTTAATGTTCTTTTCCATCATGGTCTGTCCCAGAAGACTGGATATAGTTCCCTGTGCTACACAGTAGGACTTGTTGTTTATTCATTCTAAATATAATAGTTTGCATCTACTCAAATTCTTGGTCCATCCTTCTCCCTACCCCCACCGTATTTAAGTATTTTAATGTCATTTAATTACTAAAAATTTTCTATTTAGGACAAACAAAATTTAGAGGACTTTGAGTGGAATGTTGGCTTTTTTTCAGTACTGTTATTACTTCTCATAATGGAACTTATAAGATCCTTATCTAGGGTGATCGTAATCTCAAATTCCAAGAAAAGTGAGAAACCTATCTCAATATTTAGGTGCTCCAACCTTAAGTTAGTCTGGTTACTAGTTAAGGTAACTGGTAACCTTAACTAGTTTTCATTCCTAACAGATTTTCTATTTTATCTCTGAAATAATGTCTGAAATCAATTCCATGAAATCCATACTTTTATAGCGCTCATCTTCTCTATTTCTCAAAAAGCCAATTTTTTTCTGGCTTTTGTACTTTTCTGGCTTTTCTTTACTTTCTACTCTCTCTTTCTTATTGCTTTCTACTCTCTCTTTCTCTTTCAGAGTTTCTTTCCCTTCATTAATTAATGCCTGTAGCACCTGCATCACTGTTTTTACACTTTCTTATCATAATTCATGAATGTTTCAGTATATGTGCATGTGTGCTTACCTTTTTTTCTCTTCAGAGTATCAGCCTCCTAACCTGCCACAATCTATTTCCATAGTCATACTTTCCCACAATCATACTCTCAACAGTAGTTGCAGTACTCCAATCTTCCATTGCTACGGACACTCCTACCTCTCACTATAGCATATCCTTCTAGATCACATACATTCACATCAGTAATTTTTTCACCACTTCAATAACTCCAATTTTTAAAGCTTCTATTTTTACAATCTGGGGGGTGGGGGCATGCACTGTGGGTTTGGGATACAAAATCTGTAAAATTGACTTGTGATGAATTATGTACACCTATAAATGAAATAAAATCCATTAAGAAAAAAAAATAAAGCTTCTATTTTTTACTATCAATCATTGCATTAATATTATCATTTTTCATCTAATCTAGTTATACTACGTTTTCCAGCATCACATGGCTCCCTTGCATAAAAACATCAAATCTTTCACCTGGGAAAGGAAAAAAAAAAAAACTGAAAACTCTGTGAGACCATTCACCTATTATACATATATGTTTTTTGTTTGTTTTTTGTTTTTTACTTTTTTAGGGCCACGCCTGCAGCATATGGAGGTTCCCAAGTCTAATCGGATCTGTAGTTGCCAGCCTACACCACAGCCACAGCAATGCAGGATCCAAGCCGCATCTGCAACCTACACCACAGCTCACAGCAATGCCAGATCCTTAACCTACTGAGTGAGGCCAGGGATCGAACCCACAACCTCATGGTTCCTAGTCAGATTCGATTCCACTGCGCCACGACTTAAACTCCTGTATCTATATTTTAATAGATAAATGATGGTAGACAATAATAAGAAAATATAGTGATGGATTTTTTAAATTCCTGAAAAATAAAGTCAAAATCACCTTATTATTCAATGATACTACCCTAGTATACTTTACTTACAGCTTGCTGGAAACAGTAATAAAAACTGCTAGCATTTGAGGAGCACTTTATGTTGTGCTTACTTTGGGTTCTACATCATGCCTGGATTTAGGTTTATAATCTCCACAACAAATCCATGGCATATCTACTATTTTTAGAACCATTTTACAGATGACAATACTAAGTCATGGCAGAAGTACAGAAAAGGACATGGTTTCAGTCCATGCTCTGAATTGCTATACCCTACTTCCTCTATGTCATGTTTGTTTGTTTTTGTTGTCAAATAAGATGAATGAAGTTTATCTGCTCTCATTAAAACTAAGATTCTCCATTTGTGCCCAGATTCCTCTGCGGAAATCTTAAGTGCTGTGTCATTGATATGGTCTTCTCTTTTGCTTTATCAACAAATTTCTCTTCTTCCCATCTTTACCTCTGTTTCTTATGTGGAACTCAATCTTAAAATACCGTGTCCTCTGGCAATAGAAACTACTTTTATTCTTCACCCCATTCCTCACCTTGCTCCTTTACAACTCCTTCCTCTGTAGTTGTATATTGGTTCCCCAAAGATGTCTATATAGTAATTTCTCTAATCTGTGAATATATTATGATAAAAAGAAAATGGGAATTAAAATTATAGATAGAATAAAGGGAACTAATCCCCTGATCTTAAAAATAAAGAGATTATTGTGGTCTTCTAGGCAGGCACAATATAATCTTAGGGTCATTACAAGTGAAAGAAGACTGCCAAGAGTCAGAGGGAAAAGTGACTATGGAATAAATACCAGAAAATAGAGAAAAGGGGTCATAAGCCAAGGAATGTGAGAAGCTTCTAAGAGTTATAAAGGGAACTGAAATGAGTTTTCCTTCAGAGTCTCTAGAAAGAACAGAACAGTGCAACAGTACCAACACTTTGATTTTGACCCAGTGAGACTTTCACACTACATTTGCGATAATTCTTAAAGCAGAAATAGGAAATTCATACAGCCTCACACATAGGTTCATCTTTTAGCTGAGGAATTTGTCTAATATTCCTGTGTTTTAAGGAAGTTTCTCTGTTCATAATTTAAAAATAAGTATTAATTTATTGAAAGTATATTACTAAGAATTACCTAATATCAATAATATGTCCATTTCTCAATACCAGCCCTTCCAGGCATACACACCAGAGGCAGGTAACCAGTTCCAGTTCATGTTTTGTTCATAATTGAAGGATGCCATATTTACATTCTATATTAATATGTCTACTTGCAGGACCTACTTTAACATCTTCTTTTCTAAATTTTAATTGCCAGGTAAGATTGTTTTTTTTACACTCATGAGCAAATTTCCAATATTTTAGTTTTTTCAATCTACATATTTTCTAATGTATATTTGTTTTGCCAATTAAACTTAAACCTGCCAATTAGAATAACATAGTTTGTAGAACTATTTCAGTGCTCTAAACATTCTGTTTAATGCCTGAGAGAGACAGAGAGAGAGAGAGCAAGAGAGATAGAGAAGGATGTTGAGACAAATAACAACGTCAAGATCTGAGGAAGAGTGAATGCATAATCTGACAATTCTCTGAGGTTTTGACCAAGAGATAGAGCTTCAATAATTATTAAAACATGTTAATAAAACACTTTAATTTTTGAAATGTAGCAGGGTTAAAGAAAAAATATAAGGAAATCTTAGAAATCGACTTTCATTTAGAAATAAATTAGGGAAATGTAAACCATCCGTAGTGCTAAATATTTTTCTCAAATTATTTTTGGAATTTGCAGACACATGTGTAAATAAAAAAGTCAGCTAGGGGCATGATATAGCAATGAGGAACTTTTATGTTTAGTAATGAGTTGATTGGCTTTTACATAGGGCTCACAAATATAGTATTTTTAAAAATTTTGTGTTTTTGAAGCAGTCTTTGGAATTGTATAATTCTCTCCTGTCATCTCTGAATTGGGTTCTTGTCTAGGAAATATATCTGTTTATAGCCATATCTATCTTATCAGTTTCTATCTATATCTATAGCTGTGTATCTACCTCTATATGTATAAATTATTACTCATGTTTTCGTTAGGCTATTTAGGACGATAGCAGTGTCAAAGTAAATGTTTTTAAAATAAAATTCAAAGTAAAATAATAGTAATTTTGTGAGAAAAGTGTTTTAACTTAAAAGACTATTCACTGGCTCTTGCATTATAAATTTTGCAAAGCAAAACCCATTTAATTATTTAGAATATTCTTAGTGGGGATGGTCTCAAACATTTATGTGTTTTGTCCCTTAAATCCATTTAAAAATTGCCATGTTTCAGTTTGGTCTAGTTTATTTCAGTTTGGTATAGTTTTACTGCTTAGCAAGCAGTGACTTAAGGGACAAATCTAGCCCTTTATCTGTTTTTGTTTCTGTTTTGTTTAAATACAGTTTTATTGGGACACGGCCAACCCATTTTTTATATTTTATCTCTAAGTGTTTTCATGTCACAAAGACATAGCTAAGTAGCCTGTGAGACACTCTGTTGCCCACAAAGAATAATATTTATGATGTGGCCCTTTACAAAAAAATGTGAAATATGGGTTCAAATTTAGGAATCACTTATGTGTTATGCAATGTGTATTAGATTACTTGTTTTCTTATGTTTATACAACATCTTGAATTTGATAGGCATTTAGTAAGTATTTGCTGAGCATCTTAGTTCATGAAAGCATGGATGTTTGGAGAGAATGGCATGCGGCGAGAAAGCACTGAAACTGAACTCCTTCCCTGTACCCTACCATATGTATTTCTTCCGTCAAGGAATTCCTGAGTTCTGTCTTTTATGATAAACTAGTTATCTGTGTGAATTGAGAAAAAAAAGCAATCAAAAGAAAACTTGAGTCATTAGGAGACAAGATGGTGGAGTAGAAGGACTTGAGCTGGTGGGGGACTTTAATACCCCCCTTACATCAGTGACTACATCATCCAGACAGAAAATCAATAAAGAAACACAGACCTTAAAGGAAACATTACACCAGATAGACTTAATTGATATTATGGAATATTCCATTCAAAAGCAGCAGAATACACATTCTTCTTGAGAACACATGGAACATTCTCCAGGACCTAGAGATTATCATACTAAATGAAGAAGATCAGACAGAGAAATTCAAATACGTGATATCACTTATATGTGGTATTTAAAAATTGATACAAATGAACTTATTTACCAAACAGAAACAGACTTGTGAATTTAGCGAACAA
>PVHT021183608.1:4291924-4309212 GCA_004024745.2 Catagonus wagneri
TGCTTCAAAGAAAAAAGAAAGGTTGAAGATGAAAAATTATTGCTATGACCCTTTCTCCTTATGATATATTTTTATATGGATTGGGAACTCTTTCTTCAGGGAGGAAAGTCTGATTACAGAACACTGGTTGCTTGGCATGGAGTTTTTGATAACTAAATATTAGTTGAAATAATTTAAATACCAGCAGCATGTCTATAATACATTCTAGGAATCTGACCTCCACTGATCTCATTTGAGAGAAATGAATGGTCCAGTATTTAATTAATTTAAATGCATAATTATTAAAGTTGATTTATGCCTTAACAACTCAGAATAGCACTTATATATGACAATCAAAGCTCTGCTTCTTATCTTTACAATACACTGCTTTGTTTGTATCCTATACTATGCCTTGTTGAATGCCCTAAACTTAAACAACCTGGTCAGATTATAGTTATTTGACTGTGCTCCTCATACCTCTTAGACTACTGCAGCTGATAACAGTTTCAGCTGAACTATCCCTCAGTCATGACATTAGGGAGCCATTAATTGGGAACTCATTATTCATTAATGAAACTTTTTTTTTCACCTTGGAAGTTAACATGCAAATTATGGAAAAAAAAAACACATTATCTCAGAGAACCTGAATTCAAACTGGAGGCATAGTTATAAATGAGAATGTGTGAAAAAATGTTTAAGATAATATAGTTCCTGTATTTGGGTCACAATGGGAGACGTAAGGAAGTAGTGGTTACTATTTCTTGAATTGTGGTCAGAAAAAACTTTAAGAAGAGATGAGATTTGAGCTGAAAATTCAAGAATTTCTTTGCCAGGTTGAAAAACAGGAAATGGGCATTTTAGAAAGATAAATGAATATACACAAGCAGGATAGCAACTGAATTATTTGCATAGTGAATGGAGACTCAGCCACAGATGAGGCTGGAGAGGTATGTAAGAGTCTGCTTAAAGACAGGCATATTGTGTAGAAGTTTAAACCAGACACTTTAGATAATACTAAACATTAGGTCCCAATGGATTACTTGTTTTCTCTAAATAGTTATTTCATTGTTATAATTATCCAAAGTTTATTCTGAAATATAACGATTTTCAATGGATCTGACTAGCATACATGAGGGCGCAGGTTTGATCTCTGGCCTTGCTCAGTGGGTTAAGGATCTGGTGTTGCCATGGACTGTGGTGTAGGTCACAGATGCAGTTTGGATCTGATATTGCTGTGGCTGTGGCGTAGGCTGTCCCTTACAGCTTCGATTAGACCCTGAGTTGGGAACCTCCATATGCCACGTTTACAGCCCTAAAAAGCCAAAAAATAAAAACAAAAAATTTTCTTATTATGCTTTGATGCTTTGTATAGACATATTATGTAAACCACTAAGAAATGGTCTTCACATCTTAGATTCTTCTAAGACTTTATATTGGTACATAGCATTGATTTTTGCAAATTCTCTGAACTAATTTAACTACTCCTGTGGTTGTCCTGTAGTGTAATCCAGAAGACACCTCCTCCATAGTCCCATCTTTTGTCTTCCTCATCTCAATATTAATAAGATCGTTCAAATTTCAGAGGAACAGAGGTTACATGAATTTTAGAATTAACATAACAGTAAATCATGATTAATAAAAATATTAATATTAATCACTGTGCGTTGAGTGCTAGCTCTGTGATAGACATAAGGTGAAGTGTTGGTATATCTGTTCCTTTAATTCTCACACTAACCAATGAGATTGTCATTTCACTGACAAGCAAACTGAAGCTTCAAATGGTTGAGGTCATGTGGATAGAGGCTGGAGTTCAGCTCTGTCAGATTCTAAATAATGTAACACAATGTAAGGTTAATGAAATAACTGATAACTTACTAAACCAAAATAGCTCATGCGTTCTCAAGATATAATTTAGACCCTAGAAAGAATGTAGTACGCCCAATTACTATTAACATTAGAATGAGAAAAGCAATTTCATTGTTAAATATTCTATTGCTCATTTAAAATTTGATTTACAAAGACATTTTTAAAACAAAGTATATAAAGAACATACTTTGAATTCAAATGTTAAGTGCATCTTATTCTAGTGGAAGCATTGGAAGTTGTTTGGAATTCTTGAATGACTATAAATTGGACATTTACATAAAATGAGTTTTATTTCTAAAGGCATATAATTTCGAATCTGCAGAGAGTGTATATGCATGTTTATATGTATAATGAGTTAAATTGGAATGCTGTTACCTGTTAGAATGGGATCTTTCATCTTTAAGGCTGAAATGAAATCAACGTACAAACTATGTAATTGAAAAAGAAAATAGTAACACTATGCCGCTTCTTTTATATGCTTCATATGGAGTAAACTGTCAAAGACTAACGAAAGGCTTTAGTGATTCCACTTCAAATGACTTTAATAACAGATGCAAGGCTAAAACCCCAAGAAGCATCATGAAAATTTATCCCACATAGGCTTTAATCATACGTGCTAACTTTACAGACAAAACCAGATTGTTCTAGCTGTCAGCATAAAATATCAAATATCAATGTGAATGCATACGGCACAGTTTGTGTTGATTTTCCTAAGAATATTCAAACATACCAGTGATTTCTTTCTTGAATTTCTATAATATTAACAGTGAACCTTAGATCAACATGATGTGACAAAATAAAATTGTAGTCTTATTTATTCTTACTTTAAAAAGGGGAATCATAGATTTTACTCTATATCATTAGCATATTTATCTTCAATCAGAAATTTTGCCAATGAACTGGTACACATGGAACTTTTTAATAAGAAGTAATTTTTTGGGTGTATTAAGAGTACCAGACAGTTGGATCTCCATGATATACTTTTTCTAAATGAAAATTGCAAGTTTGCTTTAAAATATCAAATTGAATGCTTAGCCCTGTTATATTTGCTTTATTTCTAGAGCACTTATAATTATCACTTTCACCCTAAATCATTTCATTACTTTAAATTTATCCCTAAAGTAATCTTGCAGTTCAGGCTGGGGGATTGTTTTAGCATAATTTCAGAGACTGACTCCCAGAAGTTGAAGCTTCTCAGGGTGCTTTGACAATAATGTTTACAGAAATTGCAAAATATGCATCTAATCTATGGAAATACACTAAATGGATAAAGCAATTGTAATAATCATAATTTACTGTTATTATTATGTGTTAATTATTTACCTTTTCTTCCTCTGTTTTTAGCATGAGAACATTCCAGTGATAGCCTATTAGATAATAAGGTAAATGGAGGAGACACCCAATCAACTACCATGAGGCCAATCTGTAGGTGATCATCAGACATATGAGGAAGTCTAGATGGGCTCAGACTAAATTGCCAAGCTACAGACTTGTGAACTAAATGAATACTTATTGATTTAAGGCTTTGAGCTTTGGGATAATTTACTGTTGTAGCAATAGATCATTGATTCACATCACTTTGTTTTTATTAGTTTTTTTATTTTTATAGGTCATTTTTTAAAAGTACTCTGAATTTTATTACATTTATAATTGTATAGAAATCATCACAACCCAATTTTATAACATTTCCATCCCAAGTCCCAGGCGCATCCCTCCATCCCCCCAACCTGACTCATTTGGAAACCATAAGTTTTTCAAAGTCTGTGAGTCAGTATCTGTTCTACAAAGAAGTTCATTGTGCCCTTTTTTTAGATTCTACATATAAGTGATAGCATTTGATATTGGCCTCTCACTGTCTGACTGACTTCACTTAGCAAGATAATTTCTGGGTCCATCCATGTTGCTGCAAATGCTGTTATTTCTTTCCTTTTAATGGCTGAGTAATATTCCATTGTGTGTATGTACCATATCTTTATCCACTCCTCTGTCGATGGACAGTTAGGCTGTTTCCATGTCTTGGCTATTGGATATAGTGCTGCAGTGAACACTGGAGTACATGTGTCTTTTCAAGTCATGTTTTTTTTTTTTTTTTTTGGATAGTTGCCCAGGAGTGGGATTGCTGGATCAAATGGTAATTCTACTTTTAGTTTTCTGAGGCATCTCCATACTGTTTTCCACAGTGGTTACACCAATTTACATTCCCACCAACAGTGTAATAGGGTTCCTTTTTTTCCACACCCTCTCCAGCACTCATTGTTTTAGAGGTTTTGATGATGGCCATTCTGGCCAGTGTAAGGTGGTACCTCAGAGTGGTTTTGATTTGCATTTCTCTAATAATAAGTGATGCTGAACATCTTTTCATGTGTATTTTGGCCATATGTATGTCTTCTTTGGAGAATTGCCTGTTTAGATCTTCTGTCTATTTTTTGATGGGGTTTTTTGTTTTTTTCAGTCTTGAGCTGCAGGAGGTATTTATAAACTTTGGAGATTAATCCCTTGTCAGTTGCTTTATTTGCAAATATTTTCTCCCATTCAGTGGGTTCTCTATTCATTTTGTTTAGGGTTTCCTTTGCTGTGCAGAAACTTTTAAATTTAATTAAGCCCCATTTGTGTTATTTACTTTTGAATTTATGTTGAAAACATAATCGGAGTTCTCATTGTGTCTCAGTAGGTTAAGAACCCAACTAGTAGCCAGGATTTAAAAATTTAAAAATTTCCATTTTATAATTTTCACATCCTTATATTTAGAGAATATTCATTAACCTTACGTAATATGTGGTTTTATCACCAGGTAGGTGTTCAATCATAGGATACCCAGTCTGTTTAAATAGAATGTCATCATAGTACACTGGCATGAGATATAGCATACTGTCCCACCAATATCTTCTTATCCAATCAATAGAAAGACTAGATCTTTTTCTAAGTAAACTCCTATTTCCAAACCAGTTCACTATTATTCTAATATAGTCGTGTTTAAAGGGGTAAAATTTCAGTCACATTCAATTTAAATATTTGGGAACCTGAGAAGTTGCTGGTGAGAACTACATCTTTTTAAGGGAGAAACTTCTGGAAAACCTTCCATCCTCATCGTGCTTAATAAATGTTGGCATTCCAAAAATGTGTGATCTTTTTACTAACAAAAAATACACATCTGCAAACTATGGTCCATCCACAGACAAAATAATACTTGCTATTTTTTAAAAAATTAAGTTTTATAGAATACAGTAATGCTGTTTCATTTATATGTTGTCTATGTCTGTATCAATCAATCACGCATTTATCCTATTTTTCATTGATTTTTTTACCAAGTCCATTCACTATTTCTGTGCATTTTGGTGAAAAATTTTACATTAAATACTTATGTATTTATATATGAAGAACATAAATAAGTAAATTACAGATAACAAAAGACATTTTCTGCCCTTCAAAAAGTAGATTAAATCCAAGTGATTTGTTTGATTAAAGTTCTTCAAAATTTATCTCTGTCACTGCACTAAAATTAATTTATCATTACTGTATCTTTTTACCCTACCATTCTTTAAAATCATGCCCCACAGAGAAAAGTTTTCTGTTCATCTTCTACCATTCTCATTGTCTTTACTTTCCATTTTGAAATGTATTAGTTTCTTTTGTTAAATAAGAAATTAAGAACAAACCTTAATAAGCATCATTTTTATTGCTGATTTTATTCACCTATTTTTTGCAAATATTCAAATGCCAATAGTATGTTGAACTTTAAAATAATTATACAATTATATCTACTTCTGACGTTGTACTTCAAATCAGAAATTTTCAAGTAAAAACTGATTTTACAAGCAAGGTATAATTAAACCAATTGTGATCTTTTAATATATTTTACATTTTCTAAGAAATGAGGAAATCGCTATTTACAGAATGTTTAATAACCTTTTTTAAACAAATAAGTGGCCAAAGAGTTGGAATTAAAGAGTTCAAGATGCTCAGTGAGCCTGGATCAAAATCAAGCACTAACATTAAAAAGCTGAAAATACGGTGTAGAAATCCAAATATGGGTTTTAAAGTGAAAACTATGGAAATATAACATATTCATAGATCTAGCTATAAAACAATATAAAAATAGTTGATATTAGAAAGAGGAACTGATGTATTTAATAAACGTGTCGAATTTTCAAAATGAAAAAAAATTATTTGACAATCATTATATGTCTCAATAAATGTGAAAATATAGTTACAGACAATGTCTGACATCATCACAACAATCTGTGAAGAGTAGTTATGCTTAATTTTTTCAGTTATTTAATCAATACATAGCATATCTAAGGACAGTAAAAGGAGTTTTCTGGAGCCATTAAACAAATTATGAAAAAAACTAGAGATGTAATTTTGAGTACAGATGAGATTTATTTTATAATTGAAAAATGTAATCATCGTTCTTAACCATGAAAACGTTTTCTGCCACTCATATTAATATTTTCATAGTCTTGATTAACAGGGACAATTTTGTGACACAATCTCCTTATATTATACTAAGTGACCTGAGACTGAAATGAATTTATACAGAGATTAACTTTAAAACACTTAAACCGTCTTGGTATTTTTAAAAGTGAAAAATGTTGAATTTTTATTGCTAGTCAAGACACAGGGATTAGGAGAACACTCCTTTTAAAGAGTTGAAATCCTGGAGTTCCCTTCGTGGCTCAGTGGTTAACGAATCCGACTAAGAACCATGAGGATGCGGGTTCGATCCCTGGCCTTGCTCATTGGGTTAAGGATCCGGCGTTGCCGTGAGCTGTGGTGTAGGTTGCAGACGCGGCTCGGATCTCGTGTTGCTGTGGCTGTGGCGAAGGCCAGCGGCTACAGCTCCTGTTAGACCCCTAGCCTGGGAACCTCCACATGTCGCGGATGCGGCTCTACATAAAGGCCAAAAGACAAAGAAAAAAAAAAAAGGTTGAAATCCTGAATGTTTTATTCCATATTATCAGAATCTTTTGAATATAAAAACCCGATATTTAAAAACCGTGGGGAAAACCTGTGGTTTTCTAATCTTTTCAAAATGAGGCTAAACTTACTCTAAGAATAGTCTCTTTTGGGATGCTATCTCCTTAAATAACGCTTTGGTAGTATGCTACTTAAGAGAAGAATGAATTTCATATTTTCTAGTTATATATAAAATAAAAATTGCTAAAGCACTAAAATTCCTTGATTTGGTTTCACATTTTGATAAAATATGCCAATTGAAATTTCTCACGTCATGCTGTTATTTGTAAATTCTCTAAAGCTTGAATGATTTTGAGTAATTATTGGAAAAGGAGTATTGTAAGATAACAGTCTCAATTAGAAGATCATTTAAAAAAGGCAAGGCTTGAGTTCTAGAATGATAAATATTTAATAAAAAAGAATAAATGTGAAATTAAAGAAGTATTCATTTTTGTGCATTTGTTAGCATTTTGTGCATTTGTTAGCATCTCTCTCACACATAGAGATAGAGATAGATAGCTACAAAAATGAATTTCTGATATTGCCATTACTTAGGCCAGTGCCTAGAAAACCGTAGTTATACTAGAACAAAGTTTATTAAGTGGTTGATTTAATTTATTGAGTATTTGTGTGTGCCCTAATAGTGGGGTGGAGGAAGAATCTGAAGGCAGAAGGGAAACTATCACTGAGAGATAGTAAGCATCAACTGGAAAAATTCAGCATCATGAAAAGCCTGGAAGATGAAATACTGTGAAATTTGGTCTTGTTGGGTATAAGGAATTCAGGCAGAGATTAACTTGGGATATAAAGTTTTAACTTAGCAGGACATAGGGCTGAGCTGAGTGTCTGAAGACACTTGGAGGTGCTGAAAGAAAATTGCATGAAAAGAAAGGAAAGAACGAGATAAAGATGGGGAGTAAAAATGAAGACATAATACTTGTCCATCTTAAAAGTGAGTTTCATGTATTGCAGGGTAATTTTCAAATTGAATTCTGAAAAATTTAAAACTGAATATTTAAGAGAGGGAAATGGATTTCTACCTTCCCAGTTGCAACCTATAAAACTACATTTTATTTTCTTTGGGGAATTAGTGCTTCTGGGAATAAGATAAACATATCACTCATTGGTAATATTCATAACATCTTTAAAGATACTGTAAAATCAAATAGTAACTGAATAAATAAACTTGTTCGTTTTTGACTAAAAAATGAATTTTTATTCTGACATATCACCCATAATCTGGATTGATTTACAGAATGCCCACCACATCCCAAGAGTTTAGTTAAAGTTGGAGAGATGCTTAAAGATGTCATTTCCTAAATATTTTGGTAGCAAAAGTGTAAATAGAAAAACTTTATGTATGCATATGTATACACGCACAGACACACACACACACACACACATAAATAAATATATGTAATACACACACACACACACATACATAAATATATGTAAAACAACATGATTAGGTCAAAATATGTTACAGACTTGGAACTGTAGTTGACTTATTTTTACTATCTTTGCTATACTATATTCCTGTACAACAGTTTTTAGTTTTAAGGTATTCTTGATACAGAGATTTTGGAGTTCCCATTGTGGGGCAGCAGAAACAAATCCGACTAGGAATCATGAGGTTGTGGGTTCAATCCCTGGACTTGCTCACTGGGTTAAGAATCTGGCCTTGCCTTGAGATTTGGTATAGGTCGCAGATGCGGCTCGGATCTAGTGTTGCTGTGACTGTGGCGTAGGCCAGCGGCTACAGTTCCAATTAGACCCCTAGTCTGGGAACCTCCATATGCCACGGGTATGACCCTAAAAGAGAAAAAAAAAAGAAAAAAAAACATTTATAAAATGATAAAGTTAGAGGGTCTTTAGAGAGCACCTACTACATTTCACACAGGATGAAATTTAAACCAAGACAGGAACAAAAGTGGAAATAGAAAGGTACTAGAATCTAGGTATATCTTAATTTAAGTGAAATTGTTTTTGTTTATTATGAATTGTGTCCTATCCCAAAACAAAACAGAACGAAACATATTTAAGTCCTAACCCCCAGCACCTGTGAATTATTTGATTGGAAAGAGGTCTTTTAGATATTCAAGTAAAGATGAGTTAAAGAGGGTATCCCGTATTCCAATATGAATACGTGTTCCTTATAAGAAGAGAGGAATGTGAACATGGGGAGATGGCATTGACTGCAGAGGCATAGAGTAGAATGATGTGATTACCAGTGAAGAACCGTCAATCATTGATGGTTTCCACCAGAACCTAGGAAGTGGCCAGGAAGAAATCTCCCTAACAAGTTCCAGAGGGAGCATGGTCTTGCTGACATAGTGATTTCAGACTCCCTTAATACGGCACTACTGCAATGACCTAGAAGTCTCCTAGCTCCTCTGTCTGTCTCTCAGATATTCCGTGACTAGAAAGTATGTAAAACTAAAAGCTCAACCATGTAGTGCATTTTATTTTCCCTCCACTTCTCTAATACACTAAAACTGTCCACATAACACTTCATTACAGAAGTCTGCATATCGCAGAATAAAATGTGTCCCCCGCCACCTTCCCTTCTTCCTTCACTATTGTTTCCATAGAGTTATAGTCTGTGCTTTTTTTTAACTGCCCCAAAATGATTTTCAAACATTAGTGTGCAGCTGAAGCATCTTGTGTCTCTATGAAAGATGTGTATCTCAAAGTCAAACGTTACGGAAGATTCAGAAGATCTCCATATATTCATGAATCTGAAATTTAACGAATACTTCCAAGTAATTTGATGTTAAGAGGTTTACTGGTACATAACTTATTATTATGAGGAGTGTTAACAGCTAGTTTCAAAAGTATAAGGAACAATTTCCTGCCTTCCAAGTGCATTACTGGCCATTCTCTTTTAAATATTTTGACTTTACAGTTGATAAAATTCACATAGTAATTTGCTTCATGCTTAGCTTTTGGTGGTGGTAGTGTTCTGAATGTTCATTTTAATATATTTGTAGGTAAGAATCTAAACATATGTGAGTACAATTGTGTGTAGGCATGTACAAGCATATTTATCTTTGTGTGTCTATGTGTACATTTGAGTCTGTATATGCTTTGTATTTATAAGTATTTATATAAGCACTTGGGAGGTAGTACCAAAGAAACTTTTATTTCAATGCCCAAATATTTTTAATTAAAATGATATAGTGTGTCCAGAAATAAATCTAATATATACAAGCATTGAATCTGGTTTTAAATGAAGCTGGGTAGACTGTAATTTAACTTTTTAGCGTTTTCTTAATGACATAAAAGATACTCCTTTTCCTATAGCACCAACATGAAATAAGGCTCAAAATATAGTATTTTGAATAATTATTTTTAAACAATAAAAATCTCTCCAATAAAATTATGTTAGGTTTAATGATATTGTGTTGGCAAATATTAAAAACAACAACAATAATGGTTTTTAAACAATAAAAATCTCTCCAATAAAATTATGTTAGGTTTAATGATATCGTGTTGGCAAATATTAAAAACAACAACAACAACAATAAAGGCATTCTGTATTAGGTAGGTTGTTCAAAACAACTTGGCTGCTTAAATGATACTACAAATAAAAGCTAATTGACACTTAGTAAATAATGTGTGTAATCATTAAATAAAGTCATAATTTGATTGGTATTTAACCCCAGAATAGTGTTTTGTGGGCAATATGAGGAAACTTAGAATATAATTTTAAAATAGAAGCTGAAGTATATGATGTGGAAAAAAAATGTGCAAAATAATGAGGACACAGTTGACCAGTTTGGATTGCTACTTAAAACCCCCATCCTCTCTTCTTTTTTTCCAGCACATGCTGAAAGAGCAGCCTGCCAAAGTCTAAGGCAGAGTCATTTTCATCTGCTCGTTTTATTTCTATTGCCAATTATCTTTAATTATTGAAAACTTTTTTTCAGTGTGTAATGGATGCTGAAATGTTAGTATGCTCATTAAACTGAAACTCAGAGCAATAGATTCTGATAAGCACTGGTTTGTTATAGTTCTGAAATTTCAAGTATTCCTTACTCTATTAACTTCAGATTCATACTCCACAAAACATTTACTCAGAATTAATAACTATATTTTTAAGCCAAAGGTCCCTCACAAAATGACTTAAATGATAAAAATGTAAGAATAATTTAAATTGTCATCCATGAAGGACGATCAGATTCAGAGGGTTCAATTTGCCCTCATATGAAAGCAGCAGACCTTTAAATGGAAGCAAAATCCTTTACATGTTACAACTGAATCCTTTTTTAGTGCTCTTACTACAGAATTGTGTCCCATCTATATTCTGGTAAACTGGAACCAGATTCATGAATATTATAGAGGTCTTCTGAATCTTATGTATTGCCTAGCTTTGAGATAAACATCTTTCATAGAGACATAAGATGCTTCAGTTGCACACTAAGGCTTGAAAATCATTTCGGGACAGTTAAAAAAAGTTCATAGACTATAACTCTAAGGAAACCATAGTGAAGGAAGAAGGGAAGGTGGAGGGGGACACATTTCATTCTGCGATATGCAGACTTCTCTAATGAAGTGTTGTTTGAACAGTTTTAGTGTATTAGAGAAGTAGAGGGAAAATAAAATGCACTACATGGCTGAGCTTTTAGTTTTACATACTTTCTAGTCATAGGATATATGAGTGACAGGCAGAGGACCTAGAGACTTCTAGATCATTGCAGTAGTGCCGTATTAAGGGAGATAATGGGACTTGGACCTATACATATGAAGCCATTCATTCGATTGAGGGAAGAGAGAAAATTAGATGAACAGAGAACAGAGTCAAATAACACACAACAAAGCCAAACAAAACAGAACTCAGCATCTCTTCTCCCAATCCATGCATTCATATGACAAGTATTCCCTGAGTTTTGAAAAATGTATACTAACCACTGAAGATACCACAAACAAAAATTCACACTTTTGGGAATCTTACATTTTTGTGAAGAGAGACATAGAAAACACAATTAATCCCACTGCAGAAAAGAAATTTAGAAAACCTTTTATTACTAGCAGTAAGGTCTTGAGTGAATCACTTAGTTTCTGAAGACTCACTGGTCTCGTTGTTTAGTGGCAACAATTCCTTACCTAAATGAAGGCAAGGGTCTCATTGAGTCCACTTTTTAAAAACCATGTATGCCTCTGTGTCTAGTCTACATATTTTAAAGATAAAGTTATTCTTTATCTTCTAATTCTCTATGAAATTACAGGAGCTGTACCATTAAATATCATGTAATATCCCCACAGCTGTTAATTCCCACATTATATATAAATCTAATAACTGACTCATTTTATGGAACTTAAAAATCAACTAGTTATTTCGTGTACCACTTTTCTGAACCCTATCCAAGTTCTTCATTTACATCCCAAGTGGAACATAAAACTCCAATAATGATCTATTTAATGTTGGCTGTGTTTCAAAATGACAGAGTTTTATTTATGTACTATTGGGAAAACAGTTTTGAAAGTATAGCTGAATCATGTGCATATATATATATTTAATGCTTATATATTTATACATATGCATATCGCATAATATAAAACACATAAATCTTTTAACTATACTTTCATGGTTGATTTTCAGAGTAACATTTAAATACCTTTATGGCACTTTTTTACTTATACTTGTCCTATTTGTTCTCAGAGTCTTTCTTTACTCTTCTGAGTATGCTTGGGAAGCGAGTTAGAGGATTTTAGCATGTGTTTCCTGGGTATTCCAACATGGAATCAGTGAATGAGAGGCAGTGGCAAAAGTTGAAGAGCAGGATGGCAGGAGAAGTTGGGACAATTTTTCCCTCTTTACCTTCAGAAGCACCAACAGTAGAGGTGGGGTCTACTTTTTTCCTCCATCTCCCAGTGAACAACCTGCTGTGGTTTCATCTTCAGTGTGATTCTGGTCCCCAGTCTCTGCTTCTTCCTGTTTTTCTCTTCGGACTAGAGGTATTAGTGATTTCTAGTTGTCACCTGCTAATTGTTACCTGTTTGATTATTTCCTAGTCCTGTGTTGGGCTTCACAGCTTTTCAGTCATTTACGTGGTCACTGTTTTCAAATCATAAAACAATTTATGTTTTCCTGGTTGAATCCTAACTGGTACAAACAGTGGTACTTAAGTGATCCCTGAAGGTAGATATTCAAAATGAGATTCTGAAACTGGGTTTCTCACTTGTTTCTTAAATTACAATGCGGATATATTTTCAGGTAAAGAACTCAATGTGATGGACATTGTGATATGCATCCCAGAGCCCCTTCAGTGTAGGTTGTGCCCAGTGCTAGGAATATGACTTGAAAAGCTTTTATTTCACAATCTCTTCACGGATTGCTTTGGCGCAGAGAGTTTCTGTGCAAACACTTACACAGTTTCCATGGGCAGTTGATATCCAGTAACTGATAAAAATGAGTAGATAAAGGCTTTCCTATGTTAGTCCACTTTGGAGTGACTCTGAAGGGCTATTCTAGTTCGAGTTTCCCCATGTAGTTCCTCATGGCTGCATTAGGCCTGTTTCACAGTTCAAAACATCTTTGTCCTTTTGTCTCCCCGCTTCCACAAGTATGTAACTCTAGGTACTTCATAATAAATATCCTGCACACCAAAATCTGCTCGGATCTTTCCCCAGGGAACTCAATCTAAATAAGTTTATTTAACTTATCTATATTGCTTTATGTGAAAGCAAGAGTTTGTTACCTCAAGTATAGAATGTAATAATCACATGGTCTTATCAAAATGATGATACAAATACTGTGGAATGGCATGGGCTGCCTCTGAGTGAGCCTGGAAATCTACAGTAAAAATATGATAAGCTTAAGATTTTTGAAATATTGGCACGAGTAATGGATAGAGATCAAAGAGCTTCTGTGGAAACCTTTGTTAGAATTCTCTGGTATCAGAAAGCAGCATGGCAATGAATTAGAGCCCAAATCTAATTACGTAGGATTTCAGAATTATAAAGGATGCTGAGTTCATAACTTCAGCATGTATTTTATATTAGTCTTGGGAATGAATGGAGTTTTCAGATTTCAGATGAGATTATTTGACTAGACTCAGAGAGAAACTGCTTTGGACTGAATATTTGTGTCCCCCTAAATTTCATATGTTGAAGTTCCTAATGTGGGTATTTGGAAGGAGGACATTTGGAAACTTATCATGTCACAGTGGTGGATCCTGCATGATGAGATTAATGTTCTTTAATAAGAGAAAAAGAGCTAGCCATTTTTATCTTTCTACCATGTGTGAATACAAGGAGATGACAGCTATAGGTAAATTAGGAAAAGAGCAGGGTGTTTGCCAAAAACCCAAATGTGCCTGGTACTCTGATCTTGGACTTACAGCCTCCAGAATTGTGAAAAACAAATCTTCATTTTTTTAAGCCACTCAGTCTATGGTATTCTCTTACTGACTCAGAACTAACTCATAAATACCTTAATATCCCAGGTCCTTCCTAGTGGAAGCAGTCTCCTCTCCACTGTCTGCAAAAATAATCTTTTAGCTGATAAGCTACTCATTATTGATTTTATCTTATGATTGCTATTTTACAAAATGCGGCTAATTCTTTTTGAGTCCATAACTACTCCTCATTGCATCCAGATCTGTTATTACAATTGTATCCCTGAATATCCCAGGGCAAGATCTGTTATGTCTTTTCCAAGAAGAGAAAATATGTATTAAAAAAAAAAAAACTGAAAGATAATTTGAATCACCAGGAATCAGGGAAATGTGCATAACGATGTATACTAAGAAGTTTAGACTAAGGTATAAGAAGTATAAAAAGCACAGCTTTGGACTGAGCCTAATTTACATATATGAATGCACTTCCCCAGGTCTCCAGTCTTAATATTCTAGCTCCTATAGCTGGAAGTGATTTTAACAGTTTATTTCCTATTTTTAAAATAAAATTATTTCAATAATGGCTTGTTTACAATAAAGTTGGTATGTTTGATTTTTCCCTTACAAAATAAAAAGGAAGAAATTCAATGAGAGGGAATGTATATCTACTGGTACACTCCCTTCACTAAGACATTAAGAATTTCATTGAGAATATTCATGCAGCTTGAGTAGTCCTATAAGTAACTGTTCTCTGAAGAATGGAGTTGATGTAGGAAATGTGACATTAAAATGGAATCCCTGATTTTAAAGAAAAAATTATGGTACCCTGAAACAGTGGAAGGCAGTTATAGCATTTAGCATTTAGAGATGCAGTTGCGATTACCATAGGGACATCAAGTATTTATGGAAGTGTCTAGGTGATAATGGGCTTGCTAGCTATGAAACAGTTATTAAAGTGTAATTTAATCTATGTAACCGAGACACATTAGTTCTGGTGACCAGAAGCCTATTGGTTATATTTGCAATAATTCTCAGACATAAATCATTCCTACTCATGAAACAGTCCCTGCAGACCATAAGTGAAGGGGAGGCTGAGGAAGAACTCTTCCTTCTTTGAAGAAGAATCCCTAAATAATTCCTTGAGGATATATAAAATTTTCCTTTCAAGTTTTCCCCAAAGGACCTATAGCTACCTATAGCCTTTGTCGGTATGATTAGGATATAACTAGGAACAGAAAAGTATCCAGAATTTATAGAGATTAAAAAGCACTAGCCCTGGGAGTTCGTGTTATGGCTCAGTAGAAATGAATCTGCTTAGCATCCATGAGGATCTTGCTCAGTGGATTAAGGATCTGGCATTGCTGTGAGCTGTGGTGTAGGTCACAGACGTGGCTTGTATCTCACATTGCTGTGGCTGTGGCATAGGCCTGCAGCTGTAGCTCCAATTTGATCCCTAGCCTGGGAATCTCCATATGCTGTGGGTGAGGCCCTAAAAAAAACAACAAACAAACAAACAAAAAATGCTAGCCCTGGATTGATGCTAATCCCTGGGATCACAAAAAGAAAAGTCGCCCGTGTTCCACTCATATTGGAGACTCATTTAGATCACTCGATAAATGGACTTTTGATGTGAATCTCTTTATTGTGTATCCAGTCTGTACACGGTTCTATCTACTGGCTACTTCCCCAGTTCTTTAATCCATAGCTAGAATGGTTATATCAGTGTTTTCATACAGGGTTCAACTTGTTCAACAAACAAAGAGCCCATTATTTAAAACAGAAGAGTTCTTTCCTCCTTAGTCAAGGAATCAAACTCAATTCTCATATTTATTCCTCATTCATGAAACTAGATTTTGCTGGTTTAAAGTTTTTAGTTCCAAGGCCAAAATATTCCCACTAGGTGATTAAAAAAAAAAAGGACTCATAAAATTGAAAAATGAGTGACCACCTGGCTGTATTGGGCTCTTTATGCTCCTAAACCAATAGGCAGAGAGAAAATAGAAGTAATTCTGACAGTAGAGATCAATTCCCATAATTTCCTCAGGTGGAAAATTAGGTTTCTGTTAAACATAAGGGGGCAGGGAGAACTGTATGTAAATGTTTTTGTGCCTCTTTATGCTTCAATGTTCAGTAATAAAGGACTGTGGAAGAATATAGGAACCAAATAATGGCAGAAAAATAAAGGAATTGGATAATTTAGGCCTAAAGTATTGGGTTATTCTATGTATAAAGAACCCTGAACATTTCTGGAGGAAACAAATTAAAACCTGATGGGCAGAATTTCTTATTCTCAGGGAATCCATGATCTGAGAAGAATGCAAGGACAAATGAGACTTTGTGTATCCACTTTTTGTGGAGAGATTAAGACTATTTTTATTAAAGTAGACACTTGAATGTATTAAATACAGATTACGTATGAGTATAAAAGGACAATAAATGTCAAGTCTTATTAACAATTCGAAGTCTTTAATTATATCTATTTTAAATGCTTGAGACAGTTTCCTTTTTTTTTTTTTTCCTCTTTGGACCCTAACTGGTACAGCGCCCTGTATAAATACAAGCCCCCAAATATTTAATACTTTCAGAACTTTTTTATGTCAAAGTTACTTTCATTTTTCTTTTTTTTCTATTTATTTATTTTCATATTAACAATTAATTTTATTTCAGTTATAAGTGTACAAAGATCATAAGTCAATTCGATAGATTTTGTGTCCCAAACCCACAGTTCATCCCCCCACCCCCCAGACTGTCTTATTTGAAAAATCAAGGTTTTCCAAAATCTGTGAGTCATTGTCTGTTCTTCAAAGAAGTTCATTGTGTCTCTTTAGTTTCCACACGTAAGCGGTAGCATTGGGAATTGCTATCTAATTGTCTGACCATTTCCACTTCGTATGGTAATTTCTAGGTTCATCCATGTTGCTATAAATGTTGTTATTCTGTTCCTTTTAATGGCTGAATAATATTCTATTGTGTGTATGTACCATATCTTCCCTATCCACTCCTCTGTCAGTGGGCATTTAGGTTGTTTCCATGACCTGGCTTCTTCCCTCTCTAGCTGCTTTAGATGTAAAGTTAGGTTGTTTATATGAGTGTTTTCTTGTTTCCTGAGGTAGGCTTGTATTGCTGTATACTTTCTTCTTAGAACTG
>PVHT021183608.1:4310212-4347573 GCA_004024745.2 Catagonus wagneri
TTATTGCCATTGTATTAACTGTTTGGGGTTTTTGTTGCTCTTTTTTTTTTTTTTTTTTACCCTGAAGTTTTGATATAGGAGTCTATATACAAATGAGAGTGTTTTAAGTTGTTGGTTTCTTAATTGCACGTGCGTCTCCAGTGACCTGCATTTGTGCTCTCTTCTCACGAATTCTGATTTTGGTAGCATAATTGTGCATGCATGATTTAGTATCTATACTGTATATATGCCTATACTGGTGACCCTTGTCATTTGTGGTGTTTTGTTTCTGGTTGTGACCTTTTCTTTTCTGACTAGAGAAGTTCCTTTAAGATTTGTTGTAAAGCTGGTTTAGTGTTGCAGAAATCTCTTAGCTTTTGCTTATCTGTAAAGCTTTTGATCTCTCCTTCAAATTTGAATGTGAGCCTTGCAGGGTAAAGCAATCTTGGTTGGAAGTTTTTCCCTTCATCACATTAAGTATATCATGGCACTCCCTTCTGGCCTGTAGAGTTTCAGATGAAAATCTGCTGATAACCTTATTGGGGTTCCCTTGTATGTCATTTGTTTCTTTCCACTAGCTGCTTTCAATATTTTCTCTTTGTCTTTAATTTTGGTCATTTTGATTAATATGTGTCTCTGGGTGTTCCTCCTTGGATTTATTTTACATGGTACTCGTTGCGCTTCCTGAATTTGACTGAGTGGTTCCTTTCCCATATTAGGGAAGTTTTCGGCTATAATCTCCTTGAATATTTTTTCTGTCCCCTTCTCTCTCTCTCTTCTCCCTCTGGCACCCCTATAATACGGATATTGGTGCATTTAACAGTATTCCAGAGTTCTCTGAGACTCAGCTCATTTCCTTTCAATCCTTTATCTCTTTTCTCTTCCGCATTAGTGATTTCCACTAATCTGTCCTCCACCTCGCTGATTCATTCTTCTGCCTCCTGTATTCTATTATTGGCTGCTTCTAATGAATTTTTTATTTCAGCTATTGTATTTTGCATCTCTTCTTGTTTAATTTTTACAGCTTGTATTTCTCTGCTCAGTGTTTCCTGTAAATGATCAATCTTTGCCTCCAGTTTATTTCCAATGCCTTGCATCATCTTCAGCATCAACAGTCTAAAGTCTCTTTCTGAGAGGCTGATAATCTCCTAATCACTGAGCTGTTTTTCCAGGCTTTTCTCTTTCTCCCTTATCTGGGTTAGAGTTTTCTGTCTTTTCATTTTTAGAGGTTTTTGGTGTGGTGACCTTTTTGCCAACAATAGAGTGGTAGCCTCTCAACAATAGAGCGTTTGCCTCCCCTGTGACTAAAGTTGGTATGGAGGGGGCTTGCTGTAGGCTTCCAGATGGGAGGGACTGACACCTGCCCACTGGTAGGTGGGGTTGATTCCTATCCCTCTGATGGGTGGAGCTTTGTCTCTAGATGAGATTAGAGGCTGGCTGTGTGCCTGAGGGGACTTTAGGCAGCCTGTTTAGTGATGGGTGGGGCTGTGGTCCCACCTGGATTATTGTTTGGCCTGGGGCTTGTCAGTCCTGATGGGAGGGACCAGATTTTCCCAGAAATGGCCACCTCCAGAGAAATGCAGGCTGATGAATGTTCCAGAGAACTTCACCTCCAATGTCCTTCCCCCACAACAAGCGGCAGTCACCCTTATTTTCCCAGGAGATCCTCCAAGAATTGCAGTGAGGTTCCACCCGGATTCCTATGGAGACTGCTTTGCCCTGGGACCCAGTGCACATGAAAGTCTGTGTGTGCCTTTCAAGGATGGGGCCTCTGTTTCCCCCAGTCCTGTGGAGCTCCTGCACACAAGCCCCACTGGCCTTCAATGCCAGATGCTCCGGGTGCTCTTTCTCCCTGTGCCCGATCCCCAGGCATGGGGTTTTGACGTGGGGCTCAGAACTCTCAGTCCTGTGGCTAAGTCTCTGTGATGCAGTTACTTTCCAGTCTGTGGGGCTTCCCACCCAGGAGGTATGGGGTTGCTTCTATCATGTAATCGCCCCTCCTACCTCCTGATGTGGTCTCCTCTTTGTCTTCTGGAGTAGAATATCTTTTTTGGAAGTTTAGAGTCCATTTGGTTGAAGGCTGCTCGGCATTTGGTTGTAGTTTTGCTGTTTTTGGGAGAGAAGTTGAGCTCCAGAAGATAGCCGCCATCTTAATCCAATCTCTCAAAGTTACTTTCTAATTCAAGATGTAAATTGTATTCTTGACAGTGAGATGCCTTTTTCCCCAATGAGAAGATATTGAATGTTAGAGGAGATAATATACTCATAGAGAAGTTCTCATCATGTTCTAGAAAAGCCCAGGCAAGGAACAAATAATGCCAACTTCACTCTCTTTGTTTTCACTCAATAGAGACATTGATTTTAATGTCACATTAGAATTGTGCTTTCTCCCATATTTTAAATTTTAATCAAGTTGGGATTAATCGGTAGCTTCAAGTGATATTGATTCAAGACTTCCACTGTGAAGACTCTTGGAAGTGCAAAATTTGAATGGACAAATTTCTGTCTGTCTCTAAGAGCAAATGTTCTATGCAATATTAATTATTTTGTTATTTTTTAAGGCATGAGAACTTTTAGAGTTGATAATACGGGCTAAATGTAATACATATATTGCACAAATATATGTTGTTTTTATTGTGTTTTCCATGTTAAATGAAAACACAATCTGGAACACCGATTTTCAAGGACACAAATACCTACAGAGAAACTAAATGAGTGTTTCATTTAGAAACTTTAGCAAAGTATTGATTCCTCTTATTCTTATTATTTTCATGCTTAATACCTTTCAAATCCCATTCACTCATGCTTTCTCAGACCATCTTCCTAGAAGACTCTGTTTTCTACACTAACTCCCACCTGAAAAAACAAGGGGGACCCTCGTCTTCTAAAGCTCAAAGAAAAGAGGGATTTGAAGTTTAGATAAGATTATATGCAAGAGAATAAGACAATAAAAAGTGTCAATTTTATTGCAAAAAGTAGAAATTAATGTTATTCATTAAAAGTGAGACAGGGATTCAATAGGGAATAGTGAAGAATAGAGAGAGTCAAGGATGGAAAAGACACATAAAGTATAAGCAAAAGGATGGGTGGCCCTGAATTTATCAGCTAAAACTGGAGACAGTTTTAATGTCAAAATATGTAATGTTGATATTTTTTTTTGGTACATTTTAACTTATTGGGCAAAGTAATGGATAAAAAAATTCTAAATTTCATATTTTACTGTATGAATTTAAAAGAAAGATACTAAAAGGATAAAATTTGCCAAGTTCCCCCATTGTGGCGCAACGGAAACAAATCCAACTAGTAACCATGAGGTTGTGGGTTCGATCCTTGGCCTCTCTCAGTGGGTCAAGGATCTGGCGTTGCCGTGAGCTGTGGCATAGGTCTGCAGCTACAGCTCCGCTTAGACCTCTAGCCTGGGAACCTCCATAAGCTGCGGGTGAAGCCCTAAAAAGACAAAAAATAAGCAGATTTGCTAATAAAAGCTTAGATGAACAATCATAGGGTACAATAGCCTACATTGATGTCACCCTTTTCTTTTAATATTTCGATATGTAATCTCTTGAATTCTATAAACCTCATTAAATGATTAAATAAATATCCATTTGCCTCTGGATAACTAAGGACTTAATAGACCTGTTTGAAATCTTTGTCAACTTACTTCTAAAACAAAAAAAACCTCCTAGTTGAATCTCATCAACATTAATTAATGGCAGTGTAATACCCAATTTTGCTTATTGTTATTACTGTTTATGTTAATTCACCATTGCCATCAACATTTGCTGTTTCGTTACCTTTTTTTGATAGTTGCTACAAAAATTCTTCCATTTGTATTAAAAACAGAATAAGTTACAGAGTTAAGGAAATCCTTGTTCAGTGACGTTTCCTTGTCTATGAGATATGGGTGATTATATATTTATTTTGAAGACTAAGAGACACTTTACATGTATGTTAATACACATATATGTTTATGTATTCATAGCCTTAGTGTTTTTTCTTCTTGTCAATATTATTTTGTTATCCACATCCTCAGGGTTGTTGTTCCGGTTCAGGAACAAGGAACTAATTCCTAACTGCCCTTCTGCTCTGTTGCGGGTAAGCAATGTGCCATGGACCTTGAGAATCCCTTATGTTCTTACTGGTTATGCCGAGAATGCAAAGTCCTGACCACTCTTTACCCAGGCAATTTCTAAAGCTTCTGTTTCAGAGGTGAGGTAGCTAGCTTCCATTTACTGTAAGAATGCTGAGTCTCTCCACCTCAGTATTTTTCTCCTATAATGCAACTCAGTGTGCGCAAGCATTCATAAGAGGCCCTTCCTATCTCACCCATCAGGGATAGGGTGTGGAACAGGAGCAAGGACTTGAGGTTCTGCATATTGGTTTTGTCATGATTGATCACCTCTGATTTAGCCTCTGACCAGATTGCTCATGTCTTCTGGTAACAAGCTAAATAAAGTAGTTTATTTTAGCCTACAAATAAGATAAAATCCTAGAGTCTGTTTGCTTTTTATCACCTCCATTGTTGTAGCCTTCTTATCTATAGTTCACACAACTGGCAGAGAGAGATTTCCAAAACATAAATTGAACCTTATTTACTCCCTTATTCAAGATCCTTCTGTTATTCTTCATTGCTTATAGCTTGTTTATTATGCTGTTTAATTTGTGTGTCACTAGTTAAAAGATGATAGCAGTATGGGCCTGCTTTGGAAAATCTGTGCATACCGCTTTTGAATGATGAAAGATTATTGCTATCCTGTTGTGTCTTTTTTGGTTTGCACCATCCAGTAATATCCTCTGCATTTCTCTGCCTTTTTCTGTTCTGGTGGAGGTGATGGAGCTATGGGCTCTGTCTCCTGGATTATCTAACACTTTAGTTTCTTGTTGGAATTGGCCGATGGAACATATTAGTAGGAAATCACACAGCAGTGAAAAGAGCTCAGGGATTTTAGAATCTCCTTCCTTACCTATCTCAACATGATTCTGGCAATTCCTGCATTCCTCTAGCATTTTGTAAGTAGTTAATGAAGCATCACCTTTCAGATGGGTTCTTTTAACTACTATCCTTTCTTCCCTGCTTCAAGCCTAAGCATTCAGCAGATCCGATGTCATCTCATTGCACTTTGTTGGTTTACCTATTCCTGACCACAGCTACATAAAATATTTGCTGTATTACATTATCCTTGTTACCTCATTAAATCTATTACTTCAAATTCTTTTGAGTATGCATTTTGTTTTATACTAATATTCTTGACATGTATCTTGACATATATATATATATATATATATATATATATATATATGTAGGCTCTGACAACATATATCAATGAATATCTAGTTCATGAATGGAATTAACCCAAAAGATGTCTAAAACATTTCAATGTTTTATTTAAAGAATTAGCATTGGAAAAACCACATTATAATCCAAATATTTACAATATATTTCATATGTTTCTTTAATATTTTTATAGTTTGGTAACTTTTATAATAACAAGATTGACAGATCGTTAATATGTAATATAGTCAAGTCTATATCACTTGTCATTCTTCATTATTATGTAGTGTTCTCCCCTTGGTTATAAGAATAATCTTCATTACATAAATGTAGCACACATATGGCAATTCAAATAAATGAGCAATTGTAGTATACTAAAGTAAAAAAAATACATTTGCTTGATCCCAAACATGTGTTCTGTTTAATGACATTGGCTTATATTATAAAATTAGTAGAAATCCTGCCAAATTTTAAGCAATATAGAGGAGTAGCATAATTATGATAAAAAATAGTAACAATGGTCATCATAATATCTAATTGTACTAGTATTGATACTAAGAAGAAGGAAGAGGATGGGTTGGGAGAGGAAGCAGAGGAAAAAAACATAAAAAAACATGGTTAATATTTTAAAAGATTAACAAGATATCTGACAATGTGCAAAGTATCCTACATTCCTCATCTTATTTAATCATCACAAAAGAGCTAATATTTATGCACAATTATTATGCTTATGATATGAAGATACTTAGGGACAGGGGAAGTTGTAAGAAAGATGGAAAGGTGAAAAAACTAAAGGAAGAGAGAATAGACTACTTTCTTGTTCAGGTTTTCTGTTAGTTTTGGAGCCACAGCCTTTGTTATAATAGTGATTCAGTTTGTAATTAACTATCATCTTCATCCCTTTCAAATTAAAGTATTCTACTTACTTCATATCCTGTATTTTAAAACTGCTTTTACTAACTTTCCAACTGAACTGCAATAAAATGCCTACCTATTGATTCTAACAAATTTTCATTGTCCAATCACCTCATTTATGTTCTGTTTCCTTGCTCAGCCAGATTAGATAGTATAGTGCATAGTTCATGATTATTATCACTCCCATTCTTATATCTTCAATTTTATTCTTATAATGAGTAAATCGTGCTTCTTTCTAAAGTTAAACCTCTCTCCACTCTGTTTATTCACCTGACTATAAAAAATAAATAGGACTAAACTCAGTTACTAAACTCAGGTTACTTTTCAGTGTTTCCTTACTTCAAAATTTTTTCCACATCTCAGTTGTGGCTATAGCAAAGACATACAATCAGCTGACTAATTCATGTTAAGTCCATGACCTGTAAAATTAAAGTGAACTCTTGGTTCCATTTGCCTATTCTACACCTCTCTTGTTATTTCATATTTCTACTGTGCTGTATCTCTTTTCACAATCTTCCTATAACCCTTCACTGAAATCAGTCTCATCTTATTTCATTAATAAGGAAAACTTTTAAAATCCTGTTATAATTTTCTTTAAACCCATTCCTATTTAATCTTACATTATTGTACTTAAAATGAATGAATGTGCTTCCTTCTAAAGCCAGTTCACTACCCAAGATACCACTCCTAAATTTCCCTATTACTCCACTACACATCATTGATTTTTATACCATCTTTTGAGTTATAACTGCATATGGTAGAATGTGCTCCACATTCATACATTTGATTAATGTAGCTTTATGGTATTTCTTATAATTACATAGCACAACTCCTTAAAATGTATCCCTTGTTTTAAAACTTGTTTTGGGGAGTTGGGGTACTTCACATAAATCACCATATTAATTTCAACAAAACTACCTGTCAGTAATTTGTATGAATCTTGTCAAATCCATAGTTTCAATTTTGGTAAAATTAACATCCTGGAAATATAGAACTTTTTACTTGACAAATGGGTATATATGCCTATTTATTTATTTATTCATAATTTTTGGTGGCTTTTTGTAATTTACAGTGAAGTAGTCTCAAACATTTTTTGTTACATTAACCTTCAGTAGTTCATGCTTGTCAAGATATTGTATATGTTAATTTAAAATTTTATTTTCAATTATTTATTGCTAGAAATGTAATTGATGTTTTTGTATACTGACCTTGTATAATATGAATTAAATGAATTTATTTACAACTTCTAGTATGTTAGGATTTCTGTGGTTATTTCATGTCCTCTGTGAATAGAGAAAGTTTTTTTCTACTTTCAAATCTTCTAGTCTTTAATTATTTTACTTTATTTTTCTGGTGATGCCTTCTAGTGTAATATGAGAGAAAAGTAGTAAGAGCAGAAAGTCATGTGTTATACTGCTATTATTGATAATATGTTCAGGCTTTATGCATTATCTATAAGGAAAGCTGTAGGTTTTTCATAGATGCCCTTAAGGGAGTCACTAAAGTTCTTTTCTGTTTTCCAATTTGTTGAGAGTTTGACTTTCTTTGTATTTTTAAAAAAATCATGAATGGATAGTGAATTTCTTCAAATTTTTTTATTAATTTAAATCATCATATATATTTGGTTTTGAACAGTGAATTACATCAGTTGTTTTGTAGATGGAAAATTATCCTCGTGATTTTTGAAAGAGACACTTGATTATAACATGCAAAATTATTGTTTATTCAAAATAATATGCTGTTATTTTGTTAAGAGCCATAATACCTGCATAAATGAGGATTATTATTGTTTCTTTTTTTCCCCAGAGAGCCAACTGTTAAACAATATGCAGGACACTATAGAATTTTTACATTATGACTAAAATTTTCATATATGTACACATAAGCATACACATAATTTTAAATTCTTATCATTATAACCTACCTTTGTCCTTATTTTCAAAACACGTTTTTGTTTTTTTTTTTGAAAACTGTAGTTAGCTATTTACCCTGTCTTATGATCTTAGTCTTTTACTTAGGAGTTTAGAATATTTACATTAATATGTCTAGTGATGAATTGTGTTTAAGTACATCTTGCTATTTTTTTCTGACAAGCCCATTTATCTTTTGTTCCACATTTCTTCCCCTCGGCCTTATTTAGAGCTAATTATGTACTTTTTAGTATCTCACATTAGGCTTCTTTTTTGATAAATTGTAGTGAATGGATGATTCCTTATTAAATTATCTACATTTTAAATAGTCAAATATCTTTACATATGATTTAGCATACTACTCTCATATTTTTTAAAATGTCTATTTCTTTTTGCTTTTGCCTCTTTCACCTTTGAAAATTTTAATTTTGCATGCTTGTATTTTCTCTTATTTTAATAAACATTGCTTCTCTTGTAAAAATCGTTCTTGGGTGAATTTAACAAGACAATTCATTTTTGTTATCAGCCTCATGTTTTCTTATTATGATCGTTGTTTTATTTTTTCTAAGCTTTTTAAAAAATTGAATCAATAATGAAAATTAACTCATTGTGTTCAAGAGAAACTCATAGCGTTAATCACTTAACTTTGCTAAAAAGAAAATGCGTAAGGATCTTTATAACTCTTGTGATTATAGGTATAAGAAACACTATAAATAATCCCTGGAAACCCACTAGTGCTTATTTCCTTTAACCAGTAAAACCACCACATTTGAAGAAAAAGTTTCAGGCACAACAAATATATAACCACTAAATGATTGAATGTAGCAACAGTAAGCATTACTGTCACTAACTTTGATTTCCACTTTTAAATGAGGATGATGCCAGTTTCAGTTTATCGTGATAAGGACAGGATAATAATTCTAATAGTAATAGTAGTAGTAGTAAGTCTTAGCAGAACCTTTATTATTTTTTGACTTTTTTTTTTTTTAGATCCGCACCTGTCTTATGGAGGGTCCGAGGCTAGGAGTCTAATCGGTTGCTGCCTACAACAGAGCCACAGCAATGCCAGATCCAGATCCGAGCCACGACTGCGACCTACACCACAACTCACACTGCAGTGGGCAATCCTGGATCCTTAATCCACTGAGCAAGGTCAGAGTTTGAACTCACAACTCATGGTTCCTAGTCAGATTTGTTTCCATTACACCACAACAGGAACTCCAGCTGAACTTTTATATCACATACAATGTTATAGACACAATCTAAAATTTTTATAATGGAGTTCCTGGTGTGCCACAGCAGAAACGAATCCGAGGAACCATGAGGTTGCAGGTTTGATCCCTGGCATTGCTCAGTGGGTTAAGGGTCCTGCGTTGCCGTGAGCCTGTTGGGTAGGTTGCAGATGTGGCTACGATTAGACCCCTAGCATGGGAACCTCCATATGCTGCAGGTGCAGCCCTAAAAAGCCAAAAAAAGCCAAAAAAATAGTAAATAAATAAATAAATAAATAAATTTATTTTTGTGATATACAATATACTTGATTCTAGTAAATATTTCTTGCAATTTAAAGATTCCATAAATTAAAATTTTTTGTATGCAATATAATTGTAAAACAGTTGATGACTGGTAGAGTTTTAGCAGAGAATTCTTTCAATTTAAGGTATTAGCAAAAAAAATTTTTTAAATAAATACCTAATTTATTTCAGAGTACAGTTAATTTACTTAAACTTCCCAAAGAAAGATAAAGTTGGAATGAGAGCACACGTTCATTGTTTCTCAGCATGTTATCCTTGCTTAGCCTTGCCATTATGCTTAATTAGAGCTTCAAAGATATGTTTATTGCAAAATTATATTTCTGCCATCTGCTGTCATTCAGTTCCAGATTCCATGTCACTCTCGAGTAATAGAGAAAATCTTCTGACAGAAATCCAACTGTCAGTCTGCTTCCCTTCAACCTAATTAAAGATTTATTATTTTCATCAGACCAATGATATTCTTTTGTTGCAGTCAACATTACCCCTGAGGTGCCCAAGTATAATAATATTATTGTTTTTCTCTAAACTCATCCATTTTTTTCCTCCACTTAGTTTTTTTTTTCCCCATAGGAAGGCAAAGTTCATTTTAAATACCAAGAATATCTAAAAGAATTTCAACAACAGTATATATAAAACAAAATTGTTGTTTTTTAAATAACAGAATAGCTAAAAGTGGGCTAACTGTAATTTTGATAAGTAGGCTATAACTTTCAGATACCTAATTTGTAAGTTCGTATAAGGATACAAATGTAGCATTTAATAAAAGATGAGATATATAGAGCCACTACCTCAAATTTTATGTTTTGTAGTTCATCGGCATATAGATATGCATATGCAAGTATGATATGTACATTTACTGCTGTTTTTGATGCTGCTGTGACTGTGTTTATTTGGTTTGTTCATTTGTTTCTATCTTACATGAGATAATCAAGCCATATTAGGAAAAATCCAGTGATTTTTTTTCATCTTATAGATTTACTTTGTTTCTTAAATTTTTTATTAGAGTATAGTTGATTTACAGTTTTGTGTCAATTTCTGATATATAGCATAGTGACCCAGCCCCCCATATATATATACATACATACATATATATATATATATACACACACACACACACACACACACACACACATACATTCCTTTTTTAATACCATCTTCCATCATGCTCTCATGCTCTACCCCAGAGACTGGACATAGATCTCTGTGCTTTACAGTAGGACCCTGTTACTCATCCTACTCATCCATTACAAATGTAATAGTTTGCATCTACCAAAAGAAAATGATGTCAAACAACATATGTGTGTGTATACCATACATACATTCTTTTTTGTTTTATATTCCATTGTTTATTACAGAATATTGAGTACAGTGTCCTGTTCTATATAGTAAGACCTTGTTGTTTAGCCTTTCTAAATGTAATAGTTTATGTCTGCTAATCCCAAATTCTCAATTCATTTCTCTCCCAAACTCCTTCCCTCTTGGCTACAAGACTGTACTTTATGTTTGTGAGTATGTTTCTGCTCTATAGGTAGGTTCATTTGTGCCATATTTTAGATTCCATATGTAAGTGATACCATTTGGCATTTGTCATTCTCTTTCTGACTTACTTCACTCGATATGAGAATCTCTAGTTGCACCCATGTTGCTGCAAATGGCATTATTCTGTCCTTTTTATGACTGAGTATTATCCCATTGTATATATGTACCATATCTTCTTAATCCATTCATCTGTTGGTGGATTTTTATTAAAATTCTGTGAGGTTGTTTGCTTATTTGTTTTTGTTTTTATTTGTTTTTTGAATGGTAACACCAGCAATTTTCCTTAGACATATACTTGGGATTATGCCAAAGGATACCATTTCTGTTCTTAACCTTCTGTTTCTGAGTTTGCAGTGTCATTAAGATTTAGCTAAAAGATTTAACTAGAAGAGAAGTCTCATTTATAGAATTGCTCATATTAACAGATATTTGTAATTGCTTGATAAGAAGTTGCAAAAGCTTAATGATCTTGAAGGAAACTTGAAACATTAAATTTAGCAATACATCACTTATTTACTTTAGAGAGAAGTTAGTCTGTGGATGGAAGGGCTGTTCTTTTCCTACAGTTTGCTAGTATGTGCTTTTATTGATGGTGGTTGAAAAATGGACTCTTATAGTAGGACTCTTTCCTGTCTATAACACGTTAGGAGCACACACATGTTATGTATACACACACACACGCCACACACACACGCCTTTGTGCAAATGCCCGAATCCCAGAAATTATTAGACACATAGTTAATGATAATTAGACTGTTCTCTCCTAAGTTATCTTAAATAATTTCAGCAGGAGAATAATTGCACTTTCACCATTGTGCACCAAAGGAAAAGAAGGAAAAAAGTAGGAGCAGGAGAAGGAGAAGTAGTTTTTTTCACAAACAAATTCAGTCTTAATTCGAAATAGTCTATTTCTGTTGTCTTCAATAGATATAGACAGTTAGAAATTATGTTTTTTAACTTAAAAGAAAGACTCAGAGTGAAGATTAGCTGTACTTCATCACCAACAGCATTGGTGGCAGTAAACACAATTGACATCTGTAACGTATACCTGACAAAGGAAATGTTTCACACAACAGATAAAAATGCAATAAAACAGACCTAATCACTCCTGGAAAGGTCAGCTATATAAACCATCATCTTATTTATGTATGCATGTATGTATGTGTGTATGTATGTATGTATGTATGTATGTATGTATTTTGTGTGTGTGTGTGTGTGTGTGTGCGTTTGCTTTTTTGCTTTTTTTATCTAGAGCCGCACCCGCGGCATATGGAGGTTCCCAGGCTACGGGTCTGACAGGAGCTGTAGCCGCCGGCCTTCGCCACAGCCACAGCAACGCGGGATCCGTGCTGCCTCTGCAACCTATACCACAGCTCACGGCAACGCCAGATCCTTAACCCACTGAGCAAGGCCAGGGATCGAACCCGCAACCTCATGGTTCTTAGTCGAATTCGTTAACCACTGAGCCACGAAGGGAACTCCCATCATCTTATTTATTATTTAAGAAGGAAGATGATTTATCTGTATGCTATAGATAGTAGGGATTATAATTCTACAGAATCATTAAAAATGTTGAGACTCTGAAATACTTTTTGGGAAAATTTACAGGAATCAATATTTTTTAATTCTGGGAAATAATATGTATTAATAATTGCTATATATTAGACAGTAATTAAGAGCTTAAATTTTGAAGTCATATACAATTTCGAGGGTTTAGTGATGTATTTTATTATAAAATAGGCATAAAATATGAACTAAAGAAAGCCCTGAAGGATTTATACTGGCATGTACAGTTGTTTACTTCTAGGTTGCCAGTTCAACTTGAGTTGGGTTGATAAAAAAAAAAGAGTCATCAGTCCCAGTGACTTGGACCATGTGAAGTGAGCTTGCATCTTTAGTTTGACCACAAAAATCCACTGTGATAACTAGAGTCAGATTTGAGCCTCATGAGAAAGGCTAACATGTGCCACCTTTTTCATCCTACTGCTACACATCAAGAGAGTGATTACCACATAAGAATGAGAATATTGCTAAATGACTTTTAAATACGTAAAGACTTTAGTACCAGTTTTTTTTTTCTTGTCTGAGGTTTATAAAGTAAAATCTTCCAATATACCATGTGCTAAAATTTGCTAAAGGCAAGGAATATATTGGCATGTTTATAACTTAAAGTATAATGTGTATCATGATTTTAAGGTGGGAAGCTATTATGTTTATTTCTTGACATCGGTGTGATTATAGTTGTCCAATGTTTGAAATTAAATACAGATCAACAGGAGAACAGTATAATTAAGTGATTTGCCAAAAGTCAAAAGGCTGTTGAATCTTGACAACAACACCAATAATATAAAAAAATTGCTATTCTGTTAGACAACCTCCCCAATAGTATTTATAATTTACCATATTATAATCAAGCACTGATAACTTTGATTAATACTAACAAAAACATTAATCTATCCATTTTCAGTAATATGTACAATTGTCATGTGTCTGGAAATACATACTTGGGCTAAAAAAATCTACCTATCCACTGGCAAAAATAGTATCAGAAGTATAGAGAATTAATGTATTACTATCATTTGCAGGATAGTGCCAGCTAATTATAACACTGTTTTATTTAATAACCAGAATATATTTGTATTATTTTCTCTATTTTATAAATAAACTAAATTTTGTAAGGATAAATATGCTCTGAAGTATACATATATAATGGCAAAATTAAAAAAAAAAAAGTCACCTGGATTTCCTGCTGCAGTGCAGTGGGTAAAGATCCAACATTGTCTCTGTGTTGGCTCCAGTTCAATGCCTGCCCAGAACAGTGGTTAAAGATCCCTTGTTGCTACAGCTGCTGTGGTGTAGGTTGCAGCTATGGCTTAGATTAATCCCTGGCCCAGGAATTTCTGTATGGCATGGGTGTAGCTGAAAAAGGAAAAAAAAAGTTACCATTACAAAGGTTATTGGTGAATGTTAACTTAAATAAAATAATATATGGGGATATTATTACATAATTAATTGGAGTAGCAGTGCCTGAAGGAAGGAAGAGAACACCGATGCCTCTCAGGATGACAGATTGAGAAGCATAGATTAATTATTCTAACGTCTTTATGAATTGTGTGCTCAGTTGCTTCTGATTTCCACTTTTCCTCCCAATTTCAGTAGTCTTAAATAGTACCCTGCTATTGCACAACACATTTTGTGTTCAGTGTATGTGCTTTAAGTTGTCCTCCTATAGATTTAGTATATATATTTGTATAATAGATATATACATAATACATATGCACCCTATTTGTAATATGTGAACTTGCCAGTATTATAGGATATATCTTCCTTGAGAACTTTGCTTGCTTCACATCATTCCTAATTTTATATATGTAGGCAATTTTGTCGCTATTTTTTTCCCTCTTTTGATTCTTTAGAGACAAAATTTACTATTTAATAAAATTCAATAGTTTTAATTGATAAGAGGCTCAACATAAAAAAAATAGGTTCACTGAGCCCTGTGTAAGACTCAGTCTGAACTTAATAAAGAGTTCACTCCAGAAGCTTCCAATTGCAATTTTTTTATATTGTAATAAAGTGGCAGTTGTTGATTTCAAGTCTTGCTATATATCACATATTTGCATGTATTATATTGTTTTGTTCTTACTGCAGACATGTGAGTTTACAAATATCCGTGATTTATACACAAGGAAAATAAACTAAGATTCTGAAAGGCTAAGAGATTTTTTTATGTGGCAAAGATCTTACGTTATAGAGACTTTGGTCATACAGTTTCTTTCTGATGCATAAGAAACATTCTATCAATGAATATTTGCCACATTTAGTAGATATTTGTTCTAGGTAAACATGAAGTAGGGTTCAATATATGCAGATAAATGGAATTTATACCAAAGCCTCATATTTCATGTAAGTGGTAATGGACTTCACTTTTTCAATAGGTAGCCTTGACTGCAATTTGAATAACTGAAGTCTGAGTGAAATTAACCTTTATGCGAATTTTTGGATCAAGAAATCCAATGAAAACTCGGGAATATCATTTAATAGTAAGTTTAGGACAGAATTGGTGTCTGCAAATCTTACAGATTTTATTTCCTGCAATTATTTTCACCTTATTTATTCAAGTGCTTTATGCATACACGTATACATATTACTTTATAAGTATATACAATTTGTCATTTGAATATAAAATCTCTTTATATTCAAGACAATGTTTGTTTTTTGTGTATTTTGGCCTTTCACTTTTTTTGTTTAGTCCTCCTAATTCCTTATTTTCCTGAAATAACTTTCATGAACCATTCCAAATCATATACTGTATTGACATCCTACAACTGAATGTTTCAATATATTTTCATTTTTTATCCTATTTGAATTTACTTTTCTATTATATTAACAGCCACATACATTTCCCAAGTAAAATCTGCTTGTCATTATATGTTACCCTTTTAGTATATTGCTGAATTTTGTCTTACTTTATTGACTTTATTTTTGGTAATAATAGTATTTACACTTGTATTTATATGTAGGATAGATTATATATAGATGAATAAGGATAGATCAATGTCTCTTTTTTTAAACACTAACCTATTTTAGTAGTAAAATTTAACAAATTAAAAAAACTCATGGGTTTAATGTTCTTTCCCATGTCTTTGTTTAAGGAACTAGTTTGCTCTAAATAAGTAAAATTATTTAAAAGTAAATGAAATTCAGCTGTGAAAGTCTTTAAAAAATAAGGAATTAATTTATTATTGATTTTGATTTATTTCACCCTTTATTTTTTTGAGAATTTGGCTTAAATATTCCACTATATTCTCAGATCAGCCAATTCCTACTAAAATTGGATAAGTCCTACTTTTATATAATCCATTTGTTATGAAGTTATTTGATATTACAAGCTTAGAATTATTTTACCTTGCGAGTTGAATGTTTTCTCATTATCTGAAGACTTATTTCAATTAAAATATAGCTGGAGTTCCCATTGTGGCTCAGCAGGTTAAGAACCCGATTACTGTCCATATGGATCTGGGTTCAATCCCTGGCCTTGCTCAGTGGGTTAAGTTTCCAGCACTGCCAAAAACCACCGCATAGCTCACAGGTACAGCTCGGTCTGGCATTGCTGCGGCTGAGGCATAAGCCAGCAGCTGCAGCTTTGATTCGACCCTTAGCCTGGGAACTTTCATATGCCACAGGTGTGGTCCTAAAAAAAAGGAAAAAAGTACAGTTGATTTACAATGTTGTGTTAGTTTCAGGTATACAGCAAAGTGATTCAGTTATATGCATATATATATATACACACACACATACACATACACTTATCTTTTGTGCTATTTTCTTTTATAGGTTATTACAAAATATTAAGTATCCTTCCCTGTGCTATGCAGTAGGTCCTTGTTGGTTATCTATTTTATATATGGTAGTATAAATATGTTAGTCCCAAACTCCTAATTATCCCTCTTCCCCACCTTTTTCCTTTGGTAACCATAAGTTTGTTTTCTGTGTCTGTGGATCTGTTTCTATTTTGTATTATCATTATTATTTTTAGATTTCACATATAAGCAATATCCTATGATATTTGTCTTTGTCTGCCTTACTTAGTATGATAATCTCTGGACCAATCCATGTTGCTGCAAATGGCATTATTTCATTCTTTTTATGGCTGAATAATATTCCATTGTGTATATGTACCACATCTCCTTTATAAATTCATCTGTCAGTGGGCATTTAGCTTGCTTCTATGTCTCGGGTGTTGTAAATACTGTTACAGTGAATATTGGTGTGCATGTATGTTTTTAAGTTAGAGTTTTCTTTGGATTTATGTGTAGAGGTAGGATTGCAAGATCATATGGTAGTTCTATTTTTCAGTTTTTTGAGGAACTTCCATGTTGTTCTCCATAGTGGATCTATCAATTGACATTCCTACCAATAGTGTAGGAAGGTTTCATTTTATGCACTCCTTCTCCAGCATTTATTATTTGTAGACTTTTTGAGAAAGGCCATTCTAACCAATTTGAAGTGATGATACCTCAATTTATTTTTGATTAGCATTTCTCTAGTAATTATCAATATTGAACATTTTTGCATATGCCTTTCGCCATTTGTATTTCTTCTTTGGAGAAATGTCTATTTAAATCTTCTTTCCATTTTGTGAGTGGGTTATTTCTTTGATATAATCACTTTGTATATTTTGGACATTAATCCCTTGCCAGTCACATCATATGCAAATATTTTTTTTCCCATTCTGTGGGTTATCGTTTTGTTTTCATTATGATTTCCTTTGCTGTGCAAAAGCTTTTAAGTTTAATTAGGTTCCATTTATTTATTTTTGTTTTTATTAACATTACTCTAGGAGGTGGATCCAAAAAGATATTGCTACAATTTATATCAGAGGGCATTCTGCCTTCCTTTCCCTCTAGGAGTTTTATATTATCTGGTCTAACATTTAGGGCTTTAATCCATTTTGAGTTCATTTTTCTGTATGGTGTCAGAGAGTGTTCTAATTTTGT
Source organism: Catagonus wagneri (assembly GCA_004024745.2). Classification (NCBI taxonomy): domain Eukaryota; kingdom Metazoa; phylum Chordata; class Mammalia; order Artiodactyla; family Tayassuidae; genus Catagonus; species Catagonus wagneri. The sequence continues at coordinate 4,327,863 of PVHT021183608.1, forward strand.
TCTTTTACATGTAGTTGTGTAATTTTCCCAGCACCACTTATTGAAGAGATTGTTTTCTCTCCATTCTGTATTTTGCTTAATTTGTCATAGATTAATTAGCCATAGATGTATGGCTTTACTTCTGGTCTTTCTCTCCTCTTCCATTTTGTGTCTGTTTTTGTGCCAATGCTGTGATGTTTTGATTTCTAAAGCTTTGTAATATAGCCTGACACTAGGGAATCTGATTCCTGCAGCTCTGTTTTACTTTCTTGAGATTTCCTTGGCTATTCTTGGCCCTTTGTGTTTCAATACAAATTTAATTATTTTTGTCCTTATTCTGTGGCATTGTGATTAGTAACTTGATAGGGATTGTACTGAATTTGCAGATTGCCTTGGGGATTCTCTTGATATGCATTTTATTCTATAGGCTTTTACCAACTGATTAATGTATTTCCCTAGTTTATTTTTTTTTCAGTTCTCTAACTTTCATCCTTCCTGTATTCTTGTTTTAGAAATAGCTAACTCTGTCTTTAGCTATTTCTAATCTTCATTCTTTAAGTTGCAATTTTTAATAAACTTAATTGGTTATAATTTGTAAGACTATTCTTTATATTATCATATATAATATTTATTTCATAGGTTTCATTTTATGTATTGTTAGATATAGTTATTTTATTTTTTTCTGTCTCATAATTCTAGTGCCTGAGGCACATGTGGATTTGATTATATTGTTTGCTGCTTCTGTTGGCTCTATCTTATGGTACCTCATTCCTTGTGTATTTTATGATTATTTATTGAAAACTATTGTTTTCCCTTGGAACACTGAGGTCAAACTTCTCCTGAAGTGACTGAATTTTTCCCCAGTCACTTGACTTTAAATGTCTAGCTCATCTTTATACATAAGGATACGATTTTGGAGCTCAAGTTCTAATGTGGATTTTTCCTTTATGGTGTCCACTCTCTAATGACTTTGGATGGAGCCTATCTTTTATTGCTGTTTTCTGAAAGACTGTTTCCACTAAGGAAGATGCCCCAAGCCACTAGAAGTCACTAGAAACTTAAACCTGAAAGACGTATTTGGTGGTAAGCAGGGATCCCAGGGTTCTTTTTTGTCCTTTTAAGGACTTATCCCTTAGTTACCTATTTATACAATAATTGCTCAAATTGGAAGGGTCATTGAGATCGTATACTCTAACATACTGCCAGAGATAGAAGTCTTCAGGATTATGTTTCTTAATACTTCAGTACAATTGGACATATTTTACTTATTTCTTTGTAACTAAGTATAATAAGTAATTAAGTATGAAATTATAATATAGCCTTTAAGATATCTATATCAAAAAGTTAACCCTATTTGTAGTTGAAATAAATCATCAAGTGTTGTACTATGAACATAAACACAATATAGTAAAACGGGCTGAAGTTGTGGGCCTTCTGATTCTAGGTCAGAAAGGAAGGAGTTTGAATCCCAGAACCTACGATGTATTAAAAGCATCCACCCAGAGTTAGGAATAAACAGGTATTCACTGTTTGAAATCATGGCCTGGAAATTATGAAATGATTTGGAAAGGAAATTGAAAAAAATGTCATAATCACTGACTATAGTTGTTGCTTTTATGGAGAAGTAGGAAGAAACAGATATGGGCTCAGAATCAGGAGTCAATTTATGCAACCTCCTGGCTCCACTTGCAAAGATATTATTGCATGGGTTCACCATGTACTGGTTCTGGTTTTTGTTTTTAGGTAGATAAATATGAAGTTGTAAGTTGAATGAAAGAGAAAATCTGCTATGTGACAAAAATATACAAAACATTGTTTTAAAACACAGGGGGAAAGCTAAGACAATTAGAGACAGTGTGTCAGTCATAAAAATGCATCACTCATGTGTCCCGCAATGGAGAGCATAATTGAATGACATAATTGACTGCTGCCCTTCTGAATCGGACACCATGTTTGTATTGAGGCCAGGCTTCCCTTGGCCTCATCTAAATAAATTGCTAAATGTGGCAAGACTGTTAAGACTGATTCAAACAGGAAACTCTCCCAAAGGCTGACTTTAACTTGAAGATATCCTATAGGCTTTCCCAAACCCTTCTTGAAATTATATTGCAGTATGAAACTACTTTTATTCAACATTCCTTCTTTCTTTTTTCCTTATATCGGTGTCAGGCATGCACCATGATTTCTGCCTTTTCTTATTTCCTTTCTTGGTCAATATTTTTCCAAAATATAGATATCCTGTGTTTGTAACTACTTCTTGGCAAAACTCAACTATAGTAATTAATAATGAGAGAAATCAAAGGAAATAACAAGATGGTTATTCAAATTTATTTACCTCATTGCCTGGTGAATGAAAGGGACACCATAATCAGTGATAGAGGGAATACCTGTAGTTCCTGGACTCAAGGTGATGGCCAAATTGCTAAAGATTTACTTGTGGCAGCCATGGAAAATGCCCCAACAGGAGAGAATTCTCTTGCAGATGTGTTGATTCAGAAACATGAAAGATATAAAGAGAATAATCCCTTCAAAGTTGGAAGTATTGGATAGTAATTGTATTGATACTATGTAGAGGAATAACTAAAATCTGGGACTCTTAAAAAAATCACAAAAAATTGTTCACTGGCAGCACAGCAGGTTAAGGATCCGGTGTTGTCACTGCTGTGGTTCTGGCTACTGCTGAGGCATGCTTTCTATCCCTGCCCCAGGAACTTCTGCATGCTGTATGTGCAGCAAAAGGGGGAGGGGGTGGACTTAAAAGCATATCCTTATCACCCATGGTGAGTTGATTCACCTAGGCAATAGACTAAAAATCTAGAATCACAGGGTTCCACAGACATTTGAATTCTCTGCCAAGGCACATCTGATAGACAAAGGTCAGGACACTGGTTGGAGAAACCAGGACTCTGAAATATTGGGTTGGGATATCTAGGTTGATGTCATGAGGTTGATGGCCCTCGGAGTACCCCAACATTTTCAAAGAAATGAGTAAAATTTAAGTCAACCTGCAGCTCTGTGCACTTAGAAATTGTTCATGAACAAAGGTGAAATAAGGGACAGTTACAAGATGTTTTGAAGGTATCAAAATATTGGGAATTTTCCTGGTTTTAGAGGTGACAGAAATACTGATTAACACTATATTCTGGTAGACAAATTTCCATTTAAATATGTTCATGAAGCTTTTATTTTTTTGTCTTTTTTTTTTTGCCTTTATCTAGAGCCACACCCGCGGCATATGGAGGTTCCCAGGCTAGGGGTCAAAGAGGAGCTGTACCCACCAGCCTTCGCCACAGCCACAGCAACACGGGATCCAAGCCACATCTGCAACCTACACCACAGCTCATGGCAACGCAGGATCCTTAACCCACTGAGCAAGGCCAGGGATCAAACCCGCAACCTCATGGTTCTTAGTCGGATTCATTAACCACTGAGCCACGAAGGGAACTCCTGTTCATGAAGCTTTTAAATGAACCACCTAAGATAATAGAAATAAGATCTATGGATTTCATGTCATTAAAGAAAATAAGGGAAAAAGTCAGAGCAAACCAATCTGTATTACTACAAAAAGCAGAAATAAAAAACATTTTTAGAAGAGAAAAAAGAAAAACCCACAATATTAGTTGAAATAAATTAAAATAAATGTATAATAAAGAGCTTTTTAAAAGTAGAGATTATTGGACTTCCCTAGTGGCTTAGCAGGTTAAGGATCTGGTGTTGTCACTGATGTGGTGTGGGTTCAATCTCTGGCCCCAGAACTTCTGCACGCTGTGGCCATGGCCAAAATTTTCTTAAATTTAAAAAATAAAAGTAGAGATTATCTAAATATTTGATATCCAAAATATATTATATACTTCTTTTAAAAATTACATATAAATACAAGTTTATAAGTAGATAGTTCATAGTCTCTAACAGACAACAAACTAACCCCAGCATCTTCAACCTGTGGCCTAATTGTTAACATCTATGAATCTTGATTTTTCTCAACTATAAAACAGTGATAATGGTACCCACCTTGAAGACACCTTGTAAGGACTAATCATGATATACTTAAAGCACAGTGTGCATATTAGGAGCTTCAATAAGTAGTGCATAATAGGAGCTTCAAGAGATTATAGTAGAAATAATATATTGTTTGTTAGAAAATGTTAACATAATGCAGAATTAGGGTAATAATTCAGTAACCCCTGATTATTTTCTGATTATGTGGTTTAATAAAGGACCCAATTTAATTTAGTTGGATATTGAAACATCTAATTTGGGGGTTCTAATTGTGGCTCAATAGGTTACAATCCCATCTAGTATCTATGAGGATGTGATTCGATCCCTGGTCTTGCTCAGCGGGCTAAGGATCCAGTGTTGCTGTGAGCTGTGGTGCAGGTTGCAAATGTACTCATATTCTGCACTACTGTGGCTATAGCATGAGTCAAGAGGCACAGCTTGGATTCAATCCCTAGCCTAAAAATTTCTATATGCTGTAGGTGTGCCCTAAAAAAAAAAAAATCTAATTTTGTTCAGAACAAACGATTAAAATATTAAATCTCAGGATTGGGCAGTTTACCCCATAGGAAAATATTCATGACCTTGCTAAAAATTCCTGCTATTTGTGTATTCAGTAGTCTTTGGTCACAGAATAGCCCATGTTTGGAACTTGGCAATACTTTTCAAAGAAACAGAGGGAAATGAAATTATTAACAGGATTAAGTGGCTTTTTTATTTTTAGTGTTTACAATAATAAATTCATTTTCTTCCTGTGAAAAACCCTGTTTACATAGTCTACATATTTTCTCTCTACTAAATGTTTCCTTTGGTTATACTGAAACTTTATTTTTTCATTTCCATGGATATTGGCCTTAACCACTGATATTTTTTCTCAAAAAATTTTGAGGTTAACTTAGAGGTATTTGGTGTGATGGATCTTAAAAAATTTCCTGGGAAAATAGATCATAAAATTATAATTTATTGTATCAGAGGGACTACATAAATGTTATGTTTAGCTGTGTAAAAAGAGAGAGAAAGGAAAAGAACAGGTAACTGAGCAATGTTGGCTCCCTAAATCTGACTTTTTACTTTCTGTTTTTTATTGTTGCTGTTGCCTTCAAATATATTTTCTTTTCCCACATAAAGAATAGAATTGCATTAAAAGTTAAACATAAATGACTCGAATAAGTGATATGTAAAATGTTTTAATAGTGGTATGTATTATTTGTAAATGTATGGTATTGTCATAGAGCTTTTAAATCATTATTAATTCAGAACTGGTAGAATGTCTTAACTGTTATCAACATCGGAATTTTCTTTCTTTCCTTTTCATTTTTTTTTTTTTTTTTTGGTCTTTTGTCTTTTTAGAGCATACCTGCAGCATATGGAGGTTCCTAGGTTAGGGGCTGAATCAGAGCTGTAGCTGCCGGCCTACAACACAGCCATAGCAATGTGGGGTCCAAGCAGTGTCAGTGACCTACACCACAACTCAGGCAATGCCAGATCCTTAACCCACTGAGCAAGGCCAGGGATCCAACCCGCATCCTCATGGATCCTAGTCAGGCTCGTTAACCACTGAGCCATGATAGGAACTCCAGAATTTTCTGATTATTTCTCACAGGTTTAAAATGTATGTATAGCTAAGTTAAAGTGTACGTAAGTCACTGGATTCATTATAACTCACATACAGCTGATGTGCAGCTACTGATGTATATGCAGGAAATCGCACGGTTTTATTTCTGTAAACTTATAGGCTCCTACTTGTCAAATTCTGTGCAATAAGCAAAACAAGACAAAAAATAATTTATCAGATGAATATTGTTCTAATCTCCTAAATTATAAAATATCTTTTCAGGTTATTTTCCTCTTCCTCTTCTCTTAGATAACTTGTGTTTGTGCATGATCTCTTGGAATTGAAGGAGAGACAGATAATTGGAAAAGGATATATGCCTGGTAAATAGACCCTTGTTCCAAGGGTCTCACTTCCTAAATACCTGTCCACCTAAGATTTCACCTTGCTCTTCTTGTCTGAATGCCTACCTGAGATTTCACCTTGCTCTTCTTGTCTGAACACCTACTGTGTCACATCCTTCTCCTTTGTGAAATGCCATACTTATCTCCACCACCTTTCTTTCCTGGAGCCAGCATAGTGGACTGGGTGTGAGGAGAGGGAAACTAGCTAACCAAGAAAGAACCCTACCGAGACATACTTTACAGTCACAACGCCAGCTATACCTATACATATACAGATGTGTGTAGGAGATAAAAGACATTCTATGAATCAAAATTGTGCCTAATTCTGTTTTATAACAGTGGGTATATTTAAAATCAGTAGGGAAATCAGCTTTCACTCTACTCATTCAAACTTGCAGAAAACAATTTGAGAGTAAGAAAGGGATAAAGAAATGTAAAAATCTCTGCCACTTCTTCATTACAATCACAGACGTAGATGACCTCCTGGTTAGCAAAGCAATCGAGAAGAGGCAGTTCAAGAAGATGGGCTAGAAATCAGGTAGGTTTGGAGAGCTAAACCTCTTAGCAAAACAGTATCAGGAGATTTGTATTTCTGACAAAGCCAGCGAGGCAGAAACTTAAAAAATTAAATTAGAGATTATTTAGAGGAAGCAAGGGTACAAAAAAACCTAGATGTATCAGATCTACATCATCCTAATCATTCTATAAGGACTACTGTAGGCAGGCATTCTGTAAATAGTACTTTGGAATGAGACCCTAACATAGCTGCATAGGTGTCAGGAGGGCAGCAAAGTGGAACATTAGATGGCTTATTCAAGAAGGTAATTCTGTATCTATCTTGATTAATAAAATGTAAGCCATTTCTAAGTTTTTTAATTCCTAAAGAAAGCAGACAAACTCAGAATATCCTCTGTAGAGAGGACAGGCTTTGATTCACAAAGGAGTGGAAATCACAGGAGACACCTGGGGAAAAGTACTTATTAAAATAGATTTTGGTAACAGGTAACATAAAATATGTTATAAACCTCTCAAATAAAACTTTACATTTAGCTCTGTACTTCAGGGATTAAGAGCTATGACATTTATTTGGACTAGACTTGAAGTAGGTATTCTGGAGAGGTTTTTAGAATTTTATTTCTCACTAGTTTGATGGCAATAACAGCCCCTTTGCTGGTGAGAGGAATGGAAAAAGTGAGGTGGAGACTATGAGAAAGGAAGAAGTTACAAGGTACAACATTTTAGAGTTTCCTATAGCTTCTTGAGAAATCACCACTGTTTGCCTGGATACTTGAAACATCTGTGGGGAGACTATGGAATCATTGTGGAAAGGAACATTTGATTAGGAAGAGGAAGGATGGGGAAATTACTTGTTGAGTGCTTCCAGTCTCTATCTTTCATGGGACATGAATCTGATAAATCACAGTTTAATTAATGCATGATTGGAGTAGATATTAATGCTATATGCAAGGAGAGTTTAGTGAATTTACATTGACAATAGATCTATATTTTGGCACATGACTGCCGTCTGCTATCTTTGGTTAATACTATGCCCATAAATCACTATGTAAATTATGTGGGAGTCTCAGATTCTGTTGTTGTGGTTAAAATAGTCTTCACAAGGCTGTTAGTTTTGATGAAGCTAAGGGTTGTGGTGAAGATCCCTGGAAAGCAGCGGAGTGTTGATAAATATGAACTAAGATCATCAAAGGTAATAAGGACCAAAATGAGATGAGATGAATTGAAGGCAGAGACACAATTCTATCTGTACATATGTTAATAATAATATAATTTGCCATACCCAAAAGAGGGAAAGAGCCCAAAGTTCTGTAGATGGATGAATGGATAAATAAAATGTGTTGTATTTACATAATACAATAGTACACGGCCTTAAAAAGGAAAGCAATTCTAACATGCTACAGTGGATGAATCCAATCCAAGCTACTGTCTCTCATAAGACTGTAAGGTAGAGTAACTGAGGATATAATAACTGAAATGTCAGTGAAAAAAGGACAAATTGTGTATGATTCCACTTATAATAAAGTACCTACAGTAGTCATAGAGAGAGAAAATAGAATGTTGGTTGCTGGGACTGGGAGGAGAAAGAAATCGAAACCAAGGATTATTGTTTAGCAAGTATAGTTTTAGTTTGCAGAGATGAAAAATTCTGCAGATAGATGGGGTGATGGTTATTCAACAATGTACTTAATGCCAGTGAACTCTACAAAGGTTAAAATGGTAAGTTTCATGTTGAATATATTTCACCATATTAAAAATGTATCATCCAAAAAATGTGAAATGGGAAGGAGAGTTTGTGAAAATAGTTTTTGGGAAAAAATAATTTAAATAAAAATATTGATTAGAACGTATGGTATATTTAGATTAGATGCTATAGGTGAAATAGAAAGTTGTCACTAACTAGCTGTAATTTATTGAGTTCCTCAGTTACTCTACCTTACAGTCTTATGAGAGACAGTAGCTTGGATTAGATGAATTCTGAATTTCTTATATCTTCAAATACATATTATATCTCTTATAATGTAAAATCCCCAATATTTTGCATAAAGTAGAATATTCACTTAAAGTAAGACTGGGTTATTATGGAAACTTATTATGGAAAAACATGGCCACCCTAATCCAACTCCAGCTTCTCTCTGCCGTCTATCAATTCACTTCCCAGGTCTAACCCTGCTTACCTCCTATCATTCTCTGAAGACGTCTTGCTACATCAGATGGACTTAGTCAAACAGTTTCCACATCTATGTATGGCATGTGTATATTTCCAGAGCTAGAAAGTAGAATGTGTTCCAGAATACATTTTCAAGGATCCTGAACAGGATTTAACCCTCCCTTTTCTCTTTCCATTAAAATGCATTTATGTGCCTATAAGAGTACTGGTCATAATTTCTCATAATAAATGACATAATACATCTCACTGTAGTCAGCACTTTGCAGTAGGAGTTTCTCAATAAAAGTATTTTGATTTGCTTTGAAAGGCAAATGATATGTGTGTTTTTCTATATATTTTCTAAGGATTTTTCTAGTATTTTTTTCTAATATTCACTTTACCATAGAATAGCATTGAGAAATAAAAACTCAGAGATGAAAATAAGTTTAAGGTAAATATAAAAAGTCACTGAAATAACGTCTGACACACCTTATTTTGATTTAAAATAAATCAGGAATGTAAGGAAGCTTAATGAGACACAAAAATGGGAAGTGAAAATTTAACTATGTCATTCCCTTTTCTCATTTTGATTAAATTTCATATTTGGGAAATATGTACTTGGATATAAAGCTATTACTGTTTCTCCAATTCAAATAAGAGAAAAAGGAAAGGGGAATACTTATACATAGGATATTGAACCAATGAAAATTTCATAGAATATTATTCTGTCCCTTTTTAGACATCCAATTCTATTAAATTGGGAAAATAGCAAAGTTTCTAGTGCACGATATTTACGTGCTTATATTTAAATGAATTTTTAAGCATTGTAATTATAAAGCACTATTTTAAGGTCACAGTGTCCCAAATTTAGCTTAGTGGGCTAGGTTAAGTTATGTAAAAACACTGGAACTGCTGAAAGCTATTGATAACTACCAAATTTTTGAAAAACTAAATCCTAAGGATTTTTTAAACATATTTTGAAAGGTTGATATAGTGATTTCACTGAAAATTCTTAAGTCACAATACTATTTCTGGTTAGATTGAATACAAGTTATAGGAAAAGAAGAAAGAATCAACTTGGTAAATATCTTAAAAAGCACATCATTTTTTATCACTGAGAAAAGGATAGGTGGAAGTTATTAATAACAAGTTCAACTTTCATAATATTCCCAATACTTTAATATCAGCAGTTTTGAGTATTATTAAAACCGATGTATGTAGTCCTGCAAAATCTGTGTGATAAAAGCATTTCTAAGTGAAGAAAGTATTATTCTTGAGATGCAGGAAAACCTTACCTTGTGAATATACCCTGAGGATGATGTTAGGGTTGAAGTTTAGTTGTGTTTATTGAAAGCTTACCATCTCCAGGCTAATGACGACATCCTGAAAGCTTTTCTTGCAGTGTCAGTAGAGAGTTTTAATAACTAGAGATTAAACAGTTTCCAAGGCAGCAATCTTTGGAGATATAATCCCCATTAAGGCAAGGAAGAGAAGTGGCAAAAATATTTTGTCACCAGAAAAGAACGACAATAACAAGAACAGCAATAACAACAGCAACAAAAATCAGGCAAAGAACACTTTGGCTCCTTAAAGAAATTGCAAGGGAAAGGGTCTTGGATTTAGTGGTTCCTTCACTTAATTAAAATAGCTCAGATTTTCATTTTCTTCTCAATGTAAATCACTACTGAGAAAAAATCTGCCACCTCTGATATTTCCTGGGCAATAAATTTAAATGAATTAATCATTCCTCCTATTTAGAAATTCTGAAGAGTGATAGGCACTCGCCAATGGGCTTTAGAATCCCTGGCTCATTGATTTTTAGATGGCAGAGGAGACTGAAGAGGCTGTGAAATTATTTAAATAGAAATAAAAGAAATAAATCATTCTAAATTAGGTTTACGTACTTATCTTTTTGCCCTTTGAGCAAATGTGGATTATACAACTACTTATAGATAATAATACAATAGCACTGGTGTATTCTATTTTTATGCTTAATCAAAGTTTGTGAAGACGTCATGTTTCTTTTTTTCCTGTTTGGCCATCCTGTGGCATTTGGAGTTGCCTGGCCAGAGGTCAGATCCAAGCCACAATTACAACCTAAGCCACAGCAGCAATGAACGATCATTAACCCATTGTGTCAGGCCAGGGATTGAACCTGCATCCCAGCGTTTCCCAAGACACCGTCAATCCCATTGTGCCACAGCGGGAACTCCAGCGGATAATGATTTTCAACTAAACCTGAATCTGAATTTAATTTTCTATACAAACCTTTTAGAATTCTGTTATATCACTGATCAGGCCAAGCCCGTTAAAACTGGAGTGGTTAGATACTTTTCATTTAGACAAGGCCACTTTTCAGGGTGAAAGAAGGCACAAACAATAATTATGTGAAGCTACAGAAATCATGGAGTTAATTAAGATGGGGAAAATAGGGAAGAGAACAGGGGTAAGCAGGTTTTAAACCTGATCACTCAGTAGATATTTACTGACAAATGCTTGATAGAGTAAAGAAGTCAATATAAATATATAAAGTTAGAAATAAAGTGGTTAGTGGATTAATCAAGTCAGGTATCTCCAGTACTACTTAAAAGATCTTTGTATATCTGTGGTCTTTTAATCCTTTAAGTATTTATTGTCCTAGCTTGACAGTTTATTTAATGAGGACAGTGATTCTTTCCACCTGCCTTCAGGGATATGAGAATTAATAAAATAAAATTCCTAAAGGCATTTTGAGTCCTTCATGGGAAGGTCACTATATGACATTCCTAGAGAGAGGATTCACTAGAGCATGAATTGTAGTTTTGCCAGAGGAAATCCAAATTTTCAGTAAGAAAGAGTAGGAATAAAAGAATATGCTTCAAAAGATTCACTTCTCCCTTATTACCTGACAATGTGATATGTATTAATTTGAAGGTCCCTAATGCATAGATATGCTTGAGAAATTAGTATATTTCCCTTTTCAGGCTTTATCTTTTTGTCTTTTTAGGATTTATCTATTGATCATCTCTTCTTTAAACCTTTCCCACAACAGCACACACTACCAACTCCCTTCTTCAGACACCCTCATTTGAACCTCTTGGTAATAACTGTCTCTCTGGCAGAGAACTCTGATGCTTTCATCTCTCAAATAATGATCTAGCTCTTAGTTATTATCATTAAACACAGGAGGTCAAAAATGGATGTCAAAGGGGAGAGATGAGGCAGTTGAGGATGAGATGGAAATCTGCCTCAAATTCAAGAATTAACCTGTGGCATTCACTGTGTTCTCTTCTTACCTTTGCACTAATTCCAGTGAACTTGCTTTCAACTAACTGTTTGCCTGGTCACCGGTGGGAGAATGACATTTATTTATAGTCAAATATCTGAGATTTTCTCTCTGTATATTGTATATTGTCACTACTTATATGAGCTTGGAGGAATCGTTTACTGTTTATAGCTTCAAATATTCATGAGAAGTTTCCGTGAGAGCCAGTACATAAGGAACTTAGAATATAGCTGTATTTTAATGGCTTTCTGTTTTCCTTCTACTCCCTCTCTACTATGAAAAGCACGTTTTTGCCTCCTCTGTTTGTTCTGACTATGATATTTGAGTACATTTCAGACACTCTGTACTGCTCCAACCTCTAATATTATTTATGCACTCAGATATTAATGAGACACTTGGTTTTAGATGAATCACTGTTAAAACCCTCTCATTCTTAGGGTTATGCCTTAGAAACAGGTTCAAGTATGTGCAGTCCCCATATCTAGTGCATATATATTGAATATATCATTTACTGATTTTTATTATTAGGTTTATTTTGTTCATTTTGCCTCCTGAACTATAAAATGGGATTATAAAATTCTTACAAGGATTAGATGTCATGGTACTAATTGGACACTAGTAAATGTTTAGGAAATGAATGATATGTGGATACTTACCACTGTCAGTTATTTGAGCAATTAAAATGGAAACTCATTGATTGGCCATTTGTAAGACTAATTAAGTGAAAAAGATCCTGAAGTTTTAATAATATTTATTTAAAATTAATTAAATCAATAATTTGTGATTTATAAATATTTAAAATGTAGAGTAAATCCATCAGTTTGTTAAATAATATCAAACTTCTTTAAACTTTGTGGAATGTCAAACCAGTGTAGGTGCATTTATTATGCACAGCCCTGTATTATTTTACATTTTTGAAAGTATCTCCTATATCACAAACAATACCACAAGTCACAGTTTTATTAAAAAATGCCTTATATATGGTATCTGTACTCAGTGCACATTTGATGAAGATAAAAGTCTAGTTCTTTTGACTACAGGAGTGGGAAACTAACAATTCACAGATGGTTTGCCTGTGGTCAGAAATTAGAAAAAAATGTATTTAGAAAATATAATTCAGACTCTTTAAGGCAGCAAACTAAACTCTTGCAGTTACAGCCTAGAGCACAATGTAAGACTCACTCTATATTGCAATTCTCTGCATCTGAAATCTAACGTCAGTGGACACCACGAAGTAGAGTATTTTCAAATGCTAAATGCTCTAAAGCTCAGCATAAGATTTATTCCTCTGGTTGCATCAATATCTTCTTTCTCTGAATGTCACTTTTGGAAATACTGTACTATTACAGTAATGCATTTCTAGCTCCAGGAAAAACAAATTTTTTGTGTATATTACTTTAGAAAAGGGAGCAGGGAAACCCTCTGGAAGATGTTTCAGAGGGAGTTGTTCAGTTGCCAAAGGAACTGTGAATTAGGACAGCAATTAGGTGAAAATTAGGTGAAAGGTCTTGCCCTAAATTATATATAACAATCACAAAAATTATTTAAAAAAATATATAGGAAGATTTTAAAACATATTTTGATTTCCAGGAGGTTGAAATCTATGACTTGATATGTTTCCCTCACAAAGTATCTACCACAGTTTTTTTTACATACTATTGTAGTCAATTAGTTTTTATATATTGAATAACTGCTTAAATTTCAATTTATAAACTAACTTGTGGAAGAAGATATCTTAGTAACAAGTAGGCTTGTAGGAAAATATATAAAGAAAAATGAAGGTGAAAGTTAACTATAAAAATCATGTTCATTATGGAGAAGAGGACTTTGAAATATTTTCTGATTTTGAATAATTAGAAGAATGTAAATTTTGGATAATGATGAGATGGGAATTGGAATAATTGACCTATTGAGGAATTATTGTGATTTTTCAGGTGTGATAGTGCTATTTGTATTTAAGCTAATTAAAGGGAGTATATCTTTTAAAATATATTCATGTAAAAATATGATGGATGAATGGATAAACTCTCAGAATAATTTGGGAAGGAATGTATGGAGATTGTAGGTGCTACAGGATAGAATTTAATTTGATGCAGAATAAAGGTTTATTGTAATTATTTTTAGAAGGTTTGAAGTGCTCCATAATATAAAAATTTTAAAAATACATACAAAAAAGAAAAGCTATAAATTGATGTAGCTTTACACAAAATTTAGTATTAATTTTTTAACTTTAAAACTTATATACTAGTGTTTTTATATATTCTCTTGAGTTTTGTAGGTAGATAACTAAATCATCTGCAATGATATTTTAGTACCTAATTTTAAAAGTTAGGCTTATGAAAAACAACACAACAGGAAAAAAAGGGTAATGTAATCAGTGTAGTTATATGCAGACTAATCCTGAAGTTATACTTTAGTAGTTTATATCCAAAGAGAAGGCAGAACGTGAACATAGTGAATGTGTTCAGATTCTCTGAGAAGCAACTTCCCAGATGATGGTATTAAATTTTCAAAAATGTTCTTACGGAAAGTACCTGTGAGAGAAATTAGGTGAGTCTGAGCAAGTTGGGAAGAGCCATCAGATTACACTACAAGTATGATCCCAAGGTAAGCTCAGAGGAAGGGAAAGTTGAAAATGAAAATATGCTGATCTTCTTGCAGCCTAAGAAAAGTTTGGCAAGGCCATGTGGTGTCTTAGAACCAAAGCCATCAGATGATCTCTTGGTCTCATAGGGAACAGCCCATCAAAGTATCCTTGCCATGTCTCTCCCTTGTCCAGGAACAGCCTATGGGAAGAGTGGCCATTAGTGCAAACCCAGAGATGAATTTCAGAGACAGTGGCTGAGCCTTTGTCAGTCACCTTCCCTCTGGTTAAATATCTGAGAGATCAGTTCTCTAGGCTGCCATATATGCCAGCCAGGAGATAGAATATTCTAGGTAGAGAGGATACATAGCATTGAATTGGGAAAGGGGATGACATATTAGGAACGTAAAGGAGACTGGCAGGACCAAGTAGTATTGCATGAGAGGAAGACTGTAAAACGATGTGTTGAGATTGGAAGAGTAGGCTGGGTTCAGATCCTACTGGACCTCCTGGAGCATGTTAAGAAGTTTTTATTTTTAAAGAAGCAATTACAGAGTTCTAATCAAGGGAGTGTCTTTATCCCATTGATATTATGAGAAAACTCTGGATTCTGTGTAGAGAAAAGATTAAAACATGAACTCAAAACAGGGAGACTCAGGGAAACACTACTTTGAGAAGAAGGTATATTGAACTGTAGGTGAATAGAGTAATTTTCTTAGAGGTACAGTTCTAAAATAGAGACTGTAGGGTTTATTATTGGATTATGTATGAGGTTTTGAGAAAAGAGAAGGATAAAGAATAATTCCTGGTAGTTCCCATTGTGCCTCAGCAGTAATGAGCCTGACTAGTATCCACGAGGATGTGAATTTGATACCTGGCCTCATTCAGAAGGTTAAGGATCTGGCATTGCCGTAAGCTGTGGTGTAAGCCTCAGACATGGCATGGATCCTACACTGCTGTGGCTGTGACTTAGGCTGGCAGCTGCAGCTCCGTTTTGACCACTAGCCCTGAAATTTCCATATGCCACAGGTGCAGCCCTAAAAGGCAAAAAAACAAAAACAAAAACAGATTCATGGCTCTAAGCCTGGGCTCCATAATCTAGTATAGGTAAGAATGATGTAGGGTTTGTTTTTTTTTTTTTTTCCTTTTGGATTATAAAACTTTGTTTATTGTAGTAAACCTAGAGTCAGTAAATATAAGAAATTGAATATTGCTAATGTTCTACATACAGTACTATTTTTCATTTATTTCATGATGCTTTGTGACTTTATTGTGTAGTTAATATTATGCAGTCAGCCCAATAGTGTTTCTACCTTTTTTCTATGTAATGTAAAGACATTTTGATTGATACATAATATTAAAACATATATGCAAATATTTGGCATAACCTTTTACTCACTTGTAGACATTTAGGTCACTTTTAGTTTTTAATTTATTAATATCATATCAACATCTTTAGGAATTTACCATTTTTGAATTTCAAATTAATTTTGAAATAGAATTTATATAAGGAATTTTCTAAATTTTTAATAATTCTATATATTTTTGTCTTTTTTCCTTTTAGGGCCATTCCCACGGCACATGGAGGTTCCCAGGCTAGGCGTCCAATTGGAGCTGTAGCCGCTGGCCTACACCACAGCCACAGCAATGCCAGATCCAAGTCGCACCTGCGACCTACAGCACAGTTCACTGCAATGCTAGATCCTTAACCCATTAGCAAGGCCAGGGATCGAACCTGCAACCTCATGGTTCCTAGTCAGATTCTTTTCCACTGTGCCATGATGGGAACTCCAGGCAAAACTTTTTAATAATTCTAAATTAATATTTCATCTCTGGAAGAAATGAATGAAAACACTCATGTCATAACACTCAACAGCATGTTGTTGTTTTGTAATCTTTTGTCATCACAGCATTAGAATCAATGTGGTGAAACTGCCTTAAAAAGTATACTTGAGTGTATAATTTTATGCCTTTTATTGATTTCTTATTTTTATTTTCCCTGTTAATTATATACACATATTCCCTGTACTGTATGATGAAAATTATCTAAACATGGGAGTTCCCGTCATGGCTCAGTGGTTAACGAATCCGACTAGAAACCATGAGGTTGCGGGTTCGATGCCTGGCCTTGCTCAGTGGGTTACAGATCCAGCGTTGTCATGTGCTGTGGTGTAGGTTGCAGACGCGGCTCAGATCCCGTGTTGCTGTGGCTGTGGTATAGGCCAGCAGCTACAGCTCTGTTAGACCCCTAGCCTGGGAACCTCCATATGCTGCGGGTGCGGCCCTAGATAAGGCAAAAAGACCAAAAAAAAAAAAATTATCTAAACACGGAAGATATGTATTTTAAGATACATACTCTCTCTTTTGATGGTAGATATTATTCCTTATCTTGACATTTATGTTGTGCAGAGTGTCCTAAATGAGTTAGCATGTCCATGGTTTTTGATGTATCGCTTCCTTTTATAACTGTAATGATGTCATTCTTTAGAGCAGTTTGAATTTCTTGATGACATGTCTGAACATCCTAAATATACTACTATTGGTATTAATTTTAACATCATGCTCCTTGTCAACTATTAGTATTTGTTACAAAACTATATGTGATCATAGCTAAATAACTCAGACAGAAGGGGCTATTATTTGCATTGAGAATGGTAGGGTAGAATTCTCTGATGTTTGTGAAACTTTCCAGATTGGAAACATGAAAATATATCTCACTGAAATAACAGAGAAATAGTATTTATATTAGTGAAAAATTTTAATTTGTTACCAACAGAGACATCTTAAATATGATAATGAAGTGATTTTGGCATTCCTTAAGTATTTTGTTTGTATTATTAAACAATGTAGAAACAGTAACAAAGCAAATACCCATCTACCAACAAGGAAGCCTAGAAATATGACAACTACTTTTGCAAAAACTTCTTCTTTGTGGTTTATATCTCTTACAGTGCCTTTTGATGTATTTTTGTCTTATTTTTAACCAAATTCATCAACATTTACTTAAGTATGTTTTCTTAATTTATTTAAAGAAACTGTACCTATCTTTAATCTTCTCTATATTTCTAAAAATCTGTATTTCACTTTTATATGATCCATTAGAAAATTATTTTAGAATATAAAATGAAATTAATTTTAATTAATACTTTTCCCAATAATATTAAATAAGATATGCTTTTCCAGAAGAACGCTGATGTGTTCTTTTTCCATATATAAGCGTCTGTTTTCTTCTCTCCAGTGTACTCTCTTGGTAACTCTGCAGATACAGTGCTGTCTTGATTAGTGGTGTATATAAGACTTTTTTATATTTTACTAGAGAAAAGTATTTCTCAAGGTTATTCTCTTTTCAGTGC
This sequence comes from Catagonus wagneri, assembly GCA_004024745.2. Taxonomy (NCBI): domain Eukaryota; kingdom Metazoa; phylum Chordata; class Mammalia; order Artiodactyla; family Tayassuidae; genus Catagonus; species Catagonus wagneri. The sequence goes on from PVHT021183608.1 coordinate 4,345,661, forward strand.
CTTTGCTATTCTTGGATTTTTGTTCCTTTGTATGTTTTAGAAAATTACTCTGAAATTCATAAAATAAAATAGAAATCATCATGAAAAACTTAAGCCAAAGAAGACAAAGTAAATTTGATATTATAAAATCATCGATATGATTCATCATGTTAGCAGTTTGAGGTGAATATAGCATTCTATGAAATTAGACATTCTATTCTTTGGTTGACTCAAAGTTTGAATAATATTTTCTTCAAAAGTTTGGTAAAATTATCCTGAATTAGACATTCACCTCATGTTTTCAGTTCATCAAACCAAGAGTTTTCTTCCCCTCCCTGCATCTCTTCTTTAGTTTCTTCCTATAGTTACTTCATTGTTATTCTTTGAAGAAGGAATTACGTTCCTGCAAATTAAGCACATTAGTGGGAACCAGGACCAGGACTACTTTCAGACTTCTCCTTTTTTTGTCTTGTAAAAAACCACCACATTTTATTTTTCTCTGATTTTTTTTTCTAATTGTGGATCTTTTTTAAAGAATCACCTGTCACTTTTGATTTTCTCTTTATTTCTGCTCTATTCATTATTACTTTCTTATGTCTAATTCCTCTTGATTTTGAAAAAATAAGCACCAAGTTAGACATAAGTACAGAGCTTATGTCATTGTTTTCATCAATTCTTCTTTGTTACTAGTTATTAGTTTTGAGTTACATTAGTTTCTATATTAAGTATTAAATGCATCTTGTTAAATTACAATTGTTGGAAAGTGTTTGACTTAACTTTGCATCCTAGTGCTTGGTTACTTGTTATAAAGGTATTATTATACATGCCTTTTCCCATTATTGGTAATATAAGGCTCTGTATATGTCCCAGTGAAACAAATGTATTATTTATGTTACTTATAATTGTACATGCCCAGTATATTTTTGTGTTATATCATAAAAAATTATATGAATCTCTTATTGTGTTTGCAGATTTGTAATTTCCCCCTAGTAATTTTGGTAATTTCTACTTTATATAGGTTAGGTTTATTTTTAAAAGGACTATAAATTTTAAATTGTTATTGAATCCTGATTAAACATTTTTTATTACATATTTATCTATCTATCTACCTCACATCTCTATTAATTTTAGAATGTATTTTACTGATATTAATGTAGCTATGTCAGTGTGTTTAAAAAGGTCTTAGAAACTCTATCAAAGCACCTTTACTTTTTTTTTTTAATTAACAATGAATTTTATTTCAGTTATAGGTGTACAAAGATCATAAGTCAATTCGATAGATTTTGTGTCCCAAACCCACAGTGCATCCCCCCACCCCCTAGATTGTCTTATTTGAAAAATCAAGGTTTTCCAAAATCTGTGAGTCATTGTCTGTTCTTCAAAGAAGTTCATTGTGTCTCTTTAGTTTCCACATGTAAGCGGTAGCATTGGGTATTGCTAGCTAATTGTCTGACCGTTTCCACTTCGTATGGTAATTTCCAGGTTCATCCATGTTGCTATAAATGTTGTTATTCCGTTCCTTTTAGTGGCTGAGTAATATTACATTGTGTGTATGTACCATATCTTCCCTATCCACTCCTCTGTCAATGGGCATTTAGGTTGTTTCCATGACCTGGCTTCTTCCCTCTCTAGCTGCTTTAGATGTAAAGTTAGGTTGTTTATATGAGTGTTTTCTTGTTTCCTGAGGTAGGCTTGTATTGCTGTATACTTTCCTCTTAGAACTGCTTTTGCTGCATCCCAGAGGTTTTGGAGTGTCCTGTCTTTGATGTCATTTGCTTCTAGGTATTTTTTAATTTCCTCTTTGATTTCTTCAGTGATCCATTGGTTGTTTTCTTGTTTTTGTATCCATTCGGCTAGTCTATGTCTTTTGGTTGGGGCATTCAGTCCATTAACATTTAAGGTAATTACTGATATATATGTTTTTATTGCCATTG
>PVHT021183608.1:4348573-4427798 GCA_004024745.2 Catagonus wagneri
GTCTCCAGTGACCTGCATTTGTGCTCTCTTCTCACGAATTCTGATTTTGGTAGCATAGTTGTGCATGCATGATTTAGTATCTTTACTGTATATATGTCTTTACTGGTGAGCGTTGTTATTGCTGGTGTATTTGTTTCTGGTTGTAGCCTTTTCTTTTCTGAGTAGAGAAGTTCCTTTAAGATTTGTTGTAAAGCTGGTTTAGTGTTGCAGAAATCTCTTAGCCTTTGCTTATCTGTAAAGGCTTTGATCTCTCCTTCAATCTGAATGTGAGCCATGCAGGGTAAAGCAATCTTGGTTGGAAGTTTTTCCCTTTCATCACATTAAGTATATCATGCTACTCCCTTCTGTCATGCAGAGTTTCAGATGAAAAATCTGCTGATAACCTTATTGGGGTTCCCTTGTATGTCATTTCTTTCATTTCCCTAGCTGCTTTCAAATTTTCTCTTTGTCTTTAATTTTGGTCATTTTGATTAATATGTCTTGGGGTGTTCTTCCTTGGGTTTATTTTATATGGTACTCGTTGCGCTTCCTGGATTTGAGTGAGTGGTTCCTTTCCCATATTAGGGAAGTTTTCGGCTATTATCTCTTTAAATAGTTTTTCTGTCCCCTTCTCTCTCTCTTCTCCTTCTGGCACCCCTATAATACGGATAATGGTGCATTTAACATTATCCCAGAGTTCTCTGAAACTCAGCTCATTTCCTTTCAATCCTTTATCTCTTTTCTCTTCCGCATTAGTGATTTCCACTAATCTGTCCTCCACCTCGCTGATTCGTTCTTCTGCCTCCTGTATTTTATTATTGGCTGCTTCTAATGAATTTTTTATTTCAGTTATTGTATTTTGCATCTCTTCTTGTTTAATTTTTACAGCTTGTATTTCTCTGTTCAGTGCTTCCTGTAAATGATCAGTCTTTGCCTCCAGTTTATTTCCAATGCCTTGCATCATCTTCAGCATCAACAGTCTACAGGCTCTTTCTGAGAGGCTGATAATCTCCTCATCACTGAGCTGTCTTTCTGGGCTTTTCTCTTTCTCCCTTATCTGGGTTAGAGTTTTCTGTCTTTTCATTTTTATAGGTTTTTGGTGTGGTGACCTTTTTGCCAACAATAGAGCTGTAGCCTCTCTTAGTTCTGGCATTTGCCTCCCCTGTGACTAAAGTTGGTGGGGCGGTGATTGCTGTAGGCTTCCCGATGGGAGGGACTGATGCCTGCCCACTGGTAGGTGGGGTTGATTCCTAGTCCTCTGATAGGTGGGGCTTTGTCTCTGGATGAGATTAGAGGCTGGCTGTGTGCCTGAGGGGTCTTTAGGCAGCCTGTTTAGTGATGGGTGGGGCTGTGATCGCACCTGGATTATTGTTTGGCCTAGGGCTTCTCAGTGCTGATGGGAGGGACCAGATTTTCCCAGAAATGGCCACCTCCAGAGAAATGCAGGCTGCTGAATATCCCTGAGAGCTTCACCTCCAATGCCTTTCCCCCACAACAAGCGGCAGTCACCATTATTTTCCCAGGAGATCCTCCAAGAATTGCAGTGAGGTTCCACCTGGATTCCAATGGAGACTGCTTTGCCCTGGGACCCTGTGCACGTGAAAGTCTGTGTTTGCCTTTCAAGGATGGGGCCTCTGTTTCACCCAGTCCTGTGGAGCTCCTGCACACAAGGCCCGCTGGCCTTCAATGCCAGATGCTCCTGGGGCTCTTTCTCCCTGTGCCTGATCCCCAGATGTGGGGTTTTGATGTGGGGCTCAGAACTCTCAGTGCTGTGGCTGAGTCTCTGTGATGCAGTTACTTTCCAGTCTGTGGGGCTTCCCACCCGGGAGCTATGCGGTTGCTTCTATCACGTAATCGCACCTCCTACCTCTTGATGTGGTCTCCTCTTTGTCTTCTGGAATAGAATATCTTTTTTGGAAGTTTACAGTCCATTTGGTTGAAGGCTGCTCGGCATTTGGTTGTAGTTTTGCTCTTTTTTGGGAGAGAAGTTGAGCTCCAGTCCTTCTATTCTGCCATCTTAATCCTCAAAACACCTTTATTTGATTTTAATTATGCAAACTTTGAAAATATTAAGTAGTTATCCAGAATCACTTGTTTCACATTATAAGATGGCATACCAGGTGGTAAATTATTATCCTCTTTTATTCTATATGTTCCCACATCTTTTTTTATTCTGTATATTCCCCCTCCCTGCTTTGGATTATTTTAGCTTTTCTTTGTTGTAGCATTTTGCATAGATTATAAAGATTTTTATATTTACAATGATAATTCTGACCATTTTACTGACCAGAGATTTGTATTTTTAAATAACCTCTTTGTCTTAATTTGTCTGGAAAATTATATTTTTTCTGGCCTTCCTGGAGTTCACTTGTTTTAAATCATATTATTTTTTGCTGCTTTGAAGATTTAAAATTTGTATTCTAGTATTCTGAAATAATTAAAACTCATAATTTCATTTAGAATTCATTAATAACATTATTAGATCAAATCTAGTCTTCTGTTTTTAGATTTTTTAAAAATTATGGTTGATTTACAGTGTTCTGTCTAGTTCTGCTACAAAAGTGCCATCATACAGTATTTGTCTTTCTGTTTCTGACTTCTTCACTTAATATGAGAATCTCTAGTTCCATATAGTCTTCATTTAATACAAATTTCTGTTCTAGATCTGCCACTTGCTCTCTGTATTTGAGCAATTTTAATTCTCAGAGACTTTATATTCTGTACAAAGTGGAGCTGCTATTATCAATAATAATAATAGAAGTAATAGTGAAAAATGACTAGCATGCCTGGTACAGAGTAGATATGAGAAAATTATTGGTTAAATAAGAACACTGCAATATTACGGCTGCTGTTATGATAGCTCATATTTACGGGGATCCTTTCAATATTACAGGAGGTTTCCTGACTTAATTTATTTTATCTCTCTAAAATCTTATGTGATAGAGCAAAAACAGCATAATGTCATGCTTAAGTGCTTGAGAGTTGAAGCCACACTTTCTGAACTGGAATATTAGCTATATGACTTAACAGATGTTCAACCTTGGGAAAGTAATTAACTTATCCGTGCATCAGTTTCCTCATGTTTAATATGGTGCCGATAGTTTTGATAGGAGGATTGATGTAAAGCACTAAAAGCAATGTTTGCAATATAATGAATGTTGTATTGTTTCTTCAAAGCTATAGGTACTGTCCATTTTATAGTTGAGAAAATTAAGACCTAGACTAATTAAATCATTCACAGTTTTTACAACTAATATTATGTGGAATATATTGGATTTTTCTATCATTCTTTAAGACTGTCCATCTAAAGTCAGTCCTAATGAAGGGAGGAGTCTAAGTCTTGATGATGTTTTCTATAGTTTTCAAAATAGATGGTTGATAAATCTGAAAACCTGACAGTAAGATTAACAAATCATGGGAACACTATTGAAATATAGTACTGTCCATTAGAAAAATAGGATTGTGCCATTTCACTAAATAAACATAAAATAACAACTTATTTTCAATTACTTTTAAATATTCACAGATCTAGTCAAAAGATATACCTCAAGGAGTTCCTGCTGTGGCACATTGGGTTAAGGATCTGGCCTTGCTGCAGGTGTGGTGTAGGTTGCAGCTCTGACTTGGAGACCGTAGAATTGTAGCCTCTCTTACTTCTGATGCCTGCCTCCCTTGTGACTGAAGTTGTTTCCGGGGCTTACTGTAGGCTTCCTGATGGGAGGGACGGGTGCCTACCCACTGGTAGGTGGGGCTGATTCCTGTCCCTCTAGTGGGTGAGGCTTTGTCTCTGGATGAGATTAGAGGCTCGCTGTGTGCCTGGGGTGGTCTTTAGGCAGCCTGTTTACTGATGTGTGGGTCTGTGATCCCACCTGGATTATTATTTGTCCTGGGGTTTCTCAGCACTGAAGGGTGGGGCCGGATTTTCCCAAATTGGCCACTTCTTGTGGCCTCCTCTTTGTCTGCTAGAGTAGGCTATCTTTTTGAAAGTTTATAATTTTGTTTGAAGCTCTGGTTGGGATTCGATTCCTGGCCTGGGAACTTCCATATGCTACAGGGCTGTCTGAAAAAAAAAAACAAAAAAAAACAAACAGGAGTATCTTGAAACTTTTAAACATTTTCAGCCACACCTTCTATACGTGGACCTGCTCCAGTAGCATATTCTCTGCTGACTCACTGAAAGAAGGAAATTTAAAATAAAGATTTCTTAGTGGGGATGGAGATATGATTTGGGAAAAATAAATATAAGTTGAAGACAAAATATTAAATATACATAATCTACAAAGAAAAGCTGAGGCATTAACAAGTGAAAATTGATCCCTGTGAGAGAGCTAAGTGTATATAACAGAGAGAGGATAAAACACTTTTTTTTTTTTTAAGGGCCACACCTGCAGCATGTGGAAGTTCCCAGTCTATGGGTAGAATCAGAACTGCAGCTGCTGTCCTACACCTCAGCCACAGCTGTGCAGACACTGAGCCATGGTGGTTCTGAGACCTGTACACAGCTCACAGCAACACCAGATCCTTAACGTACCGAGTGACGCTGGGATTTGAACCTGCATACTCATGGATACTAGTTGGGTTTGTTTCCACTGAGCCACCATGGGAACTCCAAGACACTTTTTGTTGTATGTGAGAGAGATAACTTTAAAATAGCATAGCTAGTATGAGGTTTTTGAATGAAAAGGAGCAGAAGGAAAATAAGAGAGTTCACTTTTAGTTTTTTGGCCTAAAAATATATTTGTTTATCGGTCAATTATAGCAACAGGTTTCTGAGCAAATTAAGGCAAATGCTTCAGAAAGCCATTGTAATTGTCTTAGACTACTCAACTTTAGCTATTATGACTTTTGTATAGTTTCTGTTTAAAAAAATGAATAACATTAATAATGGAATAATATTCTGACTCACTTCACATGGAAATCCATTTAATACTTCTCTTTAGTTTTCTCAAAACTCTTGATATAACAGAATAAACAAGGTTTAAGTACAAACCTAAAGGACAGCTTAATCTTACAAGCATTTCCCCTCATGCTCCAGGCTTCCATTTTAGCTTTATTCATTATAGCCCTAAAGCTCCTGCTTTCTAAATGTGTAGGTTAGAAAAAAGTACCTTGGAGCTCACCTGCTCAAGATTAATAATATCACTCCAAGAAGATTAGAGCTATTACTCTTCCTGACCTGATCCAAATGGTACAAATGGGATTTTAAGGATGATGTCTGTTCAGAGATCCAACAGAGTGATGAGGTACAGGGGATAACTACCCTAAGGAATCAGAAAAGATAGACTGTCGGGGTTGTACAGATGATAAACCATTAGCTTTAGCTATTATCCAAAGAAAAGTTTATGGCTATAAATAAATTCATCCAGGCCTTTAATACGGTAGACAGGCAGACCAATGGATGGACAGGCCAAGAACATAACTATTATTTAAAAAGAAAGCCTTAGGCTAAGATCTCATTTCATAAGCAGAATTGCAGGTAATGCCAGATGGGGAAAAAAGAAGTTCTTTGTGTGTGTGTGATTAAATTTAAAACCTTAGGTATATTAATGAAGAATTTAAAAAGGATTTCTCAGAGAGCATCTGTTCTTGCCCTACTTTTAGGCCATTGTGATTCTGACTATGAAGAACAGAATTTTCCACCAGTCCAATTAAAACTTGTGATTGACTCAAAAAATATTCAGAAATGTGTATTCTATTTACCTTGGAAAAGAACAACTCCCAAAATTATACACCCACACATTTTTTTCATGATAACCTAAATAGTGACTTTCATATACTACATGTTTAAAAATAATAATATTGATTAAAATTAATAGTATCTAATATAAATAATATATTTTTCATGTACTTAATATGCATTAATTCATTTGTGTACTCTCATAAGTACACAGTTATTGTCGTATGACCATAAAGATGACAAAATTGGGTAAGGAACTTACTTATTCCTCCCATCTTAAAAGATTTAACTTATACTCATTTAAACTCTCTTTAAATCCTCTTAATCATGCTGGTTTTCTTCATCACTTTTTCAGCCACATCTTCCTGATCCCTCCAAAACGGTACCAGTCCCCCTAGTATTTACTTTCACAGCATCATCTGCTTTGCAGAAATATCATAGTTGCCTTCTTCAAGTTGGAATTTACAAAACACTTAAGAAGATACTGTGAAAAGTAATCTTCTAACCTAATATGTCTTAATAATGTTGATTATTTGTTAGTTATTTCTCTGCCTCCTAAAATATAGGATCATAATACTATACCTTTATAACCTAGAACAATGCCTAAAACTTGGTATATGATTTGTACCTATTCATTAAATGTATTAAGGAATGGAATTTATTTATTTATGTATTTTTTTATTTATTTTATTTTTAGGGCCACATCTGTGGCACATGGAAGTTACCAGGCTAGGGGTCAAATTGAAGCTGCAGCTGCTGGCCTACACCATGGCCACAGCAATGCCAGATTCGAGCTGCATCTGCTACCTACCCCACAGCTCATGGCAACACTAGATCCTTAACCCACTGAGCAGGGCCAGGGATCCAACCCCTGTCCTCATGGATACAAGTCGGGTTCATTTCTGCTGAGCCACAATGGAAACTCCATGGAATCACTGACTTTAGAATTGCCAATTTGGCAGATGTTAAAGAATAATTGGTTACTGAGATAGTAAAGAGAGTCACAATTCAGTACAAATTTTCCTTTTTAGATTGATAAAATGGCTGATGAGGCTGTTATAAAATAAAGGCACAAAAAGAAAAGTTAACTATTGAAGAAGGAGAGCGCTAATGAGAACACTCTTTAATATACTGACTTTAAGGTATCTTTAAAATGTTTTAGAGAGTGATTTGTAATAGACTTTTAGAAAGAAACAGCTTGAGCTCAAGGGAGGACTGATTTGGAAAGGAAAATGTGCACAGTAACAACATGTGGGGGAAGTTGCTGAGTGCAGGGGAACACCAGCAGAGAGCAGTACAAACCAGAGTAGATAAAAACCATGGACAGAGATTCACAGACACTCGCTGTTTCAGGCATAAGCAAAGAAGAGTGGATAGACATAAAATGCTGGGATATTTGTTTCTAAAAATATGATTCAGATTGCTTTGCTTTGGTTGTACGTATTTGATCAACATTGGTATGCAGTTGTCATCCATTACAATACCCATAAATGTCAGAGTTGTCTATTATTTTTAATTTCTATACGTATTGACACAAAAAACGAATGCAGGTGGACTATGAAAGGGAATATGAGTATTTTTGCTGCATAAATATCCCCTGAAATATTCCTGAACTTTCAAATTTTTTATTATATTGTTTTTGATAAATATTAAAATATTTCCCTTAGAAGACTTCAGACTACAATTATAAATATAAATATGAAGAAAGGGGGTATAAATTTTTTACTTTAAACTATGAGTAGTTATGAAAATTATTATCTAATAGTATGTGAGACATGCCCAAAGTATGTTAAATATGTTAATTTAATGACCTCAGTTTTTATAGACTTAAATAGAAAGCATAGATTGATAAAGTGGCATTCTGAAACTAGTCAAAAGATTTTTCTGTCTAATAGTACTTTGTAAAATCTATTATTTAATGATTCAGGGTATGGATATAAGTAATTCAATATGATATCATAATATTGGAAGTTTTACTATCCATCAAAATTATAAGGATACAAATTAATTTTCTGCTGATATTTTCTACTGATATTTTCTACTGCCTTTAGAAAAGTTTTTTAGGGTTTTCACGTATCTGCCTTCTTTTGAATTCAGTTTAGATTTTATTCCTACGTTGTGTGTGTGTGTATGTATGTAGTATGCACATGCATTTTCTAAATTAAATTTATAAAATAATTACACACTGACAAGTTGTAAATAGAAGAAAATGAAAAACTAAAATAAGAAATAAAAATAAATGAAGAAATAAAATTAGAGCTCCTTTATTCAGGCAAATATTACATGTATCTTAAAAAATTAAATAATAAGAAACTAACCTGGGTTAGAATGTATCTTGATTTAACCTAATATTCTGTCAACTTTGACTGTATACAGTTCCCAAGCAAATCAAAGCCCAGACCTTCCAAAAGCGGTAAGTTTTCAAAAAGATTGCTATAATGCCAAACCTATACAAGAATACAATAAAATCTTGAAAGTGTCATGTTCTATTTAAATGTTACGTTTTAAAAATAATACCATTAGATCTGTATTACAGAGTGAACATCTAGCTCTGATAGAAGAGATGGTTGAGTACAACTCTGTGGAGAAGAGAATGTATAAGAGTCAGTCACTGGTTTCCACAAAAAACCAGGGCAGGTAGCATATCAGTAAGAGAAATAGAACCCTGGCTTCCAGTACTGTAGAGAGATGGCCTGTGTGGAAATATTTATGTACTTTATCAATGCTACCAACTTCTATCTGGAGAGAACTTTTTTATATGAATCTAGTAGTATTAATTATTTTGTATACCTAGAATTCTCATTTTACACGTAGGAACTTTTCTTGAGGACTTAGTGTGCATAGGACTCTGTATTTGTCACTTTAGTATGTTATATAACTTGATCCTTACTGTAGACTTGTAAAGGGATCACTACCCATATTTTGTAAATAAGAAAGTAGAAGTATAAGCAGAAAAATATCACACAACTTGTAGTAAAGAATTTCAGCTTAGGTCTTCTGATATTTTGACCTGAAATCTTTATGTTGCGTTGCCCTTATTTGTATGTTTGTTAGTTGGTTGGTATTGTTGACTGGTAGAGGAAGCCTAAAGTGGCTCCTTCTTTCACATTTCTAACGTCTCAAGGCTCCTTTGTCTATCTATTCATACGATGTCTCATTCTCAAGGGTCTCTACGCATAGTTTTGGTATTTTGTAGAGTGGGCATTTCAGTGTAAGTTTCTAAGACACTATCTCCCTCAGAATGAGCATTCCATTAGGAGTTTCTCAGTGGAAAGAATAGCTCATAATGTATGGCCATCTTTAATCTATTGCATTGTTTACTAAAAAAATTCTGTGAAGAAGAGTATATTAGTTTTATTTTGATACCATAGCAAATTGTTATACATTTAGCAATATAAAGCACATGCACGTATTATCTCACTGTTTTATAAGTCAAATTTGCAGGCAGCCTCGATCGGTACTATGCTTAAGATCTTACAAGGCCAAAATCAAGTTGTTGGGCTCTTATTTTAAGGGTCCAGGAGATAATCCACTTTCAAGCTTAATCCAGCTTTTTGGGAGAATACATTTCCTTCTCATGCCTTCCAAATCTGTTACTTAACAAGCAAAGGCACTTGGAATCTCTAATTTTCCCTTTTGCTATATCTCTCTGACTCTGTATTTTGCTCTCAAATGGGAGAAAGCTTTATATGAATGTATGTGTTTACACAGGTAGCCCTCCCATATAATCCAGGGGAATCTCCTTATTTTAAAATCAGTAGATTAGTAACTGCACTGAGTTGAAGGATATCTCTCCAGAATTTCAGAATGTGATCTTATTTACACAGGATTTTTGAAGAAATAATTAAGGTGAGATAATACTAAATTAGGGTTGGCTCTAATTCCAATATAACAGAAGTCCTTATAAGAGGAAGGCAGACAGAAAAAAAGAAAGCCATAAGACAACCACAGAGCTTGGATGGATGTAGCTGCAGGCCAAGAATACCAAGGATCATGAGCCACCACCAGAACCTAGGAAGATGAGAAGAAAGGATTCTTACCTAGAGACCTCAAGGGAGCTCAGTCCTGCCAAAAGCTTGACTTCAGAATTCTGCTTTCCAGAAGTGTGAAAGAATACATTTTTATTAGTTTGTCACTAAATTTATTATAGTTTGTTATGTCGGCGCTAGGGAACTAATACAGTAATCAGGAATCATAATTATATTTAACAGACTACTTCTTTGCTGTGTAATATAACATATTAACAAGCATGACACTATGAGCTAAAAGTCATGGGGAAAAATTCTGCCTACCACACTCTAGATTAGATTTCATCCTAATCTCATCAATTTAAAACTCCCAAATCTCATCTAAATCTTAACAGCTCACAGTTCCCAAACTCATCATCTAAGTCATATAAACCAGGGACATATGAGGTGTCCAAGCACAATTCTTCACCATCTAGAGGGCTGTGAAACTAATGGAACAAGTTATGTGTTCACAACACACCCAACATTCAAGGTGAGACACGTATAAAATAACAGTTATAGACGTTCAAATTTAATGCAGGGAGAAAGGCAAGGAAAAAAGGAGTCACTGGTCCAAAACCATTTTCAAATCAAGCCAGGCAAGCTCCATTATGTTACTAGACCTGAGAAAAGTCCTCTCTGGCCCTCATGCCACACTCTTGCCTCTGAAGTCAATATTCTGGGCTCTTGGTTTCACCCTCTGAGGCTTGCTTCCATTTTCTTGAAAGTTGACACATGCCTGTAGCTGAGTTTCATCGAACAATTTTCTGTCAGTAGAAATTTAGAGGTCTAGAAGCCTTCTTTCTTTTCTTATTCTTCCTATCCTTTTCCTTTTAGTCTGAGGTGTTAGAATTTATGCTAATATGCAACTCTCAAGAAACTTGTGCGTTTTGCATAAATTTAATAGGGGATCACTCCATGAGGAAAAGGCTCCTCCACAAACCTTTCTGAAATAATCCCTTTACTACTTTTAGCTTCTGCTGAAATGGGTGATGGGTGATAACCTTAAAATGTCTAGAGAACCTGATTGGATTAAGACAATCTGTGAGTTGTTCTTTTAATTTCTTTGAAGAGCCTTCTGTGAGACTGAGTAGTGTGATCTTTTGATCTTTCTGATGTGTTAGCAAAACTTTGTACCCTGCACCCGCAGCTTTTTCTCTATGTCACACTTTCTGAAGCAATGTCTTAATTTTAGGGTGTTTTGCCATCTGATTGGGCTGCAAATTTCCCAAGTCATAAAGTTCTACTTCATTTTTGTTTACCATATTTTCTCTCAGTTTATCTTCCTTCTCTCCCATTTTAGTGTAAGCGCTATCTTCAACATTTTTAAAATCTTCTGAGTTGAATAAGCATATTCATTTCTTATAAAGTTCTTCTCTCCATATAACTCCAGGACACAATTTTGCTAAGCATTCTGAAGCTATATAACATGGATCACATTTTCTACCATTTCCAGTAGTATTTTTGCTCACTTCCCTCAGAGCCCTTACTAGCAGCACTTTAACATATATCTTCTTATACTTATACTCTATTCAAGGCAATCTAGGTTTTTATTGTTAAGCTTGTCAAAATTCTCTCATCCTACTGGCACTATTCCTTTCCAAATTCACTTCCGTATATTTAGGTATTTGTTACAACAGCAGTCTTATTTCAGTGTAGGTAAATTACTTACATGTAGAGGAAGCATTCCATTTAGAATTCCTCAGTGAAGAAGGTAGCAAAGAATTTTTGGCATCGTTAATTTGTGTTTATAAAATACGTAATAACTTTGTGAAGAAGAGTGATTTTCTGCCTAGGAAATCACACTAATTTCAAATAATTGTTAAAATCATGTACCAAACTCCTTTCATTTGAGTTAAGATTCATATGTTAAAATTTATTAATGCAGGCTAAATGGTATCTTGGCAATTTGTTCGTAAACCTTTTGTTATTAATTACAGTTAATATGAATTAAAATATGTTAAAATGAAAGCTAGGACTTAGACTTGAGTGTAACTAATTCAGATTAGATTTTTTCAGTTATTTAAAATTAATGAATGTGACTTTTTGCTCGTGTAGATTTACTCTTTCTCATCATATTGAAATTTAACAAGAAAGCTCAGAAATAAATTTTTTTTTGTCATTTAGGTCTACACCTGTGGCATATGGAGGCTCATGGGCTAGAGGTCAAAGCAGAGCTGTGGCTGCAAGCCTACACCACAGCCACAGCAAAGCCAGATCAGAGCCACGTCTGTGACCTACACCGCAGCTCATAGCAATGCTGGATCCTTAACCCTCCGAGTGTGACCAGGGGTCAGACCTGCATCTTCATGATACTAGTCATATTCATTTCTGCTGAGCCACGACAGGAACTCCCTCAGAGAATTATTTTAAAAATAATTTACTTAGAATTTGTATTCAAAATAAGAGGACCAGAAATAAGCAATAGTAATTTGAGGATCTCACAGAGACGACTGGAAAAAAGTAGAATAAATGATATCCAAAGGAAAACATGGAGAAACGTGGTATTACTTAACATCTCCTGCTTTTGCTAAAGAAGAACTAAAATATCATATTTTTGCTTGAATGACAGTTTAATTAGTTCAAAAAACAAGGCCTGAAATCAAGCATTTTTGAAAGTTCAGTGTGAGCATAATTCAAAAACTCAAAAAGTAAAATCCCAGATATTCTCTAGCAGTGCTTCTTGAGAAAATTACTTTTATCCTTGGAGATGAAAAATTATAAAATCCATTGGCAGAGATTCAAACTGAGTTAAAGGCACTAAAGAGCAGGATGACTAACACAGAGAAATGAATTAGTGACTTGGAAGACAGAATAATAGAAATCACCCAATCAGGATGGCATACAGAAAACCAAATGAAAAAACATGAAACAATATAGGAGAAACATGAAAGCAATATAGGAGATATATGGGATAATATAAAGCAGGCCAATATACACATTATAGGGATTCTGGAAAGACAAGAAAAAGAAAAGGGGATTGAAAATATATTTGAAGAAATTAGGGCTGAAAACTTTCCAAATCTAAAGGAAACAGATATCAAGATACAGGAAGCACAGAGGGCCCCAAACAAGTTTGAACCCAAACAGGCCCAACGCAAGACATATAATAATAAAAATGGCAAAGTTAAAGATAAAGAGAAGATTCTAAAGGCAGCAAGAGGAAAACAAAATATTAACTTATATGGGAACTCCCATAAGGCTATCAGCTGATCTCTCTCTACAAAAACACTACAGGCCAGAAGGGACTAGCAAGATATATTTAAAGTTCTGAAAGGAAAAAATTCACAGCCTAGGATACTCTATTCAGCAAGAATATCATTTAAAATAGAAGGGGAGGAGTTCCTTTGTGGCTCAGCAGAAGCGAATCCAACTAGGAACCATGAAGTTGTGGGTTTGAGCCCTGGGCTCAGTCAGTGGATTAAGTATCCGGTGTTGCCGTGAGCTTTGTCACAGATGCGGCTTGGATCTGATGTTGATAGTGGCTGTGGATGGCAGCTGTAGCTCCAATTCTACCCCTAGTCTGGGAACCTCCAAATATATATATGTATACATACATACATATATATATATATACACACACATATACATAGATATATATATACACACACATATATATATGCACATACACACACACACACACACACACACACACACACACACAATAGAAGGGGAAATAAAGAGTTTCTCCATCAAACAAAAGCTAAAAGAGTACAACAATACTAAACCCATTCTAAAAGAAATAATGAAGGGGTTCTCTAAATAAAAAAAGAAGTAAAGAGAAATAGGATGCAGGAAACCACAACTGTAAAGCAATCACTTAAGCCAGCATATAGATCCAAAAGAGGGAAAGCTACTGTAAAAGCGATGATAAACACAAGGAACGGCAAAAGAACAAATATGAAGATGTTAAAAAAAGGACTGTAAAATCATAGAATGTGGGTAAGGAAAGTAAGAAAATATAGATTATTTTTTGTTGTTGTTGTTTAAATAATGTGTTTGAGCCTATATGACTATCAGGCTAAAGCAAGCAGATTTGGGAAGGGGTTAACATACTTAAACAACAGGGCAACCACAAATCAAAAAAATATATATATATGTATACATTTGTGTGTATATATATATATATGTATCACATTCACAAAAACTAAAAAGAAAAGGACATAGACACAAATAAAAGGAAGTAATCCAACCAAAGAAAAAAAGGAACATAGGAGAAACATAGAATCAACTGAAAAACAAGGTTTAACATGGCAATAAATACATATTTATCAATAATTACTTTAAATGCCAATGTACTGAATGTTCCAACCAAAAGAGAGAATGGCAGATTGGATAAAAAAGCAAGAGCCTACAATATGCTGTCTATAAGAGACTCACCTTAGGGCAAAGGGCACACGTACATTGAGTTGAGGAGAGGGCAAAAGATATTTCATTCCAGTGGAAAAGACAGGAAAGCAGGAGTTGCAATACTCATGTCAGACAACATAGACTTTAAAATGGAGGCCCCAAAGAAATACTAAAAAGGACACTATTTAAAGATGAAAGGATCCATTCAAGAAGACGACATTACAATTGTCAATATACATTCCCCTAATAAAAGAGCACCCAGATACGCACAAGAAATATTAACAGACATAAGAGGAGAAAATGATGGGAATACAATAATAGTAGGAGGCTTTAACACTGTACTCACGTCAATGAACAGATCCTCTAAATAGTAAATCAGTAAGGCAACTGAGATCCTAAATGGCACAATAGAAAATTTGGCTTAATTGACATTTCCAGGACCTTACATCCAAAAAAATGAGGATATAACATTCTTTTCAAGTGCACATGGAACACTCTCAAGGATTGACCATATTCTGGGGTACAAAACTAAACTCAACAAATTTGAGTATAAAAATTATTTCAGACATCGTCTCTGACCACAATGGCATGAAACTAGAAATCAACCACAGAAAAGAAATGAAAAAAAAAAAAACAAAAACTGACTACATGGAGACTGAACAACATTCTACTAAAAAAAAAAAATGGGTCAATAAGGAAATCAAAGAGGAAATTAAAAAGTAGCTCAAAAATAAACCAATAGTACCTAATCAAACTGACAATCTTTTGCACAGCAAAAGAAACCATAAAAAGACAAAAAGACAACTTACAGAATGGGAGAAATAGTTTCAAATGATGCAACTGACAAGGGCTTAATCTCTAAAATTGCAAACAACTTAAACAATTCAACAGCAAAAAAGCCAACAACCTAATTGAAAAATGGGCAAAAGACCTGAATAGACATTTCTCCAAAGAAGATATACAGATGGCCAACAAGCACATGAAAAAATGCTCAATATCACTGATTGTTAGAGAAATGCAAATCAAAACTATGATGAGGTACCACCTCACCCCAGTCAGAATGTCCATCACTAATAAGTCCACAAATAACAAATACTGGAGAGGGTATGGAAATAAAGGAACCGTCCTACACTGTCAGTGGGAATGTAAATTTGTATGACCACTATGGAAAATGGTATGGAGGTACTTCAGAAAGCTAAATATAGAGCTACTCTATGACCCTGCAATCACACTCTTGGGCATATATGTGGACAAAACATTCACTGAAAAGTATACATGCAACCTGTATGTTCATTGCAGCAGTATTCACAATAGCCAAGACATGGAAACAACCTAAATGTCCATCAGCATATGAATGGATTAAGAGGATGTGGTATATATACACAATGGAATTCTATTCAGCCTTAAAAAGAATAAAATAATGCCATTTGCATCAACACGGTTGGAACTAGAGACTGTCATACTAAGTGAAGTGAGTCAGAAAGAGAAAGACAGGTACCATATGATATCAGTTATATCTGGAATCTAATATATGGCACGGATAAAACTTTCCACATAAAACAAACTCATGGACTTGGAGAACAGACTTGCAGTTGCCAAGGGTGAGAGGAGGGAGTGGGACTGACTGGGAATCTGGGTTTAATAGATGCAAACTATTGCCTTTGAAATGAATCAGCAATGAGATCCTGCTGTATAGCACTGGAAATTATATCTAGTCACTTATGATGGAGCATGATGGAGAATAATGTGAGAAAAAGATATGTGTGTGTGTGTGTCTGTGTGTGTGTGTGTGTATGGGTCATTTTGCTGTAGTAGAAAATTGACAGAACACTGTAAACCAGATCTAATGGAAAACATAAAAATCACTTAAAGAGAAAAAAAATGCCTGGAGACAAAAGATAATGAAGACATAACCATTCAAAATCTATGAGATGCCACAAAAGCAGTGCTACAGGGAAGTTCATAGTGATACAGGTCTTCCTAAAAATGAAGAAAAATCTCAAATTGACCACTACCTAAATGAATGAGAAAAAGAAGAACCAACAAACCCAAAAGTTAGCAGAAGGAAGGAAATTAAAATCAGAGCAGAAATGAATGAAATAGAGATTCAAAAAACAATAAAAAAAAAAGACCAATAAAACCAAGAACTGGTTCTTTGAAAGGGTAAACAAAGTTTACAAACCTCTGGCCCGACTCAACAAGAAGAGGAGAGAAAAATCCCAAATACACAAAATAAGAAGTAAAAAGGAGAAATCTCAACAGATACTGCAGAAATTAAAAATAAGAGAGAATACTATGAACAATTATATGCCAACAAATTTGACAACCTAGAAGAAATGGACAACTTTCTAGAGACCTACATCCCACCAAAACTGAATCAAGAAGAACTAGATCAATTGAACAGACTGATCATATGTAGTAAAAACACTCCCTACAAACAAAAGTCCAGGACCAGATGGCTTCAGAGGTGAATTCTACAAAAAATACAGTGAAAAACTTATACCCATCCTTCTTAAACTTTTCCAAAAGGTTGACGAAGAAGGAAAACTCACAAAGATATTCTGTGAAGCCACATCACCATAATACCAAAACCAGACAAAGATACTACCAAAAAGAAAACTATCGGCCATTATCTTTGATGAATATAGACGCAAAAATTCTCAACAAAATTTTAGCCAACCAAATCCAACAACATATAAAAAAGATCATACACAACAACCAGGTGGGATTCATCCCAGGTTCACATGGTTGTTTCAACATACACAAATCAATCAGTGTCATACACCACATTAACAATAGAAAAGTCAAAAACCACATGGTCATCTCAATAGATGCAGAAAAAAATTATTTGACAACATCCATTCATGATTAAAACTCTTACCAAATTGAGTATACAAGAAACATACCTTAACATAATCTGGTTATGAAAAACGCGGAGCAAATATAATACTCAATGGAAAAAAGCTGAAAGCCTCCCACTAAAATCTGGAACGAGACGAGGATGCCCACTCTCACCACTTTTATTCAACTTAGTATTGGAAGTCCTAGCCACAGGACTAGCAATCAGACAAACAAAAGAAATAAAAGGTATCCACACTGGAAGAGAAGAGGTAAAATTGTCACTGTATGCAGATGACATGATACTATATATAGAAAACCCTAAAGATGCCACACAGAAACTACTTGAAATGATCAATGAATTCAGCAAAGTAGCAGGATACGAGATTAACATTCAGAAATTGGTTTCATTTCTGTATACTAACAATGAAATATTAGGAAAGGAATATAAAAATATAAAACCTTTTAAAATTGCACCCAAAAAATTAACTACCTAGGAATAAACCTGGCCAAGCAGGTGAAATACTTATATGCTGAAAACCATAAAACATTAATCAAAGAAAATAAAGAGGATTCAAATAAATGGAAAGATATTCCAAGATCCTGGGCTGGAAAAATTAATATCGTAATGGCCATACTACCGAAAGCAATCTCCAGATTCAGTGCAATGCCTATCAAATTACCCATGACGTTTTTCACAGAACTAGAACAAATAATCCAAAAATTTATATGGAACCATAAAAGACCCAAAATTACCACAGCAATCCTGAGGAACAAAAACCAAGCAGGAGGCATAACTCTCCCAGACTTCAGGCAATATTACAAAGCCATGGTAATCAAGACAGTGTGGTACTGGTACCAAAACAAATACAGACCAATAGAACAAAACAGAGAACCCACAAATAAACCCAGACACCCATGGTCAATTAATCTTTGACAATAGAGGCAACAATATCAACTGTGAAAAAGTCATTTCAACAAGTGGGACTGGGCAAACTGGACAGCTGCATGTACATCAATGAAAATGGAACACACCCTCACACCATGCACAAAAATAAACTCAAAAGGGCTTAAGGACTTAAACATAAGGCAACACACACCATCAAATTCCTAGAAGAGAACATAGGCAAAACATTCTCTGACATCAACCTTGCAAATGTTTTCTCAGGTCAGTCTCCCAAGGTGACAGAAATAAAAGCAAAAATGAACAAATGGAACCTAATCAAACTGACAAGTTTTTGCATTGCAGAGGAAACAATAAAAAAACCCAAAAGTCAACCTATGGAATGGGAGAAAATAGTTTCAAAGGATGCAACTGACAAGTGCTTAATCTATAAAATATACAACTTATACAACTCAACAAAAAAAAAGTCAACAACCCAACTGAAAAACGGGCAAAAGACCTGAACAGACATTTCCCCAAGGAAGATATACAGATGGCCAACAAGCACATGAAAAAATACTCATCATTACTGATTATTAGTGAAATGCAAATCAAAACTACTATGAGGTACCACTTCACACCAATCAGAATGGCCATCATTAATACATCCACAAATAACAAATGCTGGAGAATGTGTAGAGAATAGAGTACTATCCTGCACTGATGGTGGGTATGTAAATTGGTACAACCACTATGGAAAACACAGTATGGAGTTACCTCAGAAAACTATACATAGAACTACCATATGACCCAGCAATCCCACTTTCCTTGAAAAAGATACATGCACCCATATATTCATCACAGCACTATTCACAATAGCCAAGACATGGAAACAACCTAAATGTCCACCAACAGATGAATGCATTAAGAAAAAGTGGTATATATACACAATGGAATACCACTCAGCCATAAAAAGAACAAAAAATTCCATTTATATCAACATGGATTGACTAGAGACTCTCATACTAAGTGAAGTCAGAAGGAGAAGGAGAATTACCATATGATATCACTTATATCTGAAATCTAATATATGGCACAGATGAAATTTTCCACATAAACCAAACTCATGGACTTGGAGAAGAGACTTGTGGTTGCCAAGGTGGAGGGAGTGGGGAAGGGGGTGGGATGGACTGGGAAGCTGGGGTTAATAGATGCAAACTATTGCATTTGGAATGGATAAGCAGTGAAATCCCGCTGTGTAGCACAGAAAACTATATCTGATTCCTTGTGATGGAGCATGATGGAGGATAATGTCAGAAAAAATACATATATATGTATGACTGGATTGCTTTATTATACAGGAGAATATGATAGAACACCTTAAATCAACTGTAGTGGGAAATTAAAACTCATCAAAAAACACTTCTAAGCAGTATTTCTGCATGTGGTGTCAGCTAAAAGTCGTGTGTCTTGTATGTGCAGATTTGTTAAAAACAAAATTAAATGGATCATCATAATTGAAAACATGAGATTTAAGAAGTTTTAGTGTGCTTAAATAGATTTTTCCTTTCTTATCAAACTCTAATATAAGGTGCCATAAAATCACTTTAGTATCTTAAAAGTCTGTTTTTAACTGCCATGAGCTGTGGTGTAGGTCACAGACGCAGCTCGGATCTGGCATTGCTGTGGCTGTGGTGTAGGCCAGCAGCTACAGCTCCGATTTGAACCCTAGCCTGGGAACCTCTATATGCCACAGGTACAGCCCTAAAATAGAAAAAAAAAATTATTTTAATATATATAACAAAATTTTATATTCCACATGTTATAAATCATAAAGCATATAAATATTTTAACTATAGTATAATATAAATTGTGTAATATGTTTACACACGATTACAATATAGCATTAATTGTATAATATCAATATGCCATATTATGTATTGGTATGTACATAATTATGTACCATGTTTTATTTATTATGTATTATATGTTTTGTCATGTTTTATTTATATTTAATAGGCATATGAATATATTGCATAAAATATACATTGAATTACACATATATAATTGCATATATTTATATGATTGTTTTCCTTATCTCATATTATCCTGCATAAACATAAGCATATATAAATATGTATTTCAGTGCTGATTTAAAATGACTTTGGTGTATAAATGTAATTTATTTTGTTTATTACCATTGTTAGACTGCGAACCCTGCATTGCTATCCTAAATCACTTAAATTTTCATCATCTTGTATCTAATTACTAAGATCCTGGCTAGAACATATAACATTTTAGTGTGTTATCAGAAATTGCATACAGAAAAATAAATTATACAATTTTTTTGGTAAAATCATTGTCATTTATTTAACAAATATTAATGGTATCTATTATGACCTAAGACTATGCTATTTACCAAGATTAAGCCAATAAAAAAGAAGTATGTAACCCATGATCTCTTAGAAAGGGGTTTCTTTCTAATAGAGATACAGATATTAAATAACTATATACACAATCAATTATTTAAAACAATTGTAGTGAATACTAATAGAGAAAGGTGACTGTGGTCTCCTTATTTAGAGAACAATCCTGAAATAACCCTGATATATATACAATAAAAATGCAATATAGTATCGGAGTATTGTAGCCTCATTGATAACTGAATAGTTTATATTGGTTAAATAAACTGATGAATACTAGCTTAATCGCTTATTTCTCCAAATACCAAAAATCCTAATGGTTTGGATAATAAAAAAACTTATTAAATTTTTCAATTATAAATCTCATTTATTGGGTCATATGATACATACTTACTCTAATTCTAAAGATGTATTTTTTTTTAGAAAAGGTGAAAAATGTTTAGAAGTTCCTCCAGGCAAAAGATCACTCTTAATAATCTATATGGTAAAAAAATGCTTATTTTCTTATGTTAAAAATGGGAAGATTATTTCGAAATTTGATATCTGGTGAAAAATAGTAATAACTGTATCAAAGATTTATCATTAGAGGATAGTTTATAGTTTATTTCAATGAAGTATTAGAATTATAAATTGAGGATATTTTCGAATTCATACACTTGAGAAATACTCAAAATTAAACACAAGCATGTGCAGAAGAGTAGCTTAACTCCATTTACATTCCAATAAATGCCAGAGGCAGACATTACTGTTACTCTCCTTTCAGGAGAATCTTTTCACTTTTAAAATAATTATTTCACTTTTCCGCATTGCTACCAAGCCTTAAGAAAATTTCCAAAAGTCTGGGAGATAAAAGCAGATTGGAAAAATCTATATATTAACAGCTCTTCTTAGAAAAGGAGAAAACTCTTATTTCTAAAAGCATGTGGTATATTAAGAAAGAAAGCAGAGAATATTTTTGAGCATAAATTAAGAAAAGAATGACCAGTGCATTAAAATGATTCTGGAGATTTAAATCAACAAATCACTGTTGTCCCAGAGTCTCAGGCTCTAACCCCTCCGTACTCCGACAGGAAACAGGCTACTGACTCCAACAGCAGTAAAGCAGTAAAGCTGTTGGAGTAAAGTAAGGAGAAAAGAAGAAAGGAAAAAAACGTGTTTTTTTTTCTGATTACAATATTGAACTTGATAATGCTTTTTACCCCTCCAGAAATTCTACAATTAACTTCTATAAAATTAGTACTATTAGTGGTTAAGCATATGGAGTCAGGCATACTGAATCCTCCCTAGAGCACTTTAGCACTCTGTTAACTGAGAAAGTTGCTTAATCTTTCTAATATCCAGTTTCTTTTTTGTGGAACTGAAATAAAACCCTCTTCATAGAATCACCTTGAGGATCAAGAGAGATAACTGATGTTAAGTGTTTATCGCAGAGACCACGATGCATTCAGGCCTTAATATGTTGGTTATTAATATTAACTTCAGAGTTGTATACTAGTTGGAATTGTTTGTACACATACTGACATTTTAAAAGACAGTTGAACTTTTAGAGTGTGCTCAATTCATATGTTGTAATTATACTTTTTTTATATAACGCAGTAGTGTTTTTTTAAAGACTTTATTTTCGGAGCAATTTTAAGCTTATATTAAAATTGAGAGAGAGGTATAGAGATTTCCCACATATCTCCTGCCCCCATTCATGACTAGCCTCCCCTGTAATCAATATCACTTTTTTTCCCCCAGGAAAAAGATTTACACATCATAATCACTCATCATATGCCATTGTATACATTAGGGTTCATTTTTGGTGTTGTATACTCTAAAGGTTTTGACAAATGTGTATTGTCATATATCCATTGTTGTAATATCATAGAGAATGTTTTCACCGCCCTAAAAGTCTCTGTGCTCTGCCTGTTCCTCTTTACCCCCACCACCTGCTGGTACCACTGATTTTTTATCATCTCCATAGTTTTGCCTTTCTCAAAATGCCATGTAGTCGGGTCATACTGTATGGAGCCTTTTCAGACGGGGGCTTCTTTCACTTAGTAATATGCATTTAAGCTTTCTCCTTGTCTTTTCATAGCTTGGCAGCTCATTTCTTTCTGGTGCTGAATAACATTCCATCTTCGGGACCAACCACAGTTTATTTATGCATTCACCTACTAAAGAGCATCTTAGGTTGCTTCCAGGTTTTGAAAATAATGAATAGGCGTTCGTTCCCTTGTGGCACTGCATTGTCACTGCTATAGGGTCACTGCTGTGGCCGAGATTCGATGCTAGACCCAGAATTTCCATGTCTCAGGTGTGACCAATAAAGAAAAACAAAAGAAAGAAAAGGAAGGAATGAATAAAGCTGCTGTAAAAATCCAGGTGCAGGTTTTTGTGTAGACATAGGTTTTTCAGCTCCTTGGGCTCATGGAGTGTGAATGTTGAACTGTATGGTAAGGATATGTTAGTTTTGTAAGAAATTTCCAAATTGTCTTCCAAAATGGCTGTACCATTTTGTGTTTTTAACAATATTAAAGTTCTGAGAAGGAAGAAAGAATAATAGTTTGTGTTGATATATATATATATAATAATTTTCAAGGCAATCTTATATTAAGTACATTGCATTTTCCTCATGATAATTTGACAGTTACGCTAGTCCCATTTCATCACAGAACATGAAAAAGCACCTGAAATATAAAGCATAGTGATTGAGTATGATTGTTCAGCAAATTATAGGCACAGTATCCCCTGATAATCTTAACGAAAAACTAGGGTGGTTAATTTTTACTCTTCTCAAGACTGTATAACTCATTCAGAGACCAGTGACAAATGCTGATATTAGAGTCCCTTCTCAAGAGTAAATCTGTCTTTCCTTGTGAAATACAGAGACAGTTATTTTAATGTGTTTCAGGTCTAGGCAACCATCATATGTGACTTCATCAGGGTAGAGACCGGACTATGTAGCATGGGCTGCCTACATTTGTGAATGCCACACAGCACTTCTTATGACTCGTCACTCTTCATTTACCAATGAAGTAAACCCCACCTGCCATGTCCATTGAATCTTATTTCCTGATAAAGCTGATACAATTATATAAGTTGCACATCACCTTGTATTATAACCAATAGCAGTTCTGGCTGTGTTTTGTGGGATGGAAGGTAGAAGTACACAGGACACTAGTCTGTGTTGTGTGCTCAAGCAAATGCTGAGATTACTACCTACAATTAAGTGTTCAGCTGCTCTTAATGGGCCTTGGGATTAAGTTATGATAGATACCTGCTGGTACTAATCTTTCTTTATTTGACTTATTCACATCAGTTGAGATATACAGCGGACCCTCAAACAACATGGGTTTGAACTGTGTGGGTCCACTTATATGCAGGTTTTTTCAATAGTAAATATTACAGTACTACAAGATCTACAGTTAATTGAATCCTCAAATGCAGGAACCATGGATACAGAGGGCCAACTCTAAATTATGCAAGGATTTTCCACCTGGGAAGGTCAGTGCTCCTGACCCCTGCTTTGTTCAAGAGTCACATGTATTTGTTTTGAAACAAACGTTATTGACTCTATTAATGACATAAATATTTTCCTTCCTTTGTGAAATACAGCTACTAACCCTGCAAATCAAAATAAAACTTAAATTTGTAATTTAAAAATGTAAACTTAATTTGTGTTTTTTCCAGTTTTAGCTGATAATTGTAGACAAGTTACTTCTTTGCGCCTCAGTTTCTTCTATAAAACTAGAGGAATAGCAATAAATGTGGTTGTATTTTATAAACTGTAAATAAGTAACTTTTAAAATCTAAATATTCATAAGTAATAATTTAAATGAGTCAATGTAAAGAAACATTGTTCATTCAGGTCCTCATTCTTTTCAATGGTTTTATTTTTCTACAATGTTAATGTGTTGAAGGGAGGTTTAACTTGCTCGGAATCATTGTGATTTACAAATAGTATTAAATAGCAACAGTTATAGGTTTTTTTTTGTAATTTTATATTTCTTCAGTTTTCTATATTTTAACATGATAATTCTTATCCTTAGCTTTTTGCGGAACTATTTTCTTATATAGAGGATCTCCTTGGCTTTCTCAGTTTTTAGGACACTACTTTAATACCTAGTCATTTTATGTGTTGTGTACGTGATTATTTGCATTTTTTCCTTAATACGCTTTGTAGAGCTGGAATGAATTTATAGAAATGTCTTTTTTCAGCTGGCTAACTGAGGCACAGAGAGGCTAACTGGTTTGTTCAAGGTCACTCAGCTCATTTAGCAAAATCTGTCCACATTCATTGACTAGGTTAGCGATCCATGTGTTTTTTGAGACCATTGCTTCAGATAATGACACATAGATACAAAAGAGTGTCAAACATGTGATAGATTAATCATGCCTTAAAGGAAAGATCAATCTTAAAGAGAAGAACTTTCATATTCTTTCGCATTTGCAGTCTCCAATTTCTAACACCTCAGCTGAAATGTGCCAACATATTCTGCTTGGGGAGAAGGATCAGTAAGTTTTCTGATGTCAAGCACAAACAATTTCTTTGGTACTTCTTAGCTTTTATTTTGACCTTGTCATCTAAACTTAATAAAATTCCCCCAGACACTTGAAGAAAAAATAATTATGTGCTCAAATCACATCAGTTCATTTTAACTTTTCAAAATAAGTTAAAAGCTAGCTATATAGTCACAGGGCTTCTATTTTGTTTTTACCATGTGCTAGAAATTATATTCAGCAGGATTTCTGTAAATTGAGTGTCCCTAAATCGGGAAATAAATACATATTTCCAGTCCTGTATATATTTTGGTTTCTATTTTCAGAAACCTTATTTTGATGTTCATTTACTGCATTCATTTTCTGTATTCTAATATTATTTTTTATAATATAACCTTCTTACTAGACTAAAATATATTAGGAAATGTGACTTCTTCAGCTTTATTTTCCATCATCAAACAAAATGTTTGCAGCATAATCAGTATATTAAAAAGATGCCTTGACTTAAACTGCTGACAGTTGAAATAATCTCAGCTGAGAAGAGGAATCCAACGTTTACATATGCAATCTCAGTCTCATACCTGAACTCTAATTCCTTTATTCCAATTACTTTATAAATGCTGTTTATTGAATATCATATCATATTACCAATATCAACATGCCTATAACTTTCTACAAGATTTAGTTCTCATTCCAAATATACTCCTTAAAATAATTATATTATCTCAGATACCATGGCTTAAAATATGTGATTGTATTCTCTGTATTTTATTACATTATTATTTGCACTAATTTTTCATTCATTCCTTCATTCACTAATTTGTTTGTTCATTTATTCAACCACCAAGTATTTGCATGCCTGCGGTATGCCAGAGTGAGCAGCATATACAAAGGCTGTGTCCAGGGGTACTCATGGTACTATTAAGAAGCTGAAATATGGCAAGGATGACCAGAACTTGTATAGGGGAAGGAAACCTGGTATAAATATAAGTTGAACAGTGGGTGAGAACCCAGCTCTCTAGGGAATTATAAGCTATATTAAAGATACATTTTGATATAGTCATAACTTGCTTCTTGTTCTAAAAGCAAACCAGAGCCCTTAGATATTTGAGGCAAGGTTGTGAGTATTTTGGATTTCATTTTGTAAAGATCGCTCTTACTCCCTGTTGAGAGACCATTGGTGAAAGAGTTTGTTGCACAATATATGCAAAGAGACAATTTGTGCAGTTATTGCACAAATCAATCATCAAATAATGGCAATGGAATAGGGTGGTGGTGATAGTAAATGTCTATAATAATAATAAATTACAGAGAATATTAGAACAAAAAGAATGCACCAAAAATTATTTTATTATTTATTTGTTCTGAAATATTCTAATTTTTAGGCTTCTCCTATTACCTTAACACAGCAGCAGTCTTCTCTGTGCGTGAATCTCTGACAATGTCTCTGATTACTATTTAAGCTAATTGTCTCTAGGTGAGATTACTAGTAAAATAATATTCATATTTTAGATATATGTTGGCATATACTACTTGTTTTTCCAGAAAAGGTGTGGTAATGTTCACTGCCTTTAACTAAGAAAATTTGTCACAGTGTTGAATGTGTATTTTGTCAAGCTTTAAACCTTTGCCGAGTAATGGATTAAAATAATTTTAATATACCTTTACAAAAATCTTATGAAAACTCTTGTCACTTAAATTATATAATTGCACATTAACCAAATATCTGCTTTATCTGTAATTATTTTTTTATCTCGTCTCTCTTTTGCTTGCATGCATATTATTTTAATATGCATTTTGTCAATTTTTATTCAAATCTCAATGTTTCAATGAGCTTTAAAATTTTTACTACTCTATTGTGATGCATCTACTCTCTTACCATTCTTTTCCTTTTTCTACTTTATAGCACTTATCATAACTTAAAAAAATATGTATATATAGTTTTTTCCCACTGAGATCTTTTTGTTAATACTGATTTTGCTATAAACTATCATTGAGGTAGGGCCAACTGTTCAGGGCTGGACAGAGACAAGGAACATAGAAATCTAGGGAGAGGAGAGCCAGGAGCCTAATTGTGGTACAGGCCCTTTTAATCATTTATATAATTATTTAATAAGTTGGGCAATAAATAGAGAGTAGGTAAGCAACAGAGGGGCAGGCACAGAAGGCTCCAGGGAGTGATAGGCTGCAGGCCCTGTATGAAGGGGTACAGAGTTGGGGAATGCACCCAGAGCCTCCTTACTCAGTCCTCCCAGATCAGCTTAGAACCTAAGAAACAGAAATGATTTCAACTGGGAAGTACCAAGAAAAGAAAAGAAAAAAAATATATATATACACACACACACACACACACTCAAAATTAACTATCCTACTACCTCTGTACCAAAATGTAGATTACATAAGAGCAATGATCATTTATTCTTTATTCATTGATGCATCCCAGACATTCAGAACAACACATAATTTTTATCAGTATTTGCTTGATGATATGTTTAGGTTTGTATCAATCCTTTTGTTATATGACTTCTGTTGTATGTATCTATAGAATATCTTTCCATCTATGAATCTGATAAATATTTGACTATATTTTCTTTTTTGTAGGCATAAATTATTCTTTCAATTCCGTTAGGGTAATGTAATCTCCTTGCTTAATTTTGCAAGCTTTGCTTATTTATTCATCTAGATAACCTTTAAAAATGCCTTTCCTATCTTATTACAAAAATGCCCCAAAGTTTTGATTGGGGTGTATATTTCTGAATGTATTCAATTTCTAAATCTTTTAACATTAGAATTTGCAGAGAATAATAGCACAAGGCCTTTGAGTTGGATCACAATCACATATCCATATTTTCGAATTTCACAAGAAGGTAAATGGAAATATAAATACATAGACATTTGGAATAAAAAGACTAAAACTTAAAAAATAAAAATTGAAAATGTACAGACATGCTGAGAAATTTTCACAAGTAGAGCCCTAGAAAGAATATGGCCAGTGAAATTTGTGGTTCATGGCAGTACTTAGATTTGTCACAGATCAGTGGAAGTTAAGAACTGTTTCTTGTTTGTTTGTTTTACGTTTTATTGAATTATAGATGATTTACAATGTTGTGATAATTTTTTTATTTTTTAATTTTACAGTCTCACCTGCAGCATATGAAAGTTCCTGGGCTAGGGGTCGAATTTGAACTGCAGCTATGACCTACACTACAGCTGTGGCAACCCACTGTGCTAGCCGGGGATCAAACTGGCACCTCTGGCAGAGACCCAAGGATTTTTAACCCATTGTACCACAGCGGGAACTCCCTGCTGTGATAATTTCTACTGTACAACAACGTGATTCAGTTTTGAGTACAGTGGAGAGCCCTTTCCAGAGCCAAAAGAGAGTTATTTCCACAGCCTCTTTTAAGAGTTTTACTATTACCTTAATAAGTTAGAGAGTAATGGCAGAGTCACACTGATATCTTATATGTGTATTATTTATCTATATTGTCAATTTAGGTATAGAAATGAGGTTATATAGACATGAAATAATGTTTCAAACATATAAATAGCAGCTAGATATATTTTTGCTCTATTTTTTTCTTAACATCATTTGGTGACTTCTCACTGTTCTTAAAATAAAATAAAAATCTATTGGCAGGGGTTAAATAGAATCAGAATTATCTAGCCTCTATCTGCCTCTTCAACCTTCTTTGATACTCTGGGCCCCTTGATCACCACTCTTCAGTCACATCGCTGTCTTTTATTATTCCTTGTATATTGCAAACCCTTTCAAATCCCAGGGCCTTTAGACTCATCCATCAGTACAATCTCAAATATCAACCTTCCAGAAGAGCTTCCCTGGCCATCATATCAAAAGGAGTCCAATACCCAACTTTCCAGTTACTAACTCTCCATCATTTCACCCTTGGTATTTCCTTCATCTCGCTGAGTATAACCTGATATTATTACATCTATTTATAAGAAGAGATATTATGAAGACTAGTAAATCTTTTGGACAAACCAAATGCTCTGGTAGCCTAACAGTAAATGATTCTAATAATGGAATTTTTAGAGGTGTTTTTATCACTTTCTTCCAACAGTAGAAATTTTAGAAGTGTTTTTATCACATTCTTCCCATGGTATTTGACCATTGAAGTGACTCAACTGTCAATTCCATCTTTACTTGTTCCTAAGTGCCATTCTGTTTCTCTTCCTGATGAATGTAGTTTATCTCTTATTCAGACTCATCAAATTAGAGAATCAGAATTGTGGGGCAAAACTCTCATATAACCCTTTTCTTTGGTTTCTTAATGGAGTCTACAGTGCAGTGTCTTTGGGTCAAATTTCCTTTCTTCTGATGTAAACAACCATTACCTTGTTCGGAAATAATGTATAAAACCTTCTCAGGACTACCTCTCAGCTAAGAACTATGAAAGACAGCCAAAAGCTATCTTTAGGAGAAAAGGTGGTGTAACCAAACTGAACCTAAAAAAAAACGTCCCTCCTATTGTAGACAAGATAAATTATATCCTGTTCTTAAAGATACTAGTAACAGTATAATTCAATTTAAACAAGCTACCTTTACAGCACTCCCAGGAAAGACTGAGTTTTTACTAAAACGGAGAAATAAGTAAGTAATTGGGGAAATTTTTATATCATAGTCACTGGATATTTCAGATGACTGTAACATACTTGTGGTAAACTACACTATCTAACTAGATGTCTATTCCTAGATTTATAGACAACAAGCATCGTTCCTATTGATGTTTCCTGGAGACTCAATTTTTCCTTATTTCAGTTTTGAAATTCTTCAGAGCATCTTCATAAACCACAGAAGAGGCTGTGAGATTTTTGAATAAATAACCTTTTCTTTTGTCTAGTTGAGGACTAAGAGTGATTTACCTAAGTGGCAATTCAATTCTTAAAGTAGAAGATGCTAGAAGAGATATGAGACTCACAAACCTCTGCTGGCTTTGAGTATACAAGTGAAGTATTGTCAAGTCACCACTGGGGGAAAAATAACCTTGAACTGCTCTATTGTAACTGTACAGGTAGGTATAAATTGTTCCACTGGATATTCAGGAAGGAGAGACATGTAAATACTTGTTCAAGTGGAACCTCCTTATGGAAGAAGAACTTGAGCACACATTGGGACCTTGGAGATTATTTTGAATTTCCATTTTATATTACGAAATATTCATCAATTAAAAGATGAAAAGTGCCTCAAGTAGATACAGATATATCAAGAAATTACTATGTAAAGTGACAATAAAGGTGGAATACACTGAAAGGCCTTTGGAAGTGGACTTAGATTCAAATCTCAGTTCTGTACTTCGGTATACAGATCACAGATTTTCCTCTACAAGTCTTTGTTGCCTTAGATCTGTTAGAAGATTATAAATTCTCTCATGAAATTTTAAGTTTGGGGAATACTGGCTATAAAACAGCAAGAACAGTGTCTGACTCAATATTTGAAACTATTAGAAAGTAGGATGTGTAGGATTCACTAGGTTTATTCACTCAATGTACTGTGCTTTCTATAATCATCTGAAATCCGTGCACTCAGAAAATGTTCAGGCATTTCCAGCAATATTAATTATATTTTTATCCTTAATGTAAAGAGTAGCTTTTTGATTCATTTGTTTTAAATTTTCCTCTTATAACCCTGAACCTTATATAAAAGAGGTTAATGATTGGGAGTCAGTGCGTACACCAGCTGTTAATGGTTTTCCAACTATAGAGTTTACTTAGAAAATATTTACTTTGAAAGACAATTCGTATTTCTTAAATATGAGCTATTAATTTTCTTTTACTACTGAAATGCTGTATACATAGATAAGAATTATAAAAATTGTATAGCTCAGTGATTTATCAAAAATGAATATCCATATGACCATAACTCAAAATAACATCAGAACATTATCAGCTCCCTAGATGGCCCCCTCATTTTCCCCTAGTCTCTACTCATTCCTTCCTACAAAAATAACCACTATTGTCACCTGTATTTCTTTGCAGACATGCATCCTTGAAATAAAAGTTTTACTTTTTAAAAAATATATGTTTGGAATAATAATATATATTCTGTATATGACTTCTTTCAATCAACATTTTTATGAATTTTATGTCATGTGTATATCATTGCATATATCATTGTCATTGTGCATACCAATGTCCAATTGTTGATCTGTGTTTTTTTTTTCTAGTCAAACTAGGAAAAAAATTCTAGGAAAAGAATTGCAATTTTGTTTGATATTTTAAAAAACTAACTTTTGGTCCAACTTTATCTATTGTTTCGATTTTTTTTTTTTTTTTTTTTTTTTTTTTTGCTTTTTAGGGCTGCACTTGCAGCATATGGAAGTTCCCAAGCTAGGGGTCCTTTTGGAGCTGCAGCTCTCCGCCTACACTGGCAGCCACAGCCACAATAATGTGGGATCTGAGCTGAGTCAGCACAGGGCAACGCCGGATCCTTAATCCACTCCAGAGCACCAGCAGGGATTGAACCCACATCCTCATGGATACTAGTTGGGTTCATTACCGCTGAACTAGGATGGGAACTATATATTGTTTTCTGTTTCTGATTTCCATGATTTTCACTCTATTCACTTATACCCTTCCTTCTTCTTACCTTAATTTGGTTTGCTTTTCATTTTTCAGATTCCTAAAGTGAAAGCTTAAATTACTGATTTCAGATCTTTCCTTTTTCTAATATTACATAGAAAACTATAAATTCCACCTAAGAACAACTTTTGCTACATCATACATTTAAGTATTTTTAAAATTATGATTCAACTTAAAGTATTGTATAAGTCCTATTAATATTTTAAGCTGTTGTGTAATTTGTGCTGTTTAATTTCAAAGTGTTTATAGTTTTCTGGATTCATGCTGTTATCATTTTCTAATTTAATATATTTATGATTGGAGATGTGCTTTGTTAGAATTTAATTACTTGATGTTAACTGCTACTGGTTTTATGGTCTAACATCTGGTCTATCTTGGGGAAAGATCCATGTGCACTTGAAAATAATTGTCTTCTTATATTTATTGGGTAAAATATTCTAAATAATACAGCCATCAATAAAAAGTTATTTCATAGTTTCGTTAAAATATTCAACATCTTTTCTGATACATTTATTTGCTTATTTATCAATTGCTGGAAGAGAGTTATTAAAATATTTTTTCACTCTGGGCTTGCCTAGTCTTCCTTTTAGTTCAGCCAAATTTTTCTTTTTGTATTTAAATGCTGTTTTTAGATGCTTATACATTTAATATTATTATGTTTTAGAAAACTTACAATTATAAAATGTTTTCCTTCGTGTCTTTAAAAATCTTTGTGTAGATATCTACTTTTACTTACATTAATGTAGCCACTTTATCTATTTTACATTCATGTTAAGAGTTATATCCTTTTCTACAGATTTATTTTCACATTTACTTATAGTCGAGGTTTGTTTCTTATGAAGAGCATAAAATAGGTGCTTGCTTTTCTGTACGGTTGGGATTAGCTTTTAAGCAGAGTTTTAATTTATTTTATTTCTGTTGTATTTACTGTTAGTTTACATTTAAAGTTCCCATTGGGTATTAACTGTTTTGCTCCTCTGTACTTCTTTTCCTAAATTCATTTTGTTAGTCGTGTAGTGTTAGTAATACTTTTTATCCTCTGCATTTCTTTCTTTCTACTTTTTTTTTCTTTTGGCTATCCCTCTTACTGTCATTTTTTTTGTGATTGCTCTAAGGATTGAAATGTTCATCTTTAAGTTATCTCATTCTATATTCAAATAATATACTGACCTGAACAGTGTATCTCATAACAGTATATTACCTTTTCCCCCACTCATATCTTATTCTCTTGTTATCTTACATTTTATCATTCTGTATAACTCCCTACTCTATTGTCTTTATGTTTATTGTGAACAATTAATATTTTTATTTTTTAAAACATCAATTTGTTTTATATTTATATTTTTATGCGTACTATAACCCACTATAACATTGCCATAATTTTTCCCTCCAACCATCAGTATTTTTGAAAGAATTTTTTTCTACTTAATTGTTTTCTTTAGGCAATTTTTTTCAGTGCAAGTGTGCTGGAAATGAATTTTCTCACTATTTATACTGAGAATGTCTTCATTTTGACTGGGATTTTTGAAAAATATTTTTAATTTGTAAAGATTTTCAGTGTGTGTTATTCCTTATATTTAATATAAATATGTTTGCCCCAATAATATATTTATAGTTTTTTAAATTTTTCTTTTCTTTCAGCTCTTAAAATTAACATTCCATTTATATTTTTACTCTTTTGTTTCTAGTGAAAAGTTAGCCATCACTTATTGATTTGTTTCCATGGATGTAAAGTCTTTTCTTCTCTGATTCCTTACAAATTTTCTGTTTTTCTTCAACAGTTTGGCTCTGATATGTTCAGATGCCATTTTCTTTGTTTTTAAGATGCTTGATCTTCTTGTATATGTAAGTAAATATTTTTCATTAATATTTCAAATTTTACATTTATCTCCAGAAATATTTTAATGTCTTTCCTTTCTTTATCTGAGATAATCTCATTCATTATAGACACCTTTTAACATTTCTGTTTTGTGATCTGCTCATCAAGTTCCTCAGGAATTTTTTAATGTCTTTATTTTTTCTTTACATTTTTTATTCTTGTTGCAAGTTAACTGAAATTTTTATCATATTTTTATTGCATATATTTTTAAACACGATTTCAGTAATTCATATTCAAATTACTGATTCTCATTCACTAATTCTCTCTTCTTCTGTGTTTAATCTGTTCTCAAATCTATCAATTTGTCTTTATTCAGTTATAAAATGTGTCATTTCTCTAACTTAAAATTTATTTCTCTTAAATATTGATTTAGGATATGTTCAAAGAATGTTTTTCTTTAGGTTTTTATAAAAGACTCAGATTAATATAATGTCAGGAAAAATTAACTATTTGAAACTATTATTCAGTGGACACCCTTATGGCTTTTTAAGCAAATTAATATTCATAAAGGAATACAAAGAATTATTTTACACAGTTCCAGACAAAGAGTGTATTTGCAAAGCTCATTTTAACACAAAAATAACTCTAAATACCAAGAAAAGCAGAGCAAAGACCTCTGATTTTACAGCATCCTCCATTAAGCAAATTATAAAATATTAAAGGGAGATTATGGAACGCAACTAAGATTAATTGCTGCTAATTGATGAA
The DNA here is from genome assembly GCA_004024745.2 of Catagonus wagneri. NCBI lineage: Eukaryota > Metazoa > Chordata > Mammalia > Artiodactyla > Tayassuidae > Catagonus > Catagonus wagneri. Next base: position 4,382,403 of record PVHT021183608.1, read on the forward strand.
AGTCACAAAACCAAGTGTTGGTTTCTTTTGTGATACTAATGTCATTTACAAGGTTAATTACTATGTCACCTCACAGTCCCCAGTTGTTTTTCTTATTGTGGCAGAGAAAGTGTGAACAGATGGAGCACAAAAACATCTGGCTTAGGTGAACAGTAAGAGTACAGCTGACATCCTTGAATGAGTCCCTTCCCTTGCAGTCTCAGAAATAAAAGTAATGAGAGAAACATGGGTGCCAAAAATAAACAGCATGACATACACTTATTAGCATACTGGCCCTTGCCAAGTCCCAAAGTGAATGTCATAATCAGCATCCAACAGGGCTACAGTAATGTTCTTATTAATACAGTCTTTTAAAGAATGCTTATATTTAATTTAGTCAATTTGTGATTAAGTCTTAATTCCCCAACCTTGCTCCCAAATATGCTTTTGCATGCAAGTCAAAATAATACCTTCTATTTAATGAGAAAGTCACAGTATTTAAAACATGCAATATCCTTCCTGATCATCAGGATAACCTTATAAATTAGAAATTATTAACATGATATCCAAATTAATAACCAAAACTCAGAAATACTGTATCCTAAGTTAAAAAGGTAACAAATAGCAAACCAAGGATACAAAACCAGAATTATTGCCTTCAACCTATTATACTCATAATTAGAGCTGTATTATGTCAGTACCTGGAAGAAAGCCTTTGATAATAATAATGACTATTAGAAACTTTTAGGCTACAGTTTGCAAATTTCATTTCTTACTGTCTTTTAAGTGGTAGTGTAATGATTTTTCTGTTCGTAATGGTACAGATATAAGGAATTTGATTCCACGTATTCTACTCTAATGTGATTTTAGTTTTATTTCATCCGTTAAACAAATTAATCTTTCAGTGGCCTAGGAACGTGCGTGCAACAGTTTCATTTCTAGTTTACAAAATCATGTCACACAATTCAAGGTGAGCATAAGCATCCAAATAACATAATACAACCTCAGTAGAAAAGAGATCATTGTCAGAAAAATGAGATTGTGGCAATTTTTATTAATAAATGTATCTGAATATATCATTTTATTTGTTTGTGTTCTATGTCAGTTCTTGCTGAAGGCCTGCCCTGTTCTGGTTGTGCTCATTACAGGGAGCACAGGCTACACGTAACACATCACAGAGGTTGTTCAAGGGTGAGCTCTCTTGGCCTTAATTTCTCTGTGTGAGGTACAATAGTGTTACTGCTGCCTTGACAGAAAGGAAAACACTGAACAGTGTACATGTAATTAATTATCACTATTGTTGTTATCACCGAGATCCAGCTAGGCATATGCTGCCTGGCTTTGTTCTATTTTAGTCAGGGATGTTTCACATTATATTCCCGTTCTCTCTTATAGAGCTCCAGAGACAGTTTCTGTCCTGAGAGCCAATGTTGTTTTTGTACTTTTGAACATAAGAAATTTACAGAGAGGGATGGTTATTCAAGCTGTGTTTTCTCTATTTTTCTTCCTTATATGATTCTTCAGTCATAAATTTCTTTCTTTTTGAGCTTATCAATATATATGAGCTTTAGGGAAGATATCTTATTAGGGAACTTTCAGTAAAAAGAATAATTAAGCAGACATATTTGTATAAGACCATACTAAGTAATGCTTTCTAAAGAAAAATGGAGAATTATCTACATCACTTAAATCTAGTCTGTTCATATTTATTATTCATGCCAAAAGAAATGCAGTAGTACATAGGCTACTACAGATCATTTTAATCAGATTTATTGAGGGAGTTCCCATGGTAGCTCAGTGGGTTAAGAACCCAAGTAGTATCTATGAGGATGCAGGTTCAATCCCTGGCCTTGCTTAGCAGGTTAAGGATCCAGTGTTGTTCTGAGCAATGGTGTAGGTTGCAGACTGTGCTCAGATCCCTCATCGCCATGGCTGTGGCACAGGCTGGCAGCTGCAGCTCAGATTCAACCCCTAGTCCAGAAACTTCTTTATGCCACAGGTGCAACCCTAAAAAAAAAAAGATTTATTGAGATATTAGTCAAATATTATCAATGCACCCATTTAAAGTGTGCAATTCAGTGGATATTTTTAGTATATTCACAGAATTGTACAACCATTACTACAATCAATTTTAGGACAATTCCAACAACAAAAAGAAATCCTATGACCGCTAGTGGTCTCTCCATTTCCTTCCAGTCCCCCCACCTCAGTCCTAGAAAATTATGAATCAATTTTCGGTCCTTGTAGGTTTGCCTATTCTAGACACTTCATTTAAATGGAATTGTAAAATACATGTTCTTTTGTAAGCTGGTTTTGACCACTTGGTATGATCATTTCAAAGTTCATCTTATTACAGCAAATGCGAGTACTTTATTATCTTTCATTGTTTAATAATAGCCCGTTATCTGGGAAAAACTTCATTTTACATATCCATGCATCAGTCGATGGGCATTTAGGCTGTTTCCACTTTTTGGCTACTATGACTAACTCTGCTATGATCATTGGTCCTCAAGATTTAGTGTGGACAAACGTTTTATTACTTCAAGATATACGCATAGGAGTATATTCACTAAATCTTAAGGCATTTTTGTGTTTAAACTTTAAGGAGCTACGAAACTTTTTCCAGAGTGGCTGCACTGTTTTATATTCTCACCAGAAATGTATTAGAGTTCTAGTTGTTTCACACCCTTTTCCACGTGTGTTCTTATCTCCCTTTTTGATGATATCCATCCTACTGGTTATGAAGTGGCATCTCATTTGTTATGTTGAAGTGTATTTCCCTAATGGTTCATGAAATTAAGCATCTCGTGTTTATTAACCATTTCTATATCTTCTCTGGAAAAATGTCTATTCAGATCCTTTGCCTGTTGCACTTTTTATTTTTGAGTTTTAATTGTTTTTTTTTTTAGTCTTTTGTCTTTTTAGGGTCACACCTGCACCATATGGAGGTTCTCAGGCTAGGGGTTGAATTGGGGCTGTAACTGACAGCCTACACCACAGCCATGGCCACACCAGATCTGAGCCATGTCTGTAACCTACACCACAGCTCTTGGCAACACCGGATCCTTAACCCTTTTCCTCATGGATACTAGTTGGGTTTGTTAACCACTGGGCCATGATGAGAACTCTAATTATTCTTGTATAATCATATTAGATATAACTCCTTATCTGATATATGGTCTACAAATATTTTCTCCCAGTTTGTGGGTTGTGGTTTTACCTCATATAGTGTCCTCCCAGGTGCAAGGATAATTTGTTGAAAACTATTTCTTTTTCTCTTGGTGCTTAAGTTTTCAATATAATATTTAAGAAAATTTTGTTTAACACAGAATGTGAAACTTTAATCCTATATTTTATCTGAAAGAATTTTATAGTTTAGCTCTTATGTTTACAATACATTTTTCATTATTTTTTGTTTATGGTGTGATTTTTTCCATGTGGATATCCAGTCGTCCTAGAACCATAACCTGAAGTGATTACTTTCCCAGTTGAATTATTTTTACCATTTTTTGAAAATACTTTAAAATTCAGATATGACGTTTTATATCTGATTCTTAATTGTATTTATTTTATCTTTATGTAACTTTCTCTCAGTTCCTTTTTTTCACCCTCTCACTTCAATAACTGTGTTTTATACATTTGAGAGAGAGATTATATTGTGACGTTTTGCATTATATCCTGGGATCCTAGAACTCTTAAATGATCTTTTCTTTAAATTAGCACACATTTGTGCTTTAAAATTACATGAATTTTGACAAGTGCATAATGGTATAGGTCCACCATTATATTCAAACTCCTTCCATCTGGGAACAACTACTGATTTGTTTACTGATGCTACTATGGTCTTACCTTTTCAGGATTTCTATATAAATGGTATCACATATTATGAAACCTTTTGAAATTACCTTCTTTCACTTAGCAATATACACCTAAGATTCATCCATGTTTTCACATGGCTTGATAGCTCCTTTCTTTTTATCACTGAATTGTAGTGTGTTTCAGGGATTTACCACAAAATTTGTTTATCCATTCACCTACCGAAGGGCATATGGTTACTTCCACCATTTGGTTATTATGAATAAAGCTGGTATAAATATTCAGTGCTGGTTTTCTGGTTTTCTGGGTAAATAAGCTTTCACATCTTTTGGAAAAAAATATTTAGGAACATGTTTCCTTCCTCATATTTTAAGATTTTAGTTCCTTTTTAAGAAACTTCTAACCTATATTCCAAGTGACTCAACCATTTCTGTGTTTCTACAGGTAACAAATGAGTGTTCTTCTTATTCCATATTGTCTCCAGTAGTTACAATGTGCAATTTTTCTGATTTAGGCCACTTTAGTTGGATTATAACTTATTTTATTTTTATTTGATTTTGCAGCCCCATAATGACAAATAATAATGAGCATCTTTTGATATGCCTAATTTCCAACTATATATCTTCTTTGGTGAGGTGTCTTCTAAGATGTTTTCTCTTATTCTTGACTGAATTGTTACTTTCACAGTTGAATTTTAAGTGTTCTTTTTACATTTTAGATACAAGTCTTGGTTATGTGGTTTGCTAATATTTCTCCAAGTTGTGGCTTTTTTCTTTTTTTATTAAAATATAGTTGACTTAAAATATTGTATTAGTTTCATATGTACAACACAATGATTTGATATTTTTAAAAATTTTTATTGTAATTGATTTACAATGTTCTGTCAGTTTCTGCTGCACAGCACAGTGACTCAGCCATACATCCATATACACTCTTTTTTTCATATTATCCTCCATCACAAGTGATCAGATATGGTTCCCTGTGCTATACAGCAGTATCCCATTGCTTATTCATTCCAAAGGCAATAGTTTGCATCTATTAACCCCAAATTCCCTGTCCCTCCCAGTCCCTCCCCCTCCCTCTTGGTAACCACAAGTCTGTTCTCCATGTCCATGATTTTCTTTTCTGTGGAAACGTTCATTTGCGCCATGTATTAGATTCCAGATATAAGTGAAATCATATGGTATTTGTCTTTCTCTTTATGACTTACTTTACTTATATGAGAGTCTCTAGTTCCACCCATGTGTTGCAAATGGCATAATTTTGTTCTCCTTTATGGCTGAGTAGTATTACATTGTGTATATGTACCACATTTTCTTAGTCCATTTATCTGTCGATTGATATTTAGGTTGTTTCCATGTCTTGGCTATTGTGAATAGTGCTGCAATATACGTAGGGGTGCATATATCTTTTTGCATGAATGCTTTGTCTGGACATATGCCCAGGAGTGGGATTGCTGGATCATTTGGTAGTTCTATATTTAGTTTTCTGAGGAATCTCTGTACTGTTTTCCATAGTGCTTGTTCCAACTTACATTCCCACTAACGTGTAGGAAGGTTCCTTTTTCTCCACACCCTCTCCAGCATTTGTTATTTTTTGACCTGTTAATGATGGTCATTCTGACCTGTATGAGGTGTGGTACCTCTTCGTAGTTTTGATTTGCCTTTCTCTAATAATTAGTGATGTTGTGCATTTTTTCATGTGCCTGTTTTCCATCCATATTTCTTCTTTGGAGAAATATCTGTTTAAGTCCTCTGCCCATTTCTTCAGTTGGGTTGTTTGTTTTTTTGTTTTGTTTTTGTTTTTGGGTTTTTTTGCTGTTGAGTTGTATGAGTTGTTTGTATATTTTGAGGATTAGGCCCTTGTTGGTTGCATCATTTGAAACTGTTTTCTCCCATTCTCTAGGTTGTCATTTTTTTTTTTTTTGTCTTTTTGTCTCTTTAGGGCCACACCTGTGGCACATGGAACATCCCAGACTAGGGATTCAATTGAAGCTGTAGCCACTGATCTGCTCCAGAGCCACAGTATCTGTGGGATCGAGGCATATCTGTGACCTACACCATAGCTCATGGCAACACCTAGTCCTTAACCTCCCGAGCGAGATCAGGGATTGAACGTGCATCCTCATGGATGCTAGTCAAGTGCATTAACAACTGAGCCACAATAGGAACTCCTGTCATTTTTTTAAAAATTGGTTTCCTTTGCTGTACAAAAGTTTGTCAGTTTGATTAGGCCTCATTGGTTTATTTTTGTTTTTATTTCTATTGCCTTCTGACCTAAGAAAACATTTGTACATTTGATGTCTCCTATGTTCTCTAAGAGTTTTATGGTGTTTTGTCTTACATTTAAGTCTTTAAGCCATTTTGAGTTTATTTTTGTGCATGGTGTGAGGGTGTGTTTTAGTTTCATTGATTTACATGTGGCTGTCCAGTTTCCCCAGCATCACTTGCTGAAAAGACTGTCTTTTTCCTATTCATATTCTTGCCTCTTTTGTCAAAGATGAATTGATCATAAGTGTGTGGATTAATTTCTGGGTTCTGTATTCTGTTCCATTGGTCTGTATGTCTGTTTTTGGTAACAGTACCACACATTCTTGATTAATGTAGCTTTGTCATATTGCCTGAAGTTGGGAGAGTTTTCCCTCCCACTTTTTTTTTTTTTTTGTCTCCCCTCAGGATTGCTTTGGCAATTCTGGGTCTTCTATGGTTCCATATAAATGTTTGGATTGTTTGTTCTAGTTGTTTGAAAAATGTCATAAGTAATTTGATAGGGATCACATTGAATCTGTATGTAGATTGCTTTGGATAGTATGGCCATTTTAACAATATTAATTCTGCCAATCCAGGAGCATGGAATATCTTTTCATTTCTTTGAATCCTCTTTAATTTCCTTGAGTAATGTTTTATAGTTTTTGGTATGTAAACCTTTCGCTTCCTGGTCACATTTATTCCTAGGTATTTAATTTTTTGTGTGTGATTTTAAAGTTATTTTATTTTTATATTCCTTTAATATTTCAATGTTAGTATACAGAAATGCAACTGATTTCTGAATGTTAGTCTTGTATCCTGCTACTTTACTGAATTCATTGATCAGTTCGAGGAGTTTTTGTATGGAGTCTTTAGGGTTTTCTATATATAGTATCACATATGATTTGATATTTTTATATGTTACATATTATCCAAAGATATTACAATGTTATTGACTATGTTCACGTATTGTACATCACTGTGACTTTTACTTTTTTATAAGTTTTACCTCTTAATCCTCTTCACTTCTTTCATCTATCCCCTCACCCTTCTCAGCCTCTGATAACTCCTAGTTTGTTCTCTGTATGAGTGAGTCTTTTTCTGTTTTGTTATATTTGTTCAGTTGCTTTGTGTTAGGTTCCGTAAATAAGTGGTAACTGTGGTTTTGTTTTCATTCTCTTAATAGTGCATTTTTCACAACACAATTGTTTTAATTTTCTTTCTTAAATTGTTTTGATGTTGTATCTAAAAACTCTTCAACAAACTAAATTTCACATAATTTCTTCCAGTTGTTTTGTGGATTTACATTTTATATTTAAGATTATAGCTCATTTTGTGCATTTTGACATTTGTGTCTACTTTCATTTTATTTCTCAACCCAAGCCAAGAGCTTGTATGATTTGAACTTCATTCTGCAGAAGCTGCAGGATTCCCTGTATAGGCTTTCTTATCCACTTAACCAGATGTAGAGGAAGAGCGGGAAGAGGGAGGATGAGAGATGAAAACTTTCCATAGTTAAATATCAAAAAGTCAGTCTCTTGAGTACATCTTTTCTCCCTCTCTCTCTCTCTCTTTGATGATTTAGACTCTTATTTCCTCTTGAAGTCATAGTTTCATAATTTTATTTTTCCCCACAGAATTGTACCTTAATGTAATGTACTTTAAAAAAAATGAATCTTGATGACATGTTACTTCTGAAAAAGGGTAAGAAAATAAGGAATTGGTGTGAGGATAAAAGGACCTGATGCATTTTTTAAAAAATTAGTTTATAGGAATTTCCTTCTGGTACAGTGGGTTAAGGATCCTGAGTTGTCACTTCAAGAGCCTGGGTCACTGCTGTGGCATAGGTTCAGTCCCTGGCCGTAGAACTTCCACATGCCACAGGAATGGCAAAAAAAAAAAAAAAAGTTCAATGTGAGTATTAGTAAAAGCAACTAAAAATATAATATTTTTATTTTACTTAATAAAATTAAGTACAACACTGAGAAAAATACAAGTTGAGAGTATCATTATTCTTCCTGATAGCCTCCCTTAGAGTCTCCAAGGACCTCAACTGTTACCACAAATCCCAAAGACTTTATAACTATGCCTCCAGATTTTAGAGCACTTGGACTATTTATGATATACTTGTTGCCTAAGTCAGAACCAGGCACATAGGTAGGTACCTAATAAATTTTGTTGAATAGCATGCGAATATATTAATTGAATCAAATGTTCTTCTACTACAATATGATGCATGCCTTGACTCTTAGAAGTGGCTGATGGCCTCATTTTAGTGCCTAAACTTTCACAGTGGATGGTCTAATAATGCATTCCTATATTATACCAGTCTGACTAAATCTCCTCTTGATTTCCTGTACAAATCCATGTTGCTCCTTAGCTGGACCTCCATATTTGCTATTACCCATCTTAACAAGGACAGATGTTTTGCCTTAAGCCCTTATCTATCTAGCTTCTGAAGTTGTCTCGCCAACCCATCCTAACCTGCTGTCTCAAGCCCTAGTTCTTAACAGATTGCCTTGTGGTAAATCCAGCTTTTTATTTTAAAATCTAGCCTATTTTTAAAATTCCTTTCAAACTTAATTTTTACTCAGATTGCTGCTGTAGTACCTTTCCTGATGCACTCTACATCTGGCCTAACTTCTTCCACACTAGACCAGTCATTCCACCCCTTCTAATCATTTATTAGTTCAGTATAGTGTGCTGAAACCCCAGGTGAGATCTAAACCCTGTAACATCAGTTTTTTTTTTTCCTTCAAATTCCATCTCTGCCTGTCTTTAAACGATTTCTATCACCATAGCCACATTAACCTACTTTGAGCCAGAACACTGCAAAGAAGACAGCCATGGCCTGTCGGAGTGAACAAGTATTCTAGATTGGTAGCCTAGGAATGAAATGCTGATTTATTAAACTTATGAGTGATACTTTGGTGACACTTCTCTGTTGTAAAGATAGCATTAAGTAAATCCTCTATGTTTTTACCCTCACTAGGTTTCTTCCCATGGTCTTTAGCCGAGAGAGAGAGAGACAGCAAGACGGCAGTATCAGTATCTTTTGATGAACAAAAGATTGATTAAAACTGCAAGTAACGGGGCACACTAAAACAAAATCATGAGTAGATAGAAAGGAGTAGAGAGAAGAAGTGAGAAAGTTCACTAGTGTGAAGGGATTTGTAATTTCTGAATGCATTCATCTCCTAATGGAATTTACTCAGTGTTTAAAAAAAAATCAACATGCTCTGCAAATGTGTTGTCTGCACCATGTGCAATATCACGCTAAAGAAGTGAGGCATGATTACAATGAGAACTTTTTACAAAGTACTTTACAATGCATTATCTCATTAAATTTCAATTAAATTAAATAGTATATTTAGAAGTTTTGCCTCAATTTCGTGGAATGCTCCAGAGCCATGTGTCATAGGTTAACAATCTAGGTGCTATGCAAAGCACTGTAGCATATATAATATCACTCCATCTAAGAGTGAATACCCCAAAAATATTTGAGCTGGAATATTTCAATTGCCTGTATCATGAATGAATAGTAAGTGGATTGAGTACTTCTTCAACTCTTCCATAAATGTTTAATGTTCAAAATAATCACAGGAATAATTTTGTTCAGAAACTGCTCATATGTCTTTTGGGCCTTGGATCATACTCTGTGTTTATTGTACCTAGTGCATGTATACTAGCACTAAACAGGTTTATTCATAAAACAACTTGGAAAATAAAAGTAATATATGTTACTTTTGGGGAAAAGGAGGCACTTGACACTCATTTGAAATTATTTTAAGCAGATCACTCTGTGTGATACTTTGACTCCTAGAGATATCATGTCCTATATGATATAAAAGTCACTTTATCCCATTCCTCTGTGTGTGCATGTGTGTGTGTGAGAGAAAGAAAGAGCACCTGGGAGAGAGAGAAAGGGAGGAGTGAGATTGTATGTACCTGGGGCTGGGATGAATGTCAGGTAGTTAAGACTTATTTGGTGTGTATGTTTGAGTTACTACTAGATAGCATATATAGATTACACATAATAAGTAGAAAATTGTGCAATGTAAATGAAAGTAAAATTGAAGTCCATTGGTTCAAACACATAGAATATATAATCTTTTTTTTGGATAAATAAACTCATAAGAAATTTATTCATATCTTCTGGCAACTTATATAATCTTGTGATTCTTATTTGAAACATTCATGTTTTCATATTAGGAATTATCAGTTTTTATGTCTTAGCAAAATCCTCTGCTAAGTTGATCTTCCAGACCTTCTATCACAAATTCTCAAGTGTGTTGATAAATCACTGCTTGGTATTTTGTCATGGTTTTTGTATTTCAATAAGTTATACAGGGTCTGGCTCAGGTTAAAGGCATATAGTTTTTCTACCTAAACAAGTTTTTCAAAAGCATTTCATAGTATCTTTCTATATTAGTGGACATGAATTTCCTATTTCCCTCCAATTACTTTTGTTTTATAATTTCACTTTCCTCTGAGCTAAGACAAAAAAAAGTTTCATTTGTGCACAAAAGGAAAGAGAATGTAAGTCACCAAAAGAGGATAATTTACATTTGTATTATTGTTCTGTGCTAATTTTCCATGTGTTGAGTAATCCTAAGGGATGTTATGAATGCTATTAATATGCACTGAATATACAATGTACAAACTGCTATGTAACATTTTCTCTAAATTTTTTAATAAAAATTCAATTTCTCCTTGTGATAACCTCTATCCCTTGCTGTGAAAACTATAAACATTGGCTTGGATGTTTAGGCAAACATAAAAAAACCATATGAAAAACTGTGGGCAAAGAAATACCTTCTTGGGAATCTTAAACATGCATTACATATTTATAGTCTTAAGGATGCATTCAGTAATTCCTGTGAAATCATGATTATTACATTTGTTATTTTAATCTCAGAAAAACCAGGGTTGGCAAATTATAGACTACAGCCCAAATCTGACACTGCCTATGTTTGCAAATAAACTTCTATTGGAATATAACCATGCACGTTCATTTATGCTTTATGTGTTGCGGTTTTCCTGCTACAAAGGCAGAGTTAAGTTCTTGCTAAAGAGAGATTGTATGGTCCTCAAAGCCTAAAATATTTATTCCGGCCTTTTAAGAAAAATGTTGCCAGCAATGATATACATAAATATAAATATAGATCTGTTTTTAATTATGAAAATACTTAATAATAAAAATTAATCTTTAATATCTGTTACATGTTATATACCATTTGAGCAATTAACTTTCTAAAATCCTCATCTTAGGAGGTAAAAATCCCTATTTTTCTAAAGATGAAAAAACCATCCTAGAGAATTTAAATAAATACTGAAGGTAACACAGCTAATAAAGGACAAATGCTGAAATTTGAACTAATTCCAATTAGAATCATGTATTTGTGCAGCTTGTAATCAACCCAAGTACCATGAAATAAAACGGAGCTTGAAATAACAAGTTAAATATAAAACAATCTAATAATGTTATATTGACATTTTATACAATCTATCATTGGAAAAAAGATTAATTTCATAAAGAATTCACCATATATGTAGCTATTTGATTATGAACTCCTAAATTAAGAATCTTTAAATGTTTTCTTTCATTCCACAGTTCTCCTTTTCATTTTGTTGATTGTTTCTTTCACCCTGAAGAAGCTTTCATTGTGATGTAGTCCTACCTACTTATTTCTGCTTTTTCTTGCTAGTGATTTCGGTGTCCTATCCAAAAAACTCATTGTCATGATGAATATCAGGGAATCTTTTCCTCTGTCTTCTTCTAGGAGTCTTACAGTTTCCAGTCTTAAATTTAAGTCTTTAATCCATTTCACATTAATTTTTGTAAGTGGTAAAATTTGGGGACCAATCTAATTATACTGCATTTGATTATCCAGATTTTTATGCCATTTATGGAAGAGACTATCTGTTACCCACTGAGTATTCTTGTCTCCTTGGTCAAGTAGTAATTAATGTACATGCAAGGATTTATTTTTGAATTGAGAAAACAATTGTAAACTAGCAGGTAAGGGGTTAATGATCAAAATATGTAAGGAATGCATGTGTCTCAGAAAAAAAAAAAAGAATAAAGGAAAAAGAAACAACCTAATTTTAAAATGAGGAGAGGAACTGAGTAGACTCTTTTTTCCAAAGAAGACATACAAATGGTCACCAGGTACATAAAAAGGTTCACGACATCACTAGTCATCAGGGAAATGCAAATCAGAACCACAATGAAATATCATTTCACACCTGTTAGAATGGCCAGCATCAAAAAGACAAGTGATAAAAAGTATTGGCAAGGGTGTGGAGATAAATGAACTCTTGCACAGTGATGATAGAATGTAAATTGATACAGCCACTAACAAAAACAGTTTGGAGGTTTTATCAAAATATTGAAAATAGAACTATCACATGATCCGGCAATCCAGTTTCTGGGGTATGCATCCAAAGGGGATGAAAACAGTATCTCGGAAAGATATTTGTACTCCCAGATTCATTGACTAAATATTTGATGATGTGGGAATATATATGTAATTCAGCCATGAGAAAGAAAGAAATCTTGCCATTTATGACAACATGGATGGACTTTGAGGGTACTGTGTTAAGCGAAATAAGTCAGAGAGAGAAAGACCAACACTGTATGATCTCACTTATATGTGGAAACTATAGTAGCCAAACTCATAGAAACGATAAAATTGTGGTCACCCAGTGCTGGGAGTTTAGGAAATGGGGAGTTATTTGTGAAAAGGTGTACACTCCCACTTATAAATAAGTTCTGAGGATCTGATGTATAGTGTGATAACTATAGTTAACATTACTGTGTTGTATACTTGAGAACTGCTAAGAGTATATCTTAAATGTTCTCATCACACACAAAAATATATGTGAAGTGATTGAGTTCTTAACTAACTCTACTGTAAGTCATCACATTATATATCTTTAACTTACACAATGTTGTATGTCAATTATATCTCAATAAAACTAGAAAATTTTTTGAAATAATGCCTTAAATTATAATACATGACCAATTGCTAAGAACTAGTTAATGCCATAAATAAACAGTAGAAATGGAAGACCAATATCTAAAGTTAGTAATAAACCTGAAATGCACATAGTACAGCCAAAATACAGATTTTTGTATCATAAATTCACACCATAACTTAATTCAGTAAGCTCAGGACCATGAGTTAAATTTGAGTCTCTAAATGGACTGTTTATGGACTTATTCCTGACAGAAAATGAAGTCCTTTGGAATATGACTTCTCAATAAAGTAACACATAAGGGCTATACCAATAATTATTTTTTTAAAACTTTACTCTCTGTGTTGCAATGAACATACCTCCAGACTTTCCCTTTCTTAAAAATAATGGTCCATCACTCCAGCCAAAATTCTCTCTCTTGAGTTTCTGCAGACCAGTTTCCTGTCTCCTTGATTGGTGTAAATAGTGGAATGGACTCTAAAATCACTTCTGGAGTCCCTGTCGTGGCTCAATGGTTAACGAATCCGACTAAGAACCATGAGGTTGCGGGTTCGATCCCTGACCTTGCTCAGTGGGTTAAGGATCCAGCGTTGCCGTGAGCTGTGGTGTAGGTTGCACACGTGGCTTGGATCCCACGTTGCTGTGGCTGTGGTGAAGGCCGGCAGCTACAGCTCCTGTTAGACCCCTAGCCTGGGAACCTCCATATGCTGCGGGTGCGGCCCTAGATAAGGCAAAAAGACAAAATAAATAAATAAATAAATAAAATCACTTCTTAGAAGACCAGTATGCTTGTTTAGTCCTTTTTTTGTTCCCTCTTTCCTTTCCTTTTTTTTTTTTTTTTTTTCCCCCTCAGGGCCACACCGGCAGCATATGGAAGTTCCCAGGCTAGGGGTTGAATTGGAGCTGTAGCCGCTAGGCTACACCACAGCTCATAGCAATGCTGGATCCTTAACCAATCACTGAGTAAGGCGAGGGTTCGAACCCATGTTGAACCTATGTCCTTATGGATAGTAGTTAGGCTCGTTACTGCTGAGCCACCACAGGAACTCACTGCTAGTTTAGTTCTGGTGCTATTGCTATTTTCTTTGATTTTTGTTTTCCATAACAAATGTGTCCCTCTGTTACAATTTTAAAAGAAGTGTTCTTTGTATCTACACTTTCATTATAAATATGACTCTTATTCAGATAGTAGTAAAAAGGCACTAAATGTAAGGAACAGAGTTAATTAAAAGCAAATGAAAGAGGTGTAGAAAGGGCAAGCTAACATTACTGAATAGAGATGCAGGTCAATCAGGATTGAATATAAAGTAAGGAATAAAGTTTAGAAACTTTTGGAGACTTTCTCTAGGTTGCTTCCAGGTGCAGGAGCGATTTGAAGCACTACATTTCATCTGCTTTAGGTGCTGAATCTCAAATATTCCACTTTTTATTTGGGTAAAGGGGGTGACATCATTTAACATGTCTGAATAACTGATTTTTCATTTGAATAGTGAGAAAATATCTATTCTGTGAAAATCCTAAAAGTATATAAGGATCAACTATAAAATGAGAAATAAATGTCAGAAAAATTTGAAATGTAGAAAATTTATTTTTCTGTATTGTTATTTAAAAGATGGAAAGTGAAAAAGGTACTCTTGTTTAAATAAATTTGATAGTAATATACAGTAAAGAAACAGCAATTTCCAGTAATGGTTTTGTGGACACATGTAGAACCTTGAGTGACAGTCTTAAATGGACCAGGCTGAAATACAGAAGCATGTTGAGGAGTGAACTGGAACAATCGTGATGATAAATGGTTTAACAAAAGGTCAGACAACCTTCATCTGTGATGAAGCATGACTAAATCTACTCACTATTGGATGAAAGGGGTAAACCTTAGATTAGGTGAATATTCTTACAATTTAGTGGAGGAAGGACTCAATTAATAATAAATATAAACACCAGCAATTAGTGTTCTCTCATGTTAAGTCTGTTAAGGAATAGAAAGTGATAAGCACTTTTTAACCTAAAGTAGAATGTTATTGTTAAACAACTTTTCTATATAAGTTGTATTGTTCTGTTTCATCTCTAACAGTCTTTTTCTGTCTCACTGTCTCTCACCTACACACACACACACGCACACACCCACATACACAAACCCTAATAAGCAAACATGACAGTTGTTTTAGTCAGAATAGATTGGGAAGGAAATCCATTAGGGACAAAGTCCACGGTGTAATTAAAACCAAGGAATTTGCTTTTGCTTTGTTTCCAGGCTTCTGGTTTCTAGGGGAAAGGACCCTTACTACCCTAATATTTTCTCATTTGTAGTTTCTTCACTGACTTTAATTACCTTCTCTCAGGCATATAAATTTATTACTTCTTTTTAAAAGAAAAACAAGAGCAATGAACTTGTTTGCTGAAGGCCTTCACCAAGCTTTCACAGCCAGAGCTATTTCAAATAAAAATATTGCTAGTAATTAAACTAAACATGGAACTCCCACTTTTGGTTTCCAGAAATTTTAGCCCCTACCCTTGTTCCTAAACCTTAAAATTAACCCTTATTTAGTATTGTAATAGATATTTTATATTACTTTTCACAACTTGGTTTACTCTAGAGTTTTTAAAATTGTATTGAAGTATGTTCTGTGCCTGGGTACATCTGCATGAAGATGTCTATCTTTGTTTAGAGAAAAGATTTCTCATCATCCTGTTTGTAAATCATTAAGTATATTCATTGCATAATCAAGATGCTATTACTTTTCAAAGCAAAAAACATTTGAAATTTCATCTATTCGATCTATTTTATTATTTTATACAGCAACGTTGAAGTAGTTAAAAGAAGGTAATGACAATAGTACTGTAGATTTGCCAATATAGTATTATATTATTTAAATTGAATTACATTACTAAAGTGGATAGGTATGGGTCATTCCTAATGATTTTAAACATGGAAATGTCTCTGCACTTTCAATAAAACAAAAATTAAAAGCACATATGAATATTAGGAAGCAAGGATAACTTTTCAAAAGCACTACCTGGAGAGATGGATAGCTATTGTTTAATATGCAATAGTGCATGTTGATTAAAAAAAATTAATTTGGGGAGTTCCCACTGTGGCTCAGTGGGTTAAGAACTCGGTGTAGTCTCTGTGAGGATGTGCCTTCGATCCCTGGCCTCACTCAGCATGTTAAGGATCTGACACTGTTGCAAGCTGTGGTGTAGGTCACAGAATCAGCTCAGATTTGGTGTTACTGTGGCTGTGGTGTATGTCTGCAGCTGCAGCTCCAATTCAACCCCTAGCCCAGAAACTTCCATTATGCTACAGATGTAGCAATAAAAAGAAAAAATTAAATAATGTAAATAAATAAATAAGGAGTATTATGATGTTCCAGAGATTTTTACATTTTGTTAGGACACTCTAGAAAAATACTAATTACAATAATACCAAAACTTTGCAGAAATGCTGTGAAGGTTCCTAGCACAGTGCCTAACACAGCCGACTTCCTCACAATTAAATAAGGGTATAAGGTGTTACGTTTCTGTTGCCTCTTGATGAATCAGAAGATCAGGGAAAAATAAGCCTACCTTCTTGCATAGCAAGCTACTAAAACTGTACTGAATAGAGCTGCCTTTATGTGGGGCAAACAATCTCTAGTTCATGATATCCCCTGTGTAGCATTTTTCAAAAACTCAAACAGTATTCTCATTTCCCTGAACTACACACTGCAATCCCATCTGCTCTTTCTTCCTACCTTAAGCATGTTTTAACCTACATTCATTCCAAGCTTGCAATTCACCAGACATCTCTTTCTTCCCCATATAAGTATGTTTTGCACATGCTCTCATTTCATATGATGCATTTGCTCTTTTTTTACCTGTGATTTTTTAAACTATTTCTTGAAAGATCAACACAGGTATCCTTGCCTTCATGAAATCTTCTCTGAATCATTCAAAGCAAAGAACACAGGTTTGTTTTATATTATTGCATTGTTACAAAACTTTTATTTAATGCTTGCCCTTCCATACCAGATTAGGAGTTACATAAGTGCATGGTCCATATATTATTTACCTTTGACCACTCAATACTCAATAAAGTACCTGGCATATATTCATACTTAAATCAGTGCATGTTTGTCAAAATTAATTTCTCACTTAAAAGATTTTTTCCTTTTTAATACCAGCAGGTGGTGTTCAGTTTCATTTATTTCTTACTCCATTTGAGTTCCTATATTTAAGTGCATTGAGGTCCTATACATAACTGCTTAAAAGTGAAACAAGTCAGCAAAGGCTTAGCTTCATAATTTTTGTGTCAATAAAGAAGTATCATTTCCTTGTTTCTTATCCTGTTATTATTGCTCAAATATGAGTAAGTAAAGGGTCAATAGTCTGAATAAGTCTGTTTGTGGGTAGAACCAGGACTAGAATATAGGCTGTTTCTCACTTATTTCCCTACCTCTTGTTTTGTACAGTGCCACCTCTTCCTCTAAATGGATCCTGGGATGTCTATAGTGGTTCTGCATGCACATGAAATATTAGGGAAAATGTTTTTTTAACTAAAAATTCACTACAAATACATATTAGCAGTTACTTAAAACTAATAACTGTATAAAAGCAAGTTAATGGTTAATGATATTTTCCTTTTTTCTTTTTACAGCTCTACCTGTGGCAAATGGAAGTTCCCAGGTTAGGGGCTGAATCAGAGCTGCAGGTGAGGTCTACACCGCAGCCATAGCAACACCAGATCTGCCACATCTGAGACCTATGTCTCAGCTTGCAGCAACACTAGATCTTTAACCCACTGAGCAAACCCACAACCTCATGGACACTCAGGTTTTTAACCCATTGAACCATGACCGGAATTCCTACAGGTTAATGCTATTTTAATGCAAACCATATCAATACATCTACAACTCCTTTTAGTAATTTAAATTGTGTTTTGAAGCCCTGTTCACAAAAGCATAACTTTTTTGTGTCTTTTTTTTCTTTTTTTTGCCTTTTCTAGGGCTGCATTCGTGGCATATATGGAGGTTCCCAGGCTAGGGGTCCAATCGGAACTGTAGCTGCTTGCTTACTCCACAGCCACAGAACGCGGGATTCAAACTGTGTCCGCAACCTACACCACAGCTCACAGCAGCGCCGGATCATTAACCCACTGAGCAGTGCCACGGATTGAACCTGCAACCTCATGGTTCCTAGTCGGATTCGTTAACCACTGAGCCACAGCGGGAACTCCCAAAAGCATAACTTGAAAAGTAAATCTTTTTTCTCATTCACAACAAATGCTCTAATTTTATAGTATCTTTAAATCATAGAGATGTTTTTATTATATATTTTCACCTATTTAAGAAGATAATGATGTTTACAGTATAAACTAGGATCTTAACTTTTCCTTTTTTTCTAGTATTATTGAAATAGTTGGTGCTAAGCAATGCATGCTCCCACATGGTTTTCAGCTGAGACCAGTGACAAATTTCACACATCATTAACTATGAGAAGGTAGTTTTCTTTTCTTTTCTTTTCTTTTTTAATTTTATGGCCACACCCACCACATATCGAAATTTCTGGCCCAGAAACTGAATCGAGCTGTAGCTGTGACCTATGCCTATATCAGAGCTGCAACAACACCTGCTCCTTTTAACCCACTGCACCCGGCCAGGGATATAACCCACATCTCCACAATGACCCAACACATTGCAGATCCCGAGTGGGATCTCCTATCTATGAGAAAGTAATTTTCTAAATTAGTGGTGCCAAAAAGGAGTTTTCTGTCTTCAAGGTATGTAGGACTATATGTGATTTTATCCACATTTTTGGTTTAATTACCCACATATTCAACTAGCTAAATAATAAGTAAAATAGAATTAGAGTAAGAGGAAAAGAGGGAAATAGGAATTTGTTATTTTGAATTTGTATTTTGGCTTTAATGTCTCCAATTTTAATAGAGGAAATACGAAGAGAACTGAAATGCAGCTGCTGAAAAAATTTATTTCATTATATTTTGTTTATATAAGTCTTAGAAAGTATCCCACTTCCAGTGTTTTAGCTAGCTAATTTTATTGCATGGCTCAGAGATTATTAGTAACTGGCTAACATTTTTTTATTTATTTCTGCATTACGTTATCTCCAGATTCACTTGCAGTTTCAAACAGTAAATATTTATTATCTCAGTTTATGTGGCTCATGACTTTGAGAGCATCTCACCTGGGTGATTGTGTCTCAGGTTATCTCTGAGGTTTTGTTCGGCTGAATTTTCAGTCATCTGAAGACTAGACTGATTCTGGAGAATATACTTCCACAGGGCACCCATGAATGCCTGGGGGAGGGCTTAGTTCCCCATCGTGGGGACCTCACCATAGGTCTACTTGAGTGTCCTCATGACATGTTTGTTGACTTCCAGAGCAAGTAAGAAAGAGAAAGAGAGGGGGAGAAGTCTTCAATGTCATTGTGAGCTCTCCTTAGAAGTCGCATGTTTTCACTCCTCCTTAATTCTGTTTATTGAAAATGAGTCACTGAGTTCAGTCCATGCTCGAGGCAGGGAAGATTAACCTCTGTATTTTGAGGGGAGAATGTTAAATAATTTTTACGTTATTTAAAACTTAAAACTACCCCATGGTTTAAAATCACAGAGGCTCTGTAAGGTAAAATAGAATCAAAATGTGTTATTGTACTTTACATGAAGTGCTTTTTTTAACTGAACCGTGCTACTGTCTTTGGGTAGAGCATTTTCTCAGTACCTCCTCAATCTTCTTATAATATTGAGGATACTGCCTAAATGTAAGAAATTTTTGAAAGGAAAGGAAGCCATTGGTAAAGGGACATGGATAGTTGGAGAGATATTTAGGCTTAGAGTTAGAAAGCAACACTAATTATGTGAAATATACCTAGCATATATGGAGTGCTGGAAAGGTTGTGACTGCTTAGAGAAATAGTTCGAGTTTGGGAATAGCAGATACCAATAAGGTACATCTATTTTCATTATTTGCTTTTTCGAAGATAAAAGTTATGCTAGTGTGGTTCCAGTCATATTTTTCTCATTTTTAATTTTTAGCCGGTACATTTCCAAAACTGATTTTATTTTATTTTATTTTTTTGCCTTTTTTGTCATTTTATGGCTGCACCTGCGGCATGTGGAGGTTCCCAGGCTAGGGGTCTAATCGGAGCAGTAGCTGCCGGCCTACACCACAGCCAAGCAACGCAGGATCCGAGCCGCGTCTGTGATCTACACCACAGCTCACAGCAACGCCGGATCGTTAACCCACTGAGCAAGGGCAGGGATCGAACCCGCAACCTCATGGTTCCCAGTCGGATTCGTTAACCACTGCGCCACGACGGGAACTCCTCCAAAACTGATTTTAAACAGCTGCTCTGTTTCTGTAATAATCATATTAACAAATGGAATGAGAATGAGAGTTCAATAGAAAAGGCTCTGCTGCTAAAGAGAACCCTATCTATTTCAAAAGGTGAATTAGTATGAAAATTATTTTTAATAATACTGTGAAGCATACATTGCCAAAGTTTATGATCAATGAAAACATTTTTTAAAAGCATGATTTTTAAAATTCCAGTGCGCTTTCGTACCTCTGGCCTACATAATTTAATATTGTTAAAATAAATGACCTTAATTAAAAACGTATCATCTCAAAGCAAAGAAAATCAAATTTTTCAAAGTCCACATTTGAAGGGAAGTTTACAAAGAAAACATTTCAATGAGTAAACAAGATGTCTTAGGTGAGGTTTCTTCGATACCACAGTCTGAGGTAGAGATTTGCTTTCAGGAAGTTTTTTTGAGAAATAACCACAGTCTCAACACCTAAGGGAACAGAGGAAGCAGAACTGGGCAGCTGAAGGATTCAGTCACAATTAAAGCATTGGCTGATCTGATGGGGAACTCTAGAGTTAGGAAGACACTCGGGGTTGTTCCAAAATGAGGTAAAGTGATTAGACATTATTACCATCATTGGAAACGGACTGCCCTCAGGGAGGGAAGGTACTTTGTGTATGACACTTCCCTTCATCTGAGAGCAAGTCTTATGAAATAATATTATCTACTTGCACATGAGTACAGCTGGTCAGTTTACCTCAGCAACATACTAAAAGTCCATCACGTTGTGTCACTTGCTACACGTGTTAGATTCATCTACAAACATCTCCTCCAGAAATCCAGTTAATTTAGTTTTTGCAGGGAAATCTATAAGAGTAATGTTACTGGATGATCCATTGACTTCATTACTGCAGCTGATCTCATAACTGCAGCTGATGTCCATCACGCCTCTTCTGTGCTATCCATTCTAGACTTAGCCCACCATCCACTGCTCTAAATGAATGTCTGATGCTGTAACCCCAGCTTTCATTCCTCAAGGGTCCAAGTCAATGACCTACCCAGACCACAGCTGCGTCATTATACACATGTTGTTGAGCAAGTAGAAGAATACACCTCCAAGAATTACCTAGGCATCGAACATAATCTTTACTAACCTTGTGTATATCAGCAGCTCTACTGCATCCTAATCATTAGAACCAATTACCCCTGCCAGGATGGTGGCTTCTCTTCCTTGTCCTTTGCACAGGAATCTGAAGTAAGCAATACAGTAGTTTGAAACATTATGGGAATATTTCTGGGTCCTCTGGTGACGGTGTTTTCTTTCTGGAAATCAACACCAGACCCCAGGATTGGAAAAACAGGAAACACAAAGTTAAACACTGGGGGTGATGATAAGCCAGGTGTCATAGACACGACTTTGTGCCCCACAAGCTTCACCCTCTGCTGTTACACCTGTAAATAAGTTACATTAGGTGATAAAAGGCTATTAAAGTTGCAAGTGGGATGGAATTAAGATCGCTAATCAGCTGACATTGAAAAAATATACTAACAACTGATGCAGCTCAACCACAAAAAAGCCAACAACCCAATTGAAAACTAGGCATAGGACCTGAATAGACATTTTTCCAAAGAAGATATACAGAAGGCCAACAAGCCCATGAAAAATGCTCAACATCATTGATGATTAGAGAAAAGCAAATCAAAACTACCGTGAGATACCACCTCACACCAGTCAGAATGGCTCATTAACAAGTCCACAAACAACAATTGCTGGAGGGGGTGTGGAGAAAAGGGAACCCTCCTGCACTGTTGGTGGGAATGTAAGCTGGTACAACCACTATGGAAAACAGTATGGAGGTACCTTAGAAAACTCTACATAGAACTACCATATGACCCAGCGATTTCACTCTTGGGCATATATCCAGACAAAAATTTCCTTGAAAAATACACTTGCACACACATGTTCACTGCAGCACTATTCACAATAGCCAAGATATGGAAACAATCCAAATGTCCATCGGCGTATGATTGGATTAGGAAGATGTGGTATATATACAGGATGGAATACTATTCAGCCATTAAAAAGGATAAAATAATGTCATTCAGAGCAACATGGATGGAATTAGAGACCCTCATACTGAGTGAAGCAAGTCAGAATGAGAAAGGCAGTTGCCATATCATATCTCTTATAACTAGAATCTAATATACTGCACAAGTGAATCTTCCGACAGAAAAGAAAATCACGAACTTAGGGAACAGACTTGTGGTTGCCAAGGGGGTGGGGGAGGGGGTGGGAGGGAATGGGGTTAACTAGTGCTTCAGTGATGGAAAAGCAAGGAGATCCAACACAGGAGATATAGCACAGTGAACTATGTCTAATCACCTGTGACAAATCCATATATGTACATGCAACCAGGTCACCACGCGGTGCAGTTGGAAAATTTGACAGAAATCTCTAAACCAGCTATAATGCAAAAATAAAAACAAAGAAAAAGGGAGATTAGCCTTAATTATCCAGGTAGTCCCAAATTAATCACAGGCCTTTAAAACTGGTGAAAGAAGGTAGAATGGTAGGTAAAATATATTGACCATGGTGAATGGGGAAGGGAAGATTAGAAGTCTGAGAGCAATTTGATGTACCATTGTTGCCTTAGAAGATGGAAAAAGAGGGTCATCTGCCAAGGATATAGGTGGCCTCTTAGAAAATAGGAACGGACCTAAGCTAACTAACAGCCACAAGAAAACAGGAACTTCGTTTTTACAACTGTAAAAAATTGAATTCTGTGAACTTCCTAAGTAAGCAAGGGAATGGAGTATCCCCTAGAGGCTCCAGAAAGGATCACAGTCTGCCAGTTCCTTAATTTTCACTTGGCAAGATCCATTCCAGACTTCTGAGCCACAGAATTCTAAGATTACATACTCATGATGTTTTAAGAAGCTCAATTTGTGATATTTTGTCATGATAGTAATAAAATTACTAATATGCAAGGCTGTTCCAGCTTTCACCCCTAAGATTATTGTATGTGAAATTGAGGATACAGACCATGTAATGCTCATTAAATTGAATGGCAACCCATGCTATGCTTACTGGTACATGCTGATAATGTATATTCTTTACCACTCCTCCCAGAGCTACCCTGTTCATGCTTTCATCCTATCAGTACTGGGGAAGCTAAAGGCTGAGGCTGGCTGATAATACAAAGCTCTTATTTTACTGCTTGCAGTCGTAAATGTATCCACATGCCTCTTCTGTAGATCTCCCTGACCCGGTCTTTCTCCAGCAGAGATCAGCCATTTACCGTTGTCTATGAATCTATATTATAAACGTGGGCTGTTTCTTTTCTACATAAGGTGGATGCCCACATGCACCACTTCAAGATCTAGTCATTGGGAAGATTTCCTCTCACCCACTGCATTCAAGGCCACCACAAGAGGAATTGTACATCGGCTACAGAACTAAGCTACCAGTGTGCTGGTACTGCGTTTCCAGATTCTTGCCAGATTAAAAGAGTGTGCCCATAAACACTCCTATCCACCTTTACATTCTGCCCCCTTCCTTTTTCCTACACCTTCAGAACCCCGTTCCATGTATACTGTCCATTCCTGTCTGTCCATGAGGCTAGAGTCTATAGCAGCCTTGGGATATAATCCATATCCTTCTTTAGGTCCAGTACTTCTCTAGCGAGATTATGTCGTGACTTGAGAATAGTGTCTGATCGGTGACTAGAAGGAGAGATGAGGGTATATCCTGAAGGGAGGGGCAATGTTATTTCATAAGAAAGAGGCCTCCTCTGCTTCCCCTTTAAACAGCACTAGCCATTGAGAGGGAGGAGCATGCCACCTCTGTAGGCATTTAGAGTTCAGGGAGATCTGAAATTGCCAGGTTTTAGGAGATTCAGATCAGATGTCACCAGTTGTAATTCTTGGGACCATTCTGTCCAATGAAGGCCTTCATAGATGATTTTCTAGACTTTTTAAGTCCTTTAAATTAAGTGGTGGAATTGATCTTTAGCTTTTCTACTCTTTGGGTGAAGGGGAGAAGTGTCCATATATGTATTACCAAGGAGATACTGTGGATTTCACGCTTTGCACTACATTTTCATAAATCACCCTCAGCTCTTATCTTTTTCCTGTATTATGCATTGTCTTTTTTTTGCTGTTGCAAATTATTACCCTTAATACCACCTCCTGCCTTTATAATTCCTACCTTCTCAGAACCCCTGAAATGCTTGGCTATTACAGTAGCTAGAGTCAGATATCTTTCCATAGGGCTCTACTTGTGGGCTTTCCAGGGAGTGATCCTGCTCCACAGTCACATTTAAAAACTTGGTTCCTTGGGCCACCCATAGTGTCATCTGTCTTAGGATGGATCCTTTGGGGAAACAGACTCTGAGATAGAGATCGATAAGCATGAAGTTTATTAGGGAGTACTCCAGGGCATGACACTTGAGGGAGGAAAGGAAATGGGATTAGGCAGAGGGAGAAGTGGAACTGCAATACAATGTAAAAAGATCTGTCTTTCCCACAGGCAGCTCTGAAGCTGGGATGGCAATGAACTGTCCTGAATTGTAGCAAAAGCCCCAGCTCTTGGTACTACTAAGTCAGCCAGCCCTTGGACACAAGATTCCCTTGAGAGACCATAGAACCTTGAGCAAGGCCGTTAGCTCCCCTCCGCTGAGGCTAGGTCCCAAACAGAGCCATAAACAGCTATGAACAGTGTTTGAGAGGCAGCACTTTTAGCACCATAGCTCCTGGCATTTTACAGTCTCAAGCAGCCAACACTTGGAGCTGGGAGAAGGTCTTGGTACTGATGGGAGAAATCTCAGCAAGAAGATATGCAAGGTTTTGTTCTGTTTATTTGCTTTACTATTCCTCCAAAAATCAACACAAAATTTTTAATAAATTTTGTAATTGGGGGGGGCTGCGTCCATTCATATGGAAATTCACATGCGAGGGGTCAAATTGGAGCTGTAGCTGCCGGCCTACACCATAGCAACAGCAATGCAGGATCTGAGCCGTGTCTGCAACCTACCGCAGCTCATGGCAATACTGGATCCCCGACCCCCTGAGCAAGGCCAGGGACAGAACTTGCGTTTTCATGGATACTAGTAGGGTTTGTTACCACTGAGCCATGACAGGAACTCCAAATTTGTGATTTTAAAATTGAATGTTGTAAGGGTTTATAAAATTACCATTTTCATTTTCTAAACATTTTTGAAGGAAATTGCTTGATTGCTGTGTATTTTTAGATAAGGAAGCATAATAAAATTTACATATTGCATGAATGCATTAAGAACGCAAAATAGTTACTTCAGGTAGTTTTAAATGTCATTCATAATTGTTAAAACAATGGGATTTAATTGAATCAAACTTGAAGCAGTCAACGTATACAGATCAAAATGTGTCTCACACATCTAGTGTAAATTACCATCATATGTATGGACTTTGCCTCATGCAGAGCAATCCGAAATTCCTCATCTAACTAGATCAACCTTCTCTTTTATTTTTAACAGCAAACTCTTAAATGAGGACATCTAAAATAGTGGCGATTTTATTTTGTTGTTGTCACGGTAATTAAGTATAGTCGTCAACAAGGCAAGAATAACAACGTGATTGCAGATTTCCTCTGACCTCAAAATCTAGTCATTTTCCTTTAAACGAGGGGTTTAGACTAAATAGACTATAACTTATTTGGTGTTGTAAACTCTCCTTCACTTACATCCATTGCATTCAAGGTTAATATTATTGGAGAAAATTGTTTGAGAGGCAGCACTTTTAGCACCATAGCTCCTGGCATTTTACAGTCTCAAATGTAATAAGCTGGGGAACTGAAATTTATGAATGCGTTCTTTGTGGTGTGAGGAAAATGTGGACAAAAGGTGAGGGTCAACAAATACAAGGTTAGAGGCAGCAATTAGCCTGAATAACAAGCATCTTGTGTCTCTCTTTTCCTTTTCACTCTAACAGCTGCAACATCTTTTTCCATCAAATATCAGCCTACAGTAACTTTCTCTAGTGGTTAAAAAAAGTATATATGTCAATATACAGGACCGATAACAACATTTTGAGTAGTAGAACTAGATCAGATTTAGTTGAGGCAAGCATAGAGTTATTTTTCTTGTCCTTCTTTTCTTTAAACCGGTTATACTTCTAGCAAAAAAAAAAAAAAAAAAATTATTGCTATTTGAAAGGCCATAAATATCTTTCTTGGGAAGCATAAACTTATCACTTTCATAAACCCATTAAGAAATGCTAATCCATAAATTCAAATATCATTAACATCAGCATTGGAAATCACTAAGACATAAAACTGGAGAATTTTTATTCTATCAACCAAGAATCTACTCTGAACCACACAGAATCGAGGGTGATAAATAGATGGTGACTCATCGAATGTTTTCATACCCCAGAATGGATATAAAGTCATGTTTCATCCTTTGAGAAATAAAATATCCTCCAAAAGGAAATTTCCTGTAAACTGATGCTTATATCTTTGAATGCCAATTTTAAACTTACTTGATATTTCCAAAACAAATCCCTATTTTACAAGTAAAATTAAATAGAATTTAATATTTTTACTGAATTTCTTTTTCTTTAAAGCAAGCACATTACACTTTTGAGAAAATGTGTATCTTTTATTAAATAAGACTTTTTCAGTAGTATTTTCCCTTCCTCACCTCTATTCTTCCTTCTCTTGCCCAAGGTTATATAATTTGCAAACATTAAAGTTCCAGAGTTGGCATCTGATTCCAAACCCCCCTGCATCCCAGAGGCCAAGGAGAATTAAGCTTTCTATATGTGGTTCAAGGGCGTTAGCTATACTGTTACAACTAAAGTTTTTATTAACAAGTAAAACAATTGGATTTCCTTTCACCACACATCCAGATATACCAGAAACAAACAAAAAAATAAACTTGTCTAAAATGTTAAACTATAAACAACTTTACTGAATTCTATGAAGCTACCCTTTCACTTTGTCCTCCATGTTGCAGCTACAGTAAATCAGTTGGTTATTAGCAAAAACCCTTTAATTGTTTTCCGTTGCTCTTGCAAGTCATCCCAAGGTCTTCCACTTGTCCAGAGTTCTGCATGATGGGGCTCCAGACTTCCTCTGCAGTTCCTTCAAAACCATGCCATTCCTTCCTTCCATCTCAGGATTTCTTCAAGATCAAGAATAGAACTGACTATTCTTTTTACTGTCAACTTAAAAAGAAAAAAAAAAAAAAAGCAAAACCTGAAAGTTGGCGAGTTAAGTTTTATTTGGAGCAAAATTAGGACTTAAGCCCGGAGGCAGAATCTCAGGTAGCCCTGAGGAAGGCAAGGGAGGAGCAAAGATATCTATGAAAATTTACAACAAAGGGCAGATAGCAGAAACAAAAGATGCCTGGGCTCACTGAAATTATTCCTTTGATTTGCACCTCCACTATCAGGATCAATATCCTGAGTTTTCACAGCCTGCAGGATTCACCAGCTCTCACCCTTGGAGGTGACTGCATTCACAGATGACTATGACATTCTTTGTCTTATCCTTAATTACAGCCCAGGCAGAGTATTTCAGACAGTATTTCTGAAATATTGCCCAAGGAGGAAAGGGTGGATATCAGGATATGATAAAGGTGAGGGGGAGATGCAAGCAGCCATACACACATTTTACAAAAGTTTTTTGCTGATCACCTGAAGGTAACTACTAGTCACAAAGAGCAGACCTCACCATGAAGGATTTTAGTTTTTTTCTAGATATGAGGGGATGCAAGAATTGGGTACATACTATCTTCTCCTAAAAATATCTGACTATCTGAAAACCTGTTCCTCAACTTTTCCCAGAGCACAGAGTGCTTCACTCCTGATTTTTACCCTGAGCTCCTTTCAAGGGGGTAGTGCAGGTCACAGCTTCAGTGCCTCATGATTTAATCCATGTAGAGCCTGATGGCAAGGGCCAAACTCCAGTTCATACTACCTGCAAGTTTCCAAACTACTTCCCACTCACTGCCTTCCTCCTGTTTTCCCATCTCACCAGACTACCTCTACTCTTTGTAATGCTTTTGCTCTTCCTTTAGGCTTACTTCTTTGATCACTCCTTTTTTGCCCCAACTATTTCAATTACCTTTCATACCCGTCTTCACTCTCTCTACATCACTTTTGAAGGAGATACGGCAGTTGTTCAACATTTGCAAATTTTTAACACCTCTTCTCTATACTTAAAATTCAAAGATAATCAATTTGATTACTTCCATTTTTGTTCCAGTATCTAGTGGAATGCTTGGCACATTGTCCATATTAACCTAATGAAGATGAAAATGCTTTCATAAATTCTATAGGAATATCGTTTCAAATGTAATCCTCAAATCTGCATTGTGATTAAGTTTTCTGAAATATGGAATCATAGTACTTGAGTTTTAATCCAGCCTTTGTTACTTATTGTTTGGGTGAAATATTTGACAGAGTGCATATCTTCTCTGCTTTAGTTTTCTCATGGGTAAAACTGAAATAATAGCACTTCTTATCTCATATGGTTATTGTAAGAATCAATAGTTAATATATCTAAAGCTGTTGGTTAAAGTTCTTAGGGAAATTAAAATATCCAAAGATACTAAACAGTACCTGGCACAGGATAAGCACACAAAATATCGCTTGTTAATATCAGAGTTTTTCTACATTTTTAGATAATATTATACACTATCATATCCCTGCTAATGTTTTATAATATTTCTTAATTTTAATTATATTAAGCTGAATGTACTCATTTTTGACAGTTATAAAAAGTAGAATCTTTACTAATTAATGATTAAAATATGATTGCTAACAGTACTACTTTCCAAAGTAAAATTTTAAGTTATCAGTGAAATAACATACGGTCTCAATCATTGTCTCCCTAGAACCTGGCATGTTGCAAAGCTGGTCCTTCTGGTTTGAAGCTGTGAGATCATGGCTGATGTCAGTTTTTCTGATGTCAGGGTGATGGAATTGTATAGCTAAGGTGGGCCACAGATTGACATTTAAAAGGAATATACAAATGTTCAAGCAATTAGTAAAAATAAGGAAGTTTTGTCTAGTAAGACATGGGAGCCAAACAATTAAGGAATTAAGGAAACACAAAGTATGAGAAAGAATGAAAGAGACAACATGGGGAAGTTAAAGGGTGAATGTTGGGAACTAGATGCTGATATTTATCTAGAAAGGTTTGTTTTCTGCTATGTATAGACTAGCTTGTATAAAGTCCCATATAAATCCCAAATATAGGGGAAAGGTAGAGCCCTCTTTAGAAATATGTATTAAAATTTGTGACAAATAATAATCTATTGAGAAAACATCTGTGTGGTTCCAAGATAATTAAATATATGTTGTACTAGATAATACAATTCTATTCTCAAAAAAGACCTATTTGGGGAGTTCCCATTGTGGCTCTGTGGTAATGAACCTGACTAGTGTCCATGAGATTGCAAGTTGTAACCTTGAACTTGCTCAGTGGGTTAAGGATTTGGCGTTTCCGTGAGCTGTGGTGTAGGTCGCAGATGCTGCCTGGATCCCGTGTTGCTGTGGCTGTGGCATAGGCCAGCAGCTGTAGCTCCGACCAGACGCCTAGCCTGGGAACTTCCATGTGCCACAGATGCAGCCCTTAAAATAAATATAAATAAATAAAAATAAAAATGACCTATCCAAGTAGCTGACATAATGACCTGTGGAAACCTACTAAATAATTTGCTGCAAGCAGAGTTCTCTCTGATCTAAACTTTTAGAAAGCATACTCATCTGGCTTATTCCTTGACATTTCAGGAAAATTAAGGCAAGCAGTTTACAGTCTTTCTTCCTTAGCAGTACTTCAGTTAATTACTTCAGTATGGCACTTTGTTAGGACAAGAATGTCTGAGCTGAGAAGGTCTAAAGACACATCATGGAAATAACTACACATTTTGCTTGCAGGTTGTCAATGCTGCCAGCATGGCCTAGGTAAACATCAATATATACCATTGTAGATAGGCATTGTGTTCACTCTAGGGTATAAGACATCAGAGAGATACGCGCCATGAGGAGGAAGGTTGAAATACTAAGGGTACAGTGGAGAACAAGAAATAAAACTTTGAAACTAGTGAATTTAGCCAAGGAAGTGATAGCAATGAAGTAAGTAGTTATCATTCAAATAATTCACCTCATTGACCTCTCTCTTATTCAGGGATATTTTTTACCGATTTAAGAAAACCTGTTCTTACTTTAATGATCAGCACTGGATATATAAGTTTAATAACATTTGTTATGACATTTAAAAGTATAATCAATGAATTATAAACAATACACATAATCACTACATTTAAGCTATGTCCGATTTCGGTGTGTATGTCTGTGTGTCTACATGTCCATAATTAACTGCCACCTTGTTCTTAGTAGACTGACAAAGCCCTCTTTTGCTCCCCGTGGAGCTTCTCCTCTTCTTCTAATGTATGTTTTCATTTGCCTTATTTCTCTTTGCGAACCTTGATTTCTTTCTGAAAATAAAGCACAATTAATGTTTGTGATAATCCTCCTGCTCTGGCTATAAAGACTCCACATCAGCTTAAAAAACACTGTGTTTCTAGCAACCTAGAATGATTCAGCTTTTTTTTTTTTCTAAATATATGTACTTCATAAACTTCAGAATGTAGAATGTTTGTGGATGAGCTTATGCTATGATTGATCTCACTGGTTTAGATAAAGGAGAAAATAGAAAAAAAAAATCTCCAGGATTGAGTAAAGCTTCTATAATTCAATTGAACAAATGTTTATGGGATGTTATAATACATTTTTGCCTTTCACTGATTCTATCGAGATCTTTAAGCTGAATACTGGTAAACACCTTTCATTTAACTTTTTCAAACCCTTCATATACAGTTTATAAGATTTAGCTTATCAGACATAAAATGGTTGAAGAAGGAGGACCTCTTATTTATGTACAATCTCTGCTTGAGCAATGGCTGCCCTACTTAAAACTGTTTTGAGTCAAATTTAGGGCAAATAATAATGGCAAAGTTATAGAGTATTGAGAAATTTTCACCATATACATTGTAAGTTGTAGGCATAGACTTGTATGTACTTTTTCTGACCTTAGGAGAACCTCAGACTTCTTCAAATTTTTGCAAATAAATTATGTTCTGTGTGTACAATTGGTCAGACAGAAGGCAGAAGCAGATATTCATTCTTATTCCAGCATAGCAAAATTATTTTAAAAATCCCTTAATGCTGATATTTCAAAGATTTCTAAAGATTGGAGGGTTGGAATCTTTCAATACTGAAGAGTACAGAGGCTAAAAAGAACCTTGCACCCTATGTTCTGGCAGAGTTTGTAGTAGATACTTATCATTTAAGAATGAGAATACAACAGCATAAGATCTATTTAAGCAGCTCAGATTTAAAAGTAGAAAATCTTAAATTTAAAAGTAGAAGAAACATTTAGAGCAAAATAAGAGGAATTTAATTTAAGCAGTTCAAACATAGTAGTTGAAATAGATTTATAATCAAACTGGGTACTTTTTTTTTCCATAAAGAAGTCCATGGAAGAAAACTCTCTCATATTTTGCAGGGTTAAAGCTTGGGTTGGTTTTAACCTATCTTGGCTTCAAATTCCCCTGTAAAATGATGAGATTGAACTAGATGGCCTTTAAGATTTATGTCTAAAGTTCTAGAGATTTTGTAACCATCAATAAGAGATAGTTTACAAAAGAGACAATGAGTAAATTATTCAAAGGGAATTAAAGAAGCAGCTCAAAGGGACCACACCTGAAGAAAGATTGTATAAAATCAGATAAAATGATTTTAAACAGAATGTCAAAACCTGGATCCTAATTGATAGCTTCGAACAAAGCCACTGTAAACAGTTTAGATTACATGTAAATTCTTTACTTTTTCTTGAGTCACTATGAAAATGCCATCTTCCGATTTCTAATTACATTTATTTGTTTAGCTACTTCCCAGTGAATATTTACTTGAGGATTTCCTTTCTGTTTATCATTTGACTAATGCTTATTGTTATAGCCTTTCCAATATAAGTAGGGATATTAAAATGAGATAACTTTTTGAGATAGGTGACCCCAGTTAGTTTGAGTGAGGATGATGAGTTGAAGAGGGTTCATGATAAAAAAAAAAAAAATCTGAAAATCTGCTTCAACATTTTACAGCTACAAAATAACATTGGTGTGAGTAAATGTGTCTTATACACTTAATCTTTAATAAAAAGAATAAACTGTATGTTAGTAGGCAAGAATATTTGCTTTATAGGTAATTGATCTGGGTTCCTATCTTGATGATGTCATTTATGAATTGTTTAGACGTGTTAGTGAGGTTAAAGTTTCATTCAAGTTCTTATCTATAAAGTGAAAAGAATAAATTTCAAAATATTCTTAAAAATCAAAAGAGAAAAAGCAAGCAAAGTACTAAGCATATTCCTTAGAACTTATGAGATAATACTGGCTGACATAAATGAATATCAATATTAATTTGAAGGAGTATTTTTACACACATATGCTTAATCATTACTGTTGGAAACTATGTGCTCTAATTGTTTCTTTTCACCTGCAGTAAATATTTTCGTTCAATCTTAAATTCCTTTATTTCAGTTTCTTGGAATTAAAGATTCACTTTCCCCCAAAAAAATTGACAAGGAGCTCTTTATAATTTCATGTTAATCGCTTTATTAAAATATAATTCATAAATCATAAAACTCACACTAAGAAACTGTATGATTAAACAGTTTTTCCTGTAGTTACAGAGCTATGCAATCTTAATGTTAACTTGCTCTGGAAGATTTTTACCAGTCTAAAAAGAAACCCATGTCATTCCTATTTCCCTCTCTCCCTATCCCTAGGCAATGGCTAATCTACTGTCTATAGTCTGTATGCGTTTGTTTAGTCTGAGCATTTCATATAAATGAAATCATATAATGTGTCATTTATGACTAGTTTCTTTCACTTAGTATAACATTTTCAAATGCTATCCATGTTGCAATATGTATCAGTGTTTCATTCCTTTTCATGGCTACATAATGTTTCATAGTATAGATATACCACATTGTTCATTAATCAGTTGATGGCCATGTGGGTTTTTCTACCTTTTTGACTGTTATGAATAATCCTATTGTAATTATTCCTATACAGATTTTTAAACAGATGTTTTTAATTATCCTGATTATACACCTAACAGTGAATTTCCTGTGTCACGTGGTAACTTTGTTTAACCATTTGAAGAACTGCCAGACTGTTTTTCTTTGTTTTGTTTGTCTTTGTTTTTTTTTTTTTAGGGCCACACCCATGGCATATGGAGGTTACCAGGCTAGGGGTCCAATTGGAGCTCTGTCCTCCAGCCTATGCCAGAGCCACAGCAGTGGGGAATCCGAGCTGTGTCTGTGACCTATACCACAGCTCACAGCAACACCGGAATTTTAGCCCACTGAATGAGGTCAGGGATCAAACCCACGTCCTCGTGGATGCTAGTTGAGTTTGTTAAACACTGAGCCACAAGGGGGACTCCCAGACTGTTTTTCAAAGTGACTGTATGCTACACAAATCCCACAAGCATGTATGGTAGGTTTAATTCACCCACATCCATTGCAAAACATTTTTATCATTTATATTTTCTTTTTTGAATTAAAGTTGATGTACAATTTTTTTTTCAGTTATCCCAGTGGGTATGAAGTGATACATCTTGAATTTTTTAATTTGAATTTCCCTAATGACCATTTCCATGTACTTTTTGTTTTGAGTATATCTTATGGAAAATGCGTGTATCCTAAGCACAGTTTTAAATTGGGTGTTTTTTTTTTGTCTTTGTATTGTATATATTAACACATTCTGCACATGTGTATATTTTACATTTATATGTTCTTCATAAAATTCCCTTAGATGTATGACTTGCAAATATTTTTTTTCCAATTTTGTGGTTTGAATTTTATTTTCTTGACTGTGTTCTTTGAAGCACAAAAAAATTGTAATTTTAATGAAGACAGATTTATTTTTTTGTTTGCTGTTTGTGGCTCTTTGCTATTATTTCTAAGACCCTATTACCAAATATGAGTGGAGAGTATTTACCCCTATGTTTTCTTCTAGTGATGTTACAGTTTTAGCTCTACAGTTTGAGCAGTAATCAATTTTAAGTTATTTTTTGTGTACAGTATGAGGAAGGACTCAAGTATATTCTTTGTCATCTAGATATTTATTTATCCCAACAGCATTTATTAAAAAGACTGTTGTTTACCCATTGAAATTCTTGCCTCACTGTTAGATAGGTTTCTCATATATATAAAAATATAGTTGACCTTTGAACAATACAGGTTTGAACTTCATGAGTCCACTTATACATGGATTTCTTTTTTCAATAAATAGCTACTACAGTACTAAACTATACATTGTTGAATCTGTGGATGCAGAACCACAGATAAGAAGTCTGTGATATTTAGGGATTTTCTACTGCTCAGAAAGTTGCCACCTTTAACCCTTGTGTTGTTCAAGGGATAAACTATATAGAACTTATTTTTTTCCCCAAATTATTTACCCCAGGGCCAGGAAAATATCACTTTTTTTTTTCTTGTTCTTTGTTTTACTCTACAGTTTTTAAATATTTTCTTAAAGTTATTATCTTTGGCATTAAAATTAACACCTTTTTTTTTCTGCTGCTAGTTCAAATGTGCTCTTAAACCAGTCTAACAAATGTTTTATTTCAGTTATTGTATTTTCAGCTTCATAATTTATATTTTTTTAAAGATAACCTTCATCACTTTATGGATATTCTCTACATGGCAAGGTGCCTTTCCCATTTTCTTTAATCCACAGCCACAATTCCTTTAGTCCTTTGAACATACTTAGAATTGCTGATTTAAATCCTTTGTCTGGTAAGTCCAACATCTGGACTTTCTTAGAAACAGTTTATATTGACTGTATATATATTTTTCTATTTACAGGCTGTATTTCTTGTTTTGTTGCACTTTCATATACTTTTGTTGAAAATTGGATTTTAAATAATAAAATGTGCCCACCCTAAAAATCAAATTCTCTTTTCTACTCAGAGTATTTTGTTGCAGTCTGTTCTAATTGTCATTTGCTTAATTAATGGCTTTCTTGGTCTAATCTCTAAAGTGTGAATTCTTTCTCATGTGTGGCCACTGAAGTCTGTGCTGTTGGCCTAGTAGTTAGCTAATCATTGAACAAATATTTCATTAGTTGTCAGGAACTAGTAAGTCTCCCAGGCTTTGCTGATAATTCTGTGTTTTCTTGAGCTAGGTCTTCAGTGCTCAAGCAGGTATATTTCTGCCTTCAGCTTCACTGCCTGCTTGTGCAGATCTTCAAGGTCAGTTAGAGGTGAAAGATTAAGCCCTTTCATATCTTTTCTGGAAATATCTGCAGCTGCGCATATGCCATGGCCTTCTAGATTCACACAAATATATTGCAGCTTTCCCAAGACCCCTCATTCCCAGTTTTTTTGTTTCTTTAAGTATTTTGGTCACCCTCCTAACTTTTATTGCCAGTTCGGTCAGCTAAAGTCAGTTAAACAATTTCTGCTGATTAGTATTGACAGTTATTTTAGGGATAGAACTGTTTGCGTAGACAGAGCTCTAAGTCAAGTTAAATAAAGATAAGCCCTGAAGTACAGTTATCAGACTGCTACAGAAGGAGTACAGATGGATCAAATAGTGATAATTCTCTGGGGACAACACTTTGGGGAGGATCCCAACACATTGTGACCCCTCAGTGGCTAGGATGGTGACTATGGCTTTGAGGTTGTTGGTTGCAGTGTTATCATGAAGCTGGGGAAAGAGGTTGGGAATTAGATATGTCAAAACACCCTGAAGTTCAGTATTCTTACTAATATTCAGCTATTTTTCTTGAACAAATTCTTCTTCGACTTTCATAAGTCTTTGCTTAATATTCAGAGATCTGAAAATGTTGATTAGGACAAATTTTGTCAGTGTTCTCATTACATTTAAAGAAAGACAATGTAGTTTGGTTTGGTCTTTTCTCTTTTGGGGGGTGGGTATTGGCAGTTCTTGTTCCAGAGGCAACTTCATTATTGTTTCATTTTTGAAAACAGTTTCACGTTTATGTAATCATAGAAAGTGTGTGAAATAAGACATTTTACGAATAAAGATTATTAGGATGAAACCATCTACTTGATACACTTTTTTTTCCCAAATGGGCAATGCCAAAAACTAAATCACATACCTAAGCTCTCTTCGCTTTTATCCAGAATTGCATAAAAGTGTCACATACATTTTTCATTGTCTACTGTTAAAATTTATAATAATCTAATAATTTCATTGAATAGGGTATTCCTAAATAGAATACCTAAATAAAATTCCTAAATAAAATTCTACCAACTATTTAGACATGAAAAATTTTGATCACTGTTATTGTGATTAGACATTATTTTATACTCAGGTAACTCATCACAGTTATCCTCAGAGATTAGTCATAACAATCTTGACAGGATAATTTTCGTTTTTAACATATGTTTATATTGGGTTTTTGATTTTAATTTTAAGACAAAAATAGGATCTGTTGGTTTTTCAGTATACTAAATTATAAGCATTTACTCTTTAAAAAGACTACTCAAGGTCAAATAAACATCCACTTCTATGTCTAAATAGTTTAGGATTTTTTTTTCCTTTTTCATTGACATTCCCATGTAGAGAATAAATAGGGAACTACTACTCAAAGACAATGTAAAATTTAAAGACAAAGATAATTCAGGCAGACACATTTATTGCATACATTCTGACTGACCTTGTTGAAGTGCAAGTTATCACAATTACAAAACAAATTATCACAAGTCATCAGTATAGGCTTAGGTATTTGTCTTATTGAATTCTACTGAAAAAAGCATAACAATTACACATAATAGAACTGTATGGAAATTAGCTTTCCAAAGCCCTTTTTAAAAGAAAATGAAAGAAATCAACTCTGCTAAACTTCAGCAAAAGGAAATTATTAGCCCATATGTCAAAGGAAAATTATCATACATAGAGAAGGATAAGATCCCAAGATCTTGGTATGTTTTCCTGGCACATGATCTTAGTATTTTATGGCACAGCATCAGTTTCTCAGCGCTGTAGTCTTTCCAATCCTGTTGTCTCAACTCAGTTTCAGATTTACATGTTGGCCTAGCGTCATACATGTTATCACCCTTGTGGTCAGATGGTCAGGGTCCCATAAACTGATCAACGCTGAATTTTCTCTCAGTGACAATGAGATCAGAAAATGAAACTTTTTCTTCAGCATTTCTAGTCTAGAGAGAACAGTTATAAAGAGTCCAGGGTCACAAAATCCTGATTCTTGTTAAGGATGTAGTGAGCGATAAGATGTACCCTACACACATTTACAAGTGATGCAATCCAAACTGCCCTTTGTCCATTCTTTCATGAATATTATGCCAAAAGCATCAGGATCTTATATACCGTTGAGTGCAAATTAACATTAATTACTAAAACAAAATGTTAAAAATGGCTGGTCCCTTCAGTGGGAGAATTGAATGCATGTTTCGTGGATATAGAATTCTTGATTAATTCAGCTTGAGCCAGTATATTTTCCAAAACTATTCTGAAAATTGTGTTGTTCTGATTCTACAATTTCTCCACACCCTGCCCCTCCCTGCACTCCCAGCAAGGGTGAGTTTAAATAATGGCTAACACAGAGTTACAGCTTCCCCAGGCTGGAAAGATGCAATGGACATCATGAGCATTTGATGTTTCATGGCCTAAGGGTCTCCAAATCCAAATGTCAGATATTATTGTTACAGCTTTTTAGAATTCTTTTTCAAACTAGTGTTCTTTCTTGGTATTTTTGTTGTGCATATTACACTTATTGTTAAAAACTCAACAACATTTTTATAATTACTACTTCCCCATCTGTCATCATTTTCCATTGAGAGATTATCTCCTGTGAAATCTAGATGCTTTCTAGAGATTTTTAACTGAAAGTGCATTTCCATATATGTTGCTCTTATTTTATCTTCCTGTATATTTTTTCTTATTTGGAGCCTTGATATAAATAAATAAATAAATAAATTTTTATATATGTTATATATATGTGTGTTATACATATGTGATATATATATATAAAATACATATATATGTAAAGCTTTTATATGCACTAGGAAACCAAGAAAGTTTCTATGAATCACTTTATTGTTATATCTGCTTTATTCTGATGTTCTGAAACCATATCTCCACGATATGCCTATATTAGGTTATACCCTCACTTGAACAGTGATAGTAAATGCTTTGTTTCCCATTTTATTTTGTAATATTTTTTCTTACATTTGCTGGTATAAGTTTTAATTTTAATCCTACTTTCCTAGAAAACCTCAGTATCTGTTTCTTAGTTAAGCTGTCACGTGTTATACCTCTGATAGTAAAATCTAAAACTAGAAAACACATCAAAAATCTATATATCTAATTTTACTTAAGAAATATGTAAAGTTTAGTATTTTGGCTATGATGGTTAGGTCTTTTCAAACATTGTAAATATATTTGTATTCAAGTTTTGAAGATCAAATGGAAAATTTCTTACAGGCTTATTACCATTTGCAAATATCAATCTACACATTTTGTTAAATGTTCTCTTTTTCTCTTCAGATGCTCTAATCCTATCAGGTTGGCATTTTATTTCCAGAATGCAAATCATGACAGAAAATCCCTCAACACTTGCATGCAGTCTACCTAATCATTTTTCTATATATCCAACAAGATTGATCTTCCAAACAAGCTGTACAAAACTCAGGTTCAATTGTTCGTAAACTTAAGATTCTGTATTCTACCTCAGTGCCTCTGTAAATATTCCTGCTGCTTGGATTCCTCATCTTTCTTCTCCCTTCACAGAAACTCAAACTTGTCTTCAAGTCCAAATCATATGCCATGCAATTTTTATAAAGTGCTTTAATTATTTGTTTGTACTTCCTGTTAGATTATGTGCTCCTGGAAATTAAAGACGATGTATCATTTGTCTTTGTTTTCTTAGTGCCTATCATAATATATTGCCTATTCAGTTTAATATTTCTGAATGAATGGACTGCAATAGCTTTATGGTTCTACAGCTTATTTTCATTAATTATTGAGCATTTCCACACTGTTTCCTTCACTAAGGGTAATGAAACAAAGCAAAGACTTGAAATATTTGAAACTTCATTCAATTCAGTAATAACCTAATACCTTCTATTTATCACAAATACCTTCTCACTCTCCATTCTTGTTGAAAGATTTTTATATTTGTAGATATAGGATATGCAAAATATAATAAATATAAGGTGCATCTATGGATATTTAGATGGAGGTGGCTAACCATCAAAATGTGTTCTATAAGTACAAAAGCTTTCATAACTGTAATAAGGCAGTAGCTTAAACCTGTTGTATTTGTCAAGTAAGTTGTAAAAAGATCCGCATTTGCTTAAAATATCGTATAAACAATATTTGTATTGTTTTTGTATACAATGCAAATATTTCGTATTGTATAATATAATACATTTGTATTGTATTACATTTGTATTGTATTTGTGTACATACAAATATTGTATAAACAGTGGCTTCAATGTGAGTCACCTCCAAAGCCAAGTCAGCTTTTCTACACATCCCCCATCAAAGAGAATTAATAGCTATGTGCCCTCATAGGTAGCCTCTTGACTTCATATCTTACTCCTTTTAGTTGTTTTGCATTCATATAAAACTCCTTGGCAGTAGCTTAGAGCCATCTGAGGACTTGAAATATATACCCAAGTGTCAAACAAGCTCTAGAAGCAACTTTGTGATATTCCTCTCACATCCTAGATGTTTTGATAATGCTGCTGCTGCTTTCAAAGTTATGTCTTACTTTTCAAATGGGATTGACTCCTCTATTACTGAAGTTAGAAAATGCTTTAAGCAATGCTATAAAATCTATTGTAATGACAAATAATTGAAACATGTAGAGCTTTCTTCAAGTGTAAGAGTTATAATATACTAAGTAAAGAAATGTTCACTCCAAAACAAATTAATTTTCATTCTCCATACTGTATGTATCTGAAATGGCTGAAAAAAATATTTATAACTAAAGATCACTTTGCACAAAGGTGATAAATTTGTAATATTAAATGCCATTCCGTTTGCATATGGATTTGGTATAGAAAATTGGACATAGACAAAAATGTAATGGCTGCTTTATTTTTCTTTACTGCTACTGGTCACAGGGTGACCTGAAAATATTTCAAACTCTATAAATTCAGTTGAATAAAGGTAATAGAGGTAGGAAGATACAGATTATCATAAATTACCAGAAAAGATTTGTAGTTATCAATGAGCTAATTAGAACTTTTGCTTCTCCTGCTTTTCCTACTGATTTCAGTTACCTCCAGGCAGATCCAATAAAGCACAAAAGCCCTCTTGAAAAATAAACATCCAAAAATAGAAAGTGCATGAATGTATAACAAGACCTATACAAAAACCACAGGGAGGGTGCACATGCCAAAGGGCTAGATACAGCTGCAAAATGGTGCTCACGTGAAAACAAAGGCACGGGTAGCTGTGATGAATTCTCCCTAGGACAAATGAGCAGTGCGAAGTTGATAATGAGTGAAGACATTCATTCTCAGGGCAATTGGGAGAGCAACAAGAGGGAGAAGGGCATAAGTTGATTAATCAGTAGGATTAAAATTATATTGTTGGAAACATTTAAGAAGTAAATACATTAAAAGAGTTCTTATCTTTGCTTTATTATTTGCTAGTTCAGGGAGTTTAGGCAAATTACTGATCCTCTCTAAGATGTTTTACCTAACAAGGTAGTATTACTAAGCTAACATTTTTTTATAATGATTGTATCATTTAAAAAAGTTCAGAATTAACTGGTCATAGTTAATGCTAATAATAAACATTTAATAATAATTTCTATTTAAGAATAAGTGCTTTTTTTTTTTTCTTAGAACCACTCCTTTTCAATCAGGTGACTGTCCAAGGCCTGTTGGTTCCCTGAAAAATTATACCTTTGACCTCGATGTTGTTCAAAATATGTCTTTATATCTCATTATACCTTAAGGTTACTTCACTAAAAAAATGCCTTGGAGTCCCCTTCCTGGCTCAGCAGAAATAAATCTGACTAGTTTCCATGAGGCCGTAGGTTGATCCCTGGCCTTGCTCAGTGGGTTAAGGATCCAGTGTTGCCGTGAGCTGTGGTGTAGGTCACAGACATGGCTTGGATCCTCCATTGCTGTGGCTGTGGCATAGGCCAGCAGCTGTAGCTCTGCTTGGACCCCTAGCCTGGGAACTTCCATAGGCCATGGGTATGGCCCTAAAAAGAAAAAAAAAAAGTGTCTGCAAAAATTGTAGTTTTCCAACTCTAAATTTTTTTCCAAATTAATCTAAGTATCAGCATGAGGTAGGGAAAACCGTTGGTTTCAAAGTCCTGCAGACCTAGTTTTGCATCCAGCTTGGTCATTTAGCTACAATAAACCTAGACAAATTAAGGAACCTCTATTCCACATTTGTAAAATGGCAATGATAACAACTCCATGAGAATTGTGTGAAAATTAAGTAAGTTGTACAAAGGAAGAAGGACAAGGACATAGAAGATTCTCAACACATTTGAGTCTTCATTTTACTACCATTATGAGAATAAAAGTTCAAGAAAAATTATTTATCAATCGTCAAGCAACTTTGCCTTCTTTATAACGTGGTAAAATCTAGCTGAGAAAATTTTGTGCTTTGAAAAATTAATGTTTATTTGTTTCCAGTATAATTTTTA
Organism: Catagonus wagneri; assembly: GCA_004024745.2. Taxonomy (NCBI): domain Eukaryota; kingdom Metazoa; phylum Chordata; class Mammalia; order Artiodactyla; family Tayassuidae; genus Catagonus; species Catagonus wagneri. The sequence goes on from PVHT021183608.1 coordinate 4,424,447, forward strand.
ATGTCAATGGCCAATCATGATCTTTAAATATGCAACTTTCAAAAAATACTAAACAATATAGTGTGTTAATTTTTTTCCTTAACAATGTTTAAAACTTGAACTGTTCTTATCCAGCTCAAAAGACAACATCAGGTATCCAAAACTGACTTTTAATCTTTATGTTTCTCTCACATTTTTCTTTTGACAAATATTTCTGCCAGTTATATATATATGCCAACCAGCAGTATAGCCTGTTATGTACCTTACTGAAAGTGACAGAAAATTAGTAGGGTGGGCATACTAATCACATTCCTTCATTTGACACCATAAGTCACTTTAAAGTACCCAATAGATGCAACACGACTTGGAAAAAAAACTGATGTTTTCATTCCATTCTTATGAATTTTTATGAATCATGAATATAATCAAGACAGTTCACCATTTTTTGAGTTGTTTGATTTTCTTATATTGATTTGTATGAGCTATTTATATGTTTTTTGTGTAATTTTTAAAATTCTATTACATTTATAGTTATACAACAATCATCATAACCAAATTTTATAGCATTTCCATCCCAAACCCCAGCGCATTCCCCCACCCCCCAACCTGTCTCATTTGGAAACCTAAAGTTTTTCCAAGTCTGTTAGTCAGTATCTGTTGTGCAGAGAAGTTAATTGTGACTGTTTTTTTAGATTCCACATATAAGTGATAGCATATGATGTTGGTATCTCGCTGTCTGACTGCCTTCATTTAGCACGATAATTTCTAGGTCCATCCATGTTCTGCAAGTGCTGTTATTTCTTTTTAATGGCTGAATAACATTGTATTGTGTATATGTTCCACATCTTCTTCATCCACTCCTCTGTTGCTGGACATTTAGGTTGCTTCCATGTCTTCACTATTGTATAGAGTGCTGCAATGAACATTGGAGTGCACGTATCTTTTCAAGCCATGGTTTTCTCTGGATAGATGCCCAGGAGTGGGATTGCTGGATCAATTGGTAATTCTATTTTTAGTTTTCTAAGGACTCTCTGTACTGTTTTCCATAGTGGTTGCACCAATTTACATCCCACCAACAGGGTAATGGGGTTTCTTTTTCTCCACACGCTCTCCAGCATTTATTGTCTGTAGACTTTTTGTTGATGGCTATTCTGGCTGGTGTAAGGTGGTACCTCATGGTAGTTTTGATTTGCATTTTTCTAATAATGAGTGATGCTGAATATCTTTTCACGTGTTTTTTGGCCATCTGTATGTCTTCTTTGGAGAACTGTCTGTTTAGATATCTGCCCATTTTTTGATGGGGTTGTTGTTTTTTTGTTTTGTTTTGTTTTGTTTTTTTGGTATTGAGCTGTGGGAGGTGTTTATAAATTTTGGATATTATTCCCTTGTCAGTCACTTCATTTGCAAATATTTTCTTCTGTTCTGTGGGTTGTCTTTTCATTTTGTTTAGGGTTTCCTTTGCTGTGCAGAAATGTTTAAGTCCTATGTGTTTATTTTTGTTTTAATTGTCATGATGTGTTTATTTTTGTTTTTATTGTCATTACTCTATGTGTTTATTTTTGTTTTTATTGTCATTACTCTAGGAGGTGGATCTGAGAAGATACTGCTGTGGTTTATGTTAGAGAGTGTTTGGCCTATGTTTTCTTCTAAGAGTTTTATAGTATCTGGTCTAATATTTAGGTCTTTAATCCATTTTGAATTTATTTTTGTGTATTGTATTAGGAACTGTTCTAATCTCATTTTTTTTTTACATGTGGCAGTCCAGTTTTCCCAGCACCACTTATTGAAGAGGCTGTTTTTCTCCATTGTATATTCTTGCCTCCTTTGTTACAGATTAGTTGACTATAGGTGCGTGGGTTTAATTCTGGGCTTTCTATTCTGTTCCATTGATCTATATTTTTGTCTTTGTGCCAGTATCATAGGGTTTTCATGACTGTAGCTTTGTAGTATAGTCTGAAGTAAGGGAGCCTGATTCCTTCAGTTTCATTTTTCTTTCTCAGGATGTGTTTGTCTATTCTTTGTCTTTTGTGCTTCTGAACAAACTTTAAAATATTTTGTTCTATTTCTATAAAAAATGTTCTTGGTAATTTTATTGTTTATATATGTTTGATATTAACCCCTTATCTGTAATATCATTTGCACATATTTTCTCCCATTCAGTATGTTGTCTTTTAATTTTTTTGGTGGTTTCCTCACTGACAAAAGGCTTTAACTTTAATCAGGTCATATTTGATCACTTTTGCTTTTGTTTCCCTCACCTGAGAAAAACAGATCCAGAAGAATGTCGCTATGATTTATATCAAAGAGTGTTCTACCTGTGTTTTCTTCTAGGGTTTTTATTGTTTTAGGTAATATATATAGGTCTATAGTCATTTTGAGTTTATTTTTGTATATGGTTAACAAAATATTCTAATTCCATTATTTTACATGTAGCTATTCAGATTTCCCAGCACCATTTATTGAAGACACAGTCTTTTCTCCATAGTCTAATCTTGCCTCCTTTGTACTAGATTAATTGCCCTTATGTGTCTGGGTTTATTTCTGGACTTTCTATTCTGTTCCATTGATTTGTCTGTTTTTGTGACATTAGCATACTGTTTTGGTTAATGTAGCTTTGTAGCATAGTCTGATGGAGCATAATACTTACAGTTTTGTACTTTTTTACCCAAGACTGCATTATTTATAATAGCCAAGATATGGAAGCATATCAGTGGATGAGTGGATAAAGAACATGTGGCATATATATATATAATGGATTATTACTCAGCTGTAAAAATGAGTATGGATGGACATGGATGTTATGAAGTGTTCTAATTTCCTACATGTATGGACATGGATGGTAGTATGCTTAGGAAAATAAGTCAAACAAATAAAGGCAAATACTGTATGCAATCACTTACATGTAGAGTCTAAAAATTAAAATAAACACATGAATACAACAAAACAGACTCACAGATATAGAGAACAAACTAGTGGTTACCTAAGGAGAGAGGGAAGAGGGGAGGAAACAGATACAGTAAGGGATTAAGAGGTAGGAAATGCCACATAAAAGTAAGCTACAAGTATATATCGTACAGCACAGAAAATATAGCCAATATTTTGTAATTTAAATGAGTGGAATCTGTAAAAATACTGACTCACTGTGTTGTACACCTGAAACTAATATAATTTTGTAAATCAACTATATTTCAATAAAAAATAAATAAGTAAAACTGTAGATATTAAAAAGGTGCATTGTATTATATGCATATTTACTTCAATAAAGTTAATTTTAAAAATCAAAAAAAGACTGCCTACCAATCTATAAAAATTAAAAGAAAATACAAGTCATTAAAAAATTCTGTTATAAATGCAGCTGTTCTCCAGACTGAGG
>PVHT021183608.1:4428798-4480563 GCA_004024745.2 Catagonus wagneri
AAATCAACTATATTTCAATAAAAAATAAATAAGTAAAACTGTAGATATTAAAAAGGTGCATTGTATTATATGCATATTTACTTCAATAAAGTTAATTTTAAAAATCAAAAAAAGACTGCCTACCAATCTATAAAAATTAAAAGAAAATACAAGTCATTAAAAAATTCTGTTATAAATGCAGCTGTTCTCCAGACTGAGGGGGAAAAGATGATAATGTAGTGACTCTTTGTAGTATTCTTTCCTATTATTTTGCCCTTGGGTGTAACTTTATGTTTTAGAACAAGATCTGTCATATGATAATTATATGGAAATATTCCTTATGTCCAGGTCACGTGATACTTGATCAATTTGTGTCAGAGCTGCTTCTGAGCATATGAGAGACTATTTGAATGCATGGCATTCTCTTATTTTTTAGAGGTCCCTTAAGATGAGCTTCATTCCTCCTTTGTTTGCTGCTGGGCAATGACTGATAGCCACCCCATGCAGTTACTGTAGGATATGTTGGGACTTGTTCACAAACTGAGATGACACAGAGCCATAGTACTCTGTAGGTCATTATGTCATAAATATATGGTAATTGTTGAAATAAGTCATAAATGAGCTTTAGAGCACTATGATTCTGTGTAGGATAAAAAGATTACTTTGAGATAGGAAAACAAACATGGCCTGCTCTAAGTTATTTAGGATTCTGCCTTGATGAATGAGAAGAACTGTGATAAGTATATTTGAGAGAGCATATTTTCTAAGTGAAAGTATGACTATGAAATAGGTGGATAGATAGATGATGGATAGATAGATAGATAGATAGATAGATAGACAGATAGATATAGGAAGGAAACCAAAATTATCATACCACAGGAGGCATATGGATAAATAGTGCAAGAATATAGTTGAAAAATATAATGGTGGCAGATAAAACACAGGTGGGCAAAATGAGAAACTGATTAGGAGGTTTGTTTATTATATCCAGGAAGCCATGGATTAGTGCCCAGGAGAGATTAAAGAGAGAAGAAAATTGCAAGAGAGTCTGGGTATGTAAATTCAGAATGATTTAACTACCAGCAAAATATATGTGAACTCCAATAGGAGTTTTTGATGACACCAAAGGTTTTACTCATAATAACTGAAAGGAAGCTCATTTAATTCTCTATTGATCAACTTCCTAACGGTACCTATCACAGAAACCTCTGAATACATGTAGTAGATATCCAAGTGCCTGGAAGGATACCTGACTCTTACTTTCTTCAATATATTAGCAATTCAGAATACCCCAAAGTCCAGGAAATACCAAGTTTCCTTTGCTCCAGGCTAAATATTAAAAACTGTAGCTTAACTTTCCTACAGCAAAATAGTAAAGAAAAACATCTCCCTTAGAAAACCTTCAAAATTATAGAGCCAGTATATTTCTATATTAATGAAATTTATACATTTATTTTATCTAATGTTTAATTCATCAACATAACTTCCATATATCATTATGGCATGACATAGTAGTAGACCTAACAATACGATGATATAATGATTGCTTTTATGTAATTAATTTATTAATATGCACCTTTAGTTCATACTACATATTTGAAAATTAATTTCAGGTAACATGAAAGTAATTACATATTTATACACTTAATCTATTAAAAACCTACCTACCTAAATTTTGGATTCACTTAATCTATTAACTATTTTCATTTCAATGTTTTTTTCTTGCTACTTTTATTGCTTTTTATTTTCTTTTAATACATTAATATTTTACATTTAATATTTTCCTATCAAACACTAAATCCTCTAAGTGAGTATTAAGAAGTGGTAAATAGGAGGTTATGTAGATATAGTTCTTATCTCAAATGGAGAAAAGTGATGTTCCATATTTTGCCAGTTTATTTTACATAGACCCAGACCTTTACTGACACTTTAAAGATACTATAAGTCGGTCCTTAATTCATATATATATATGGACCAAGATTTAAATGCTCATATTTGTAATTAAAAGACACATAGGCCATGTTACACTTTGGTAAAAATGATAAAACTTATACTATGTATGACCCAGAGTACATCTGAATTACCTTGTCATGAGTCTTCAAGATTAATTTTTTAATAATGTTTGTTAATTAGAACCTATAGTGAAAATATCCACTGTAGAAATTATCTTCTGAGTAGTCCATACTGTGTATAGAGAATTAGAGTTTACCAAAAGGTATCTCCCAAGACAATTTCCAAAGTTATATCTTGGAAAAGAGATTTCTTTGAACTTCCCATTTCAATTTTTAAGGGAGTCTTAAAAATAAACTACAACTATGGAACTGAAAACGTTATGCTAATTCTCTTCTAATTTACCACAATATTTGTCTCCATCATTCAAGACAGAAATTAAAAAATATTTCCTTATATAAGGGTTCTATTATATATAGTCAATTATGATAGATTCTCTTTTAGCAGAATAAGTACAAAATATCTATCTCACATTAAAATTATTGTTTTTCCTCTCTTCTCCTTCCCATGTTCTCTCTCTCTTTCTCCCTCTCTTTTTGTGTTTCTATCTCTGTGTGTGTATGTGTGTAATAGATATAGATTATATAAATGATATGTGAGATAGGCTATGAACTAAGATTATATATATTCCTACCTAAGAATGATACCGCTACCTCTGAAATTTTTTTTCATTCAAAACATTAAGTATTAAGGCCATATGAGGCCATAAAGTGAAGGTTTATTGACTGAAAATTAATCTTTAATTTTATTAAGTTATCTTTGTAGGTTTTCTTCTTTCTCTTCAGTCTTAAAATTTAAACAGAAATGAAAACATAAATAAATAGTTCTACTGCCATTTGAATATGTAATTTGGTATTGTATTGTTTTATAATATATCACACAATCAACTGTCTTTGTTGAAACTCTGAGAACCATTCCAAGTACTTTGCCTGTAAACAAGAAAGGTAAACAGCAAGTTGTGCTAAACCTCCATAGTTGATTACTTGTGGTGGGTTTTATGTTTATCTAACTCCCAGTGCAATGTTTGTAACTCATGTCTCAATAATAAGGTGACTTTTCAATAAAGTAGATCAATTTAATGCCATTGTTAAATCCATTATCATATGTACCACTCTGAAAAGTTTATATTTAGCCCTTCTAATACACAAGCAGTATTTTAGTTTTCAAAAAAAATTTAAAAAATGTGTACATGGCTGTCACTGGGAAGGAATTTGCCAGATATGTGAACTATTGAATTTCTAATAGGATAAGTTTAAATATAGAGATCCAGAAATTAGGATATATAGATTTATAAATAAAATTAATATAAAATAAGTATATCGATAGCCTTCTAAACTAAGAAATTGAAAAGTAGCCATGGGTTTATAAGGCAAAATTGGTTGTTGTTGTTGTTGGAAAAAATGCCATTTTTGTTCCTATAAATTATTTATATTTACTGTCTACATTGATCAAATATACCAAGTAATGGCCACTATGGTTTATGTATGTTGACAAAAGCTATGAGAAATCTAGCCCGAAATTAATCTCCAGTCTCCTTGTCGCTGGATTATGAAATTCCCATGCTAATGAATAAAAAGAAAGATAGGCTAGAGGCCAAAAAAAAAAAAAGGGAAGACTAATATTTATTTAGAAATTTCCTAAATTTCAGCACTCATAAATATACATCCGCTTAACTACTGGGCTGAAAGCACTTACTGTCATTACTTACTAATGTCAGTTCTCATTGTGTAACATAGTGAGAACATAAAGAATTTCCAATATATGATCAATGCTAGTTAATATCCTAGGCAGGGAATTACAGGACTCCAAATACTACTGTCATAAGTACATACCATAATAAAGATACTCTGAATGGCAAATTATTTCACTCTAATGCAATACTCTATTCCTCTGAATCCTTTGAATTTATAGGTTATTCTGGGTTCTGAGCAGAGAAAGTCATTGCCCTTTCTTACATCTCTTGTCCCAACTTTCTAGCAGAGTCACTTAAGAGTGTACTATCATATTTATATTTCCTTCTTCCAAGTATGTTTTTCTCTCTGCCTGAACCACTCTTATAAAATTTTTCATCCAATTCAGTCTTATTTTGCCCTCAGTACTCAATATAACAAATGGCACATAATGGAATTTGTTTTTCCCCGATGTAATTTTTTTATCATTCTGCGTAAACCTCTTTCATGTAATTAATCATAATGCATTTAAATGGCCTTTTTATTATAAATATTATTACCATAAGCTCTTCAAAAGGAGGAGAAAATTTCATGTTTGTATCTTCAATACATTATTGAATAAATGAATAAACAAGTGAATGGAGTCATATACAATATATATTCTAGTGCTTTTTGATTTTTGATGTTTGTTTAATATGAATCTATAAGAACAATGATTATTCTTAATATTTTAATGAATATTTTAAAAATAATGCTTTATAATATATTTTTTTAATTTTAATGGCATTTGCCCTATTCTCATCACCATGCTAATTACTTTACCTGCTCTGTCTAATGTAGTCTGGGAATCAATCCCTTAAGATGAATTCTTTTAATTGTCTCCATGATAGAGATGATAAAATGAAACTCAGTTTAAAACATTTTTAAATGTTTCAAAACTCAGAAGTAAAAGAAAGAGTTGAGCTCAAATCCAGCTTTCTATGAAAACAAAAGCAATTTCTTAGCAACAATAGATTGAAGATACCTTTCGCCATAAAAATCTCACCCAGATCTTTTAGGATGTTTTTTGGAAGCCCGCTGTTTATTTCACCATTTCAGTTAGCCTTGTGTTGTCACTCCTAATGGCGTCAATGTTGTGTCAAGATCTTTGACTCCAAAGCTACGAACCTTCAAGTTTCTAAGGTATCACTGCTTTTTTATAGAGAATTCAAAGCACAAAAACCATAGTTTCTTCTATGCAAGAGTAAATAAAATGTAGTTGCCATCCCATTCATGTCACACTTTGTTATCTGGACCTAAAATGAGTGCTGTGCAAATTCTAGTGTGAAGGCGGTTCCTCCAGATTCTAATAATATCTCCTTTTAAGTCCTAATAATATTTCTAAGCTGGATCAAGTGATAAATGCCTCTAAAAGATAGAAACAACCTCTCTCTTATCTTATTATCTCAAACATATACCTCTCATTCTATTTCCAAAATCATTTCTGGAAATTGTCTCATATAAATTGACATGATCAAATCTATTTTCACTATGAAATCTCACCAAATGACCAGTTATATCTAGCATTTCTACCTTTCACCAATGATTAGGTGCTTATTAAATATTTGTCAAATAAAATAGATAAGTGTATTTTTCAAGCCGTATCTTAGTAATAACACAGCTTTTGTTCCAACATGCCTGCACACAAGCTCAGAAAGTGGTATGTGGAAAGGGAAACACCGCATTTAGATTAGTTTAAATAAACTCTAGTAAAAGTCAAGCTACATTTTCCTAACTTCTGTGCTTAATTTCCCACTGTTCATACTGTTTAGAACACATTCCTAACTCTCTCTACCATATTATCTATTTTTGTAACAAGTTGACATATTTCATATGCCAGCTTTATTCTGATGCAGTCCCTCACTTCCCAAAGGAGAAAAAAAAAATCTTGAAAAAAAATGGCTCATTTTGAAACCTCTCTGAAAGCTAGGGTATTATTGAAGAGCAGTGATGGTAATAATCAACTTTGATTAGAGATAACTCAGTCATTAGAACATTTGAGTGCATAGTAAATATTGAGTTGAATTGAACCAGAGATACCAAGTGTTAAAAATCAGTGTATTTTTGATGATGGTGGTGGATAAGGTATGAGAAAATGGGGAGGATAAATTGAGGACTGTATTGTGGCAATTCAGCAAGATGCAAACTTCAGAAGTGACATTAAAAGCAGTGGATGTCTGAAGGAGCTGTGGATTACAGAGAGGGCAAGCTGAGGTCTAGGTAAAGCAAAGATTCCAGCGATAACTAACCAGAGTTCAGTGGTGGAAGCTTTGAAATCTCTGAGCACAGCAGGACAGTGAGACAAAAGTCTGAGTGTCACTTAATATTAGACTTAAAATCAACAATATGTTCTTTTCTTGAGGGATTGCTAGAGTTTAAAAACTACCATCTGCTGCTAAAGTAAATTCACCAGTTTGTGGGAAAAATTCTCGGGATCAAGGAAAGTTAATAATAGTTATTAACGATATATTAGGTCTTCAAGTTTTTTTTTTCAGGCCATTTTTTGGTTGCCACAAGAATAAAACAACAATAAAAATGCACATTTTGGAAATTCGTAACATCTGAAAAAGTTGATCTAGCATTTTTCCTTGACTTTTGCTTCTTTTATCCTAGAAATTAAGCTTTGCTTATAGCACATACTATTATATACGAATACTAGTGCTTATACAGTTATTTTTTGTTGTACTTTTTTAATATGTTAACTAGTGAAAATCAACATATGGACGCAGTGGATGGACTGTACACTGAAACAGTGGAGGTTAGATGTCTTCCTCCTTCACTCCTTGCAGGCCGTTTCAATATCTGAAAATTTATTTTCTCTAAGAAATTCTTCTTAAGAGTTTTTTCTTCTTAAGAAGGCTGACAGAACCATACTTAAAAATGAGTTCCCATGTGGCACAGTGAGTTAAGGTTCAAGCATTGTCACTGCAGCTGCTCAGCTTGCTGCTGTAGTGCAGGTTCAGTCCATGGCCTAGAAACTTCCATATGCCTTGGGCACAGTCAAATTATAATAATAATAATAGTAATAATAATAATAATAATAATAATGTTATTATTATTATTACTGTGCTAAGGATCAGGTTTAACATCTGTTTAAATGTCTCTCTTAAGTGAGTAATAAGCCCTCCTCCAAAGATAGCTCAGGAACTATTGAAAAAGCTCAGTTCTTCACTTTCATAAGTTTGGAAACTATAAGAAATAACTATGAGAATGTGACACAATGATGATAAATTTAAATATTTACTTAGTAAAATAATCCCCCACAGTTTTACAAATTCAAGTTTGCAGTGTTTTGGGGAGTGGAATGTCACAGATTTGGAAGCACCCCACAATGTGATTTAGTCCAATTTTAAATATTAAAAGAAATTTAAGTCAAAATAGCTCTTTTCCCTTTACTCTGATTTAAGTCATTATATTCAATTCATTTTGAAATGTCACATAGAACTGTACTGTTTAGCTTAGCTTATGTAGATCAAGAGCCAAGACAGATATAATTCTAAAAAAGATTGAGACACTCTCTGTTAGATGATTATTGAAGATTTTAGAAACACTGTACCTTTTCCTTAAATAAGTAACAGATCACCCATTTCCATTAAATAAGTTTCAAAATTATATATCATCTTAATGTGTTGTGAATTAGTTTCTGATTGCTACTGTTGTACATTAGTCTGTATTTAGTGGCTTAAAAGAATACATATGTATTATCTAGGTTAGAATTCCAGCACGGATATAATAATATATCTCTAATTTTGACTCTGTCTCTGTTTTAAGCTTTCCTTTATGTTCATTATTATCATATTTTCTTCCTCTGTTTACTACCTAGAAGACTATTCCACATCTTCACCTCAAATCTGTAGCACTTCTTCCCTCCACTCTTCAAACAATGACAAAACTTGGTATTTTACTAAAATTTAAAAGTAATTATAACAATAACAAACACTGTCTCACAGTGACTTTCAACTATTTGCATTTTTATCTAATCTTTACTTATTCAGGAGTAAAACAGAAAACACTCACTTAAGTGAATCCAGAATAGTCACTAGAGGAAGAATGAGAGGAAAGCAACAAAATGAGACTTTAGGAAAGTATAGAGAAAAATAACAAAATAGTAGATCAGTGGCTCTGGTAAGAACAGAAAGAGGGAATACTGATAAACTAGAGATGCAAAAATGAAAAATAAATAAGAATAGATGTCCCATGTCATATTCAAAGTAATATGAAACATTAAAGAGCTAAATAATCATATAAAAACGAAGAAAGCGAACCAAGAGCAGATAAGTTTGCCAAATAGTATTAGAAAGAGAAGTTTAGAAATATAGCCTCATAGTTACCCTTGTGGATCAGTGGGTTAAATCCAGATATAGTGTCTATGAGGATGTCAGTTCAACCTCTGGCCTCACTCAGTGGTTTAAAGATCTGGCGTTGCCACAAGCAGTGGTGTAGGTTGCAGATGCCGCTCGGATCCTGTGATGTTGTGGCTGTGTGGTAGGCCAGCAGCTGCAGCTCAGAATCTACCCCTAGCTGGTAGATTCTGCCACAGGTGCAGCCTAAAAGGAAGGAAGGAAGGAAGGATTCCCCCCCCCAAAAAAAGAAAAAACTAGAACTAATTTTAGAGTAAAAAGTTTAGTGTGTTAAAAGACAGTGTTCTATATTAGAGAAGATGTACTATTTTCTTAACATTTAGATATTTAGGAAAAACATAAATCCATCTGTTCCAGACTGTGAGTCACTGAGAACCAAAGATTATATATAATTACGTATTAGTAGATCTACTTCTCCACATGCAAAGGAGAGAAAAAAAATATATATATATGTATGAAATAAGCTGTGGTAATATTTCAGTGGTACTGCTGAGGGGAAATTTCAGTTGCAACAACCTGGCAAGTTCTGTGTACATATATTTCTTTCTTCACCTGTAGCTCCTTGATTCCTGATTTTTTTTGATAATTAAAAGCAGTATATTTTCATCTACCCATTTGGTATTGTGATCATATGGACTGCTTTTCAAACAGAATGAAATAAATTTAGGATACTTAACATAAAACACTATTCAATTGTTTAATATACTGCTTATGCAGAAGCCCAGCTATGGGAATTGATAGATATTTGGTAAGGAGACTTTGAAGGAAATGTGATTATTCCTCAAGATTTACCTCATATTATACATGTACTAGTGTAAATTACTATAAATCTATACACCTGTTCCATTATAACTGACCTCAGCAACGTTGGCTTCTTGAGCTACAAATGAATACTAACTTCTTGACTTTTCTGCAGTGATATACAAAACACTCATGGTTGGAACAGCTATAATTTTAAATGTCTCCTAACATTGCTGTCAAGGATATCTCGTTACACTACTCAAATGTTCGAGAATTGTCTCTCTGGAGCTATAGTGGGAGGTATGTTTCTAGGACTAAGCCAAAAGGTCAGTTATTAGGAAGGCAGTCTAAAAATATCCTACTCAGGGGAACACAAGCTATGAAACAAAAAAATGAAGAGAGTTCAGGAGCTGGAAATTTAGGTCAACACAAATGCCAAAACCGGAAGATCTGAATCAGAACTTAGCTCGACTGATAAAGTGAGAGGGCAACATGACACAAAAATGATGAATTGATGGGCTGGTGAGAAACAGGCATAACTGGATGAAAGTCATGAGCACTGATTCTATCTTCTGTCCCTTAACCTCTAAACCAGCCTGGTTTACCCACACTCCTGAGAGAGATGAGACTTAGATACTCTAAGGACGTTTCAAGTAAGGATTTTAATAAGATGACCTGCTCTTGTTCTGATCTCCATGTTAGGTTGATATGAAAATTTGGAATCTATGATGGGTTAGAACTTGAATTGTTTATAAACATAGGTATAGTGGACCTGCAATCAGCTATTCATTCCTACTTTGTCTGATATCATATCCCCTCTCAGCTCTTAGAAGTTTTTAATCTAACACAAAATTAATATGGGATTTAATATATATGACCCTGTTGTTCCAGGTTTCTTTCTGCCATTACCTTGGCAAGATGATGATGTCTTCATTATTTTCCAGACCATGGATGCTGGGATTATAAAGCAATGAAAAATAGCAGAATGCAAGAGCAGACAAATACTTATTGTTTCTAAAATATCAGGGATAAGTTTGTAGCTACTAACTTTGAAATCTCAAGCAAATCATTTAAAACCTCCTCAGCATAAGTAGTTTTGCTTTTCAATTTGAGAGAAAACTATGCAGGCATATTCAGTAAGACCTATCAAATGAATCCTCCTATTCTACTTCCAAACACATAGTCAGTAGTTTACTACATAATGAAAAGTTAAAGGGGCCATGCTTCAAGCACCCTGACAGTCAGACGGTGTCAGACAGTAGTCTACTGTAATCACATAGCTTCTGCCAAAGTTAATTTTCACTATAGTTAGAATGCCCTTTTAAATATTTAATATGATCAGTCAGTATGTCACAGAGTTCCGTAAGCTAACAAATGACTGGGCTTGATAACCCCTCGTTTGGGTGCAGTAGAAAGATGGTGTCATGAAGAAAGCTATATCATGTTCCAGACTGCAGGTATTGTGTAATTATCAGGTATATACAAAATATGGAGCAAATAAATCTATCCATACCTCCTCTTTGCAGCAATGTTAGGACTCTTCAGGAGTAAGGTAAGGAGAACCATAAACATAGGTGATTAAATGCACTGATATCTGCTGGTCCTAGTGAAATGAACATTTCCAGGCAGGAAAATGATAGTTTATAATTATGGATTGCTAGGATATCTTCAACCAGATATTCTTCATCTAAGCAGCAACATATCTGATGCTTGGAAAATCCTCTAGTTTGCTAATTACAGGACTAAAATCCCTACCTTATCTCATTGGCATTTTGCCCCACTTATGTAAATACACAAGTAACCTGGCCCTCAAACCATGCTACACTCAGGAGCATTAGGCAGTTTTGAGGTAATACCATCCCTTTGTCTTGAGAATTCAATTAAAGTGGCTTAAGATATCTCATGAATAAATAGAGGCAATGGAAAAAACAATTTCTACTCAGAGGCACTCATAAACATTAGGGAATTTTTAAGAGATGATTTCCTTATTTACCAAATGTATATTTTACTGCTTTTTTTTTTCTTAGTTTCATCACTCACTATCCCTTGGACTACACTTATCTGTCGTCACTACCTTTAAAAACTTGAACTTCTGCTCTACCTGAAATTATTTTGCTCCGCCTTTCAGAAAATGGTTTTTGACTAAAAAATACTCAGATATTCTAGAGTTTGGAAAGCAAGATAAAATAATTTTGGCATCTGCAATATTTGACCCTACAAATAGATTTGCTTACCTATAAGAAACAGAAGCAAAGTTTTTCTTTCTACAAGTGCTTGGAAACTAACTTGAAATGAGTGTTATTTCACAAACTTCCTTTCCTGTGAAGACCTGAATCCTTTGTAATATGAAACGGTATCTTAGTGGTTTAATATCTGTTAGAGTAAGTTCCTGCTTAATAGTTATATTTTTAAATTATCTATATTATTATCTCCTATGGAGTCTTGCAAATGAAAACTGTGTATATTGACAGGTGCTTACAAATAATCACTTTGGGACTGCGATTTTCATTTACTTTAAATTTGAAAACTAATCAGTAAAAGAAAACCACCTCAAAAATCTCATCTAAAACTCTCCAAGACAGAATTTTTCAAATTTCAGAATGTTAATATGGGACTTAAACTACATAAACTTTGTGAAAGGACATAATGAAATTTTCATTCATTCCACCTTTGTCTAGGAATGTGTTTCAAACATGTTTTTTTTGCTTTAAGAAGAAGAAAAGAGCTGTAAAAATGTTCATGACATTTTAGGGCTTGTCACAAAGTAACTTTCTAAAAAGATTGGTATTTCACAGCTTTTTGTATGGCAAATGTGGTATTATGTACTAGTATTTGTTTTTCTCATTGAGGGTCATGTAATATCTTTCCATTTATTCAAAGGGGGAAAGTCAACTTAAACAATTTAAAAATATGAATTTGTTAATAATAATACAGTGTTAAATATTGCAGTGTTAATACAGGATTCCTAATGTCTTATTAAGGTTACTCTATTCCTTTACCAATTTAGTGTCAACTGTAGATGTGAAACATCTGAAAATTCATAAAAAACTTGGTTGCGATTACTGTATATGATTTTATAATTGTTCTGCATTCAGGCAGATTACTTATTATTAGTCCTAACTATATTTCTTTTATTTATTCATTTTTGTTTGTTTTTTTAGTCTCTTTAGGGCCACACTTGCAGCATATGGAAGTTTCCAGGCTAGGGGTCAAATCAGAGCTACAGCTGCCGGTCTACACCACAGCCACAGCAGCACAGAATCTGAACTGCATCTGCAACCTACACCATGCTCACCACAACCCTGTATCCTCAACCCACGCAAGGCCAGGGATCTAACCCGAGTCCTCACAGATGCTAGTCAGATTCATTACTGTTGCGCCATGATGGGAACTGTCCTAACTATATTTCACTTGGTTCTTTTATTAAATTTAGGTAAACAAATAATATTTTCTTCTATTTTTGAATATTTATATTTCATATTTCTATATCAACACTTATTGCAATGATATAAACATTTTAAGAATTGTGAAGACAGTGGTTTACACTTTATATACCTAAGTTAAATAAAAAATATGTGTGTGTGTATATATATATATGCATATAATTTTCAAATACATATAATACATATATGTTATGTAAACTTAAATGAATGTGTGAGTGGGTACGTATAGCTTCAATCTAAAGAAGCTAATCAATGCAAAGGAGGCATTTTGAAAAGTTGTTATTAATAATTGCTTAATTTGGGTTGACATTTTGACATTGAAATGCTCAAATATCTAATTCCTTTGACTTCATCAAGTGAAGAAATACATTATTTTATTTTATAATATTAAATCATCTCACATTCATGTAACAAGAATTTTACCTTGGTATTTTTTTGCATATTTATAATATTTGATTCATTAATCTCTTTACATTCTAAGTAGATATTTTGGGCCATTTATTTGCCATATTTTTTATTTCTGCTTCATAAGATCTTGGTAATTCTATATAATAAAGAAAATTTCCCTATGAGTAAAATAATGATGCTGTGTGTGACTTGAAGCTCTTTGGAGGATAATTCCTTAACCAATTTACTCAATTATTTCCTGATTTTTGTATAACGAGGTTTTTTCCCTTTAATTTATTTATAGTGTCTACATTTTCCCAAGATATATCAGTTGTGAGAATTTTTATGTATTTGCCTAAAGTCCCACACAGAGCATAATTATAATTTTTAACTTTGTGTTGTGGTTATTTTAAATTTTAATACCTCTAATTAACTTTGAATAATGTAAATGTGTTGAAAGATAAATTGTTTATAAGATGTTTAAGCACAGGAACTTATATATTTATAAAACATGTAATTATTGATTATATATCTAGCTATATAATTCCATATTTGAATATAGCCACATTATAAATACCAATATTTAAATAAAAAATGAAGCAGAATATCTCTGAAATAAATTATATGTGATATCATACACTCAGATATCACCTAACAGGATGACTTTGTAAAATAAGGATCATTTATTCAGCAAGGATGTAGACTTTTCTTAAAGAATATTGATCCCACAGACATCTTTAGGTAATATAAGAGTTATCTGAACTTTATATCATCTAAGAACATTTCTAAGCGATAAAATTATATCATCTCAGGAATATTTGGACTATCTGGTGGGTGATAGGTTTATGCATGGCTTAATACATTAGCTAAAAATTGTCTCCTCAGTAAAAATTATGTTAACCAAAAAGGCAATATTTTGTTGATCTCATTTAGCATCACAATTCTAAAACAGGCTTAGGAATATTCACAAATCAGTCTCCTAGAAATGAAATTGAATATGTAATAATAACACACCCTACAAACAAAAGTCCAGGACCAGATGGCTTCACACGCAAATTCTACCAAACATACAAAGATGAACTTATACTTTCTTATATATCATTCTTAGACTTTTCCAAAAGGTTGAAGAAGAAGGAACGCTCTCAAAGACTCTGTGAGGCCACCATCATCCTAATACCAAAACCAGACAAAGATACTACCAGAAAAGAAAGTTATAGGCCACTATCTCTGATGAATATGTACGCAAAAATTCTCAACAAAATTTTAGCCAGCCGAATCCAACAACATATAAAAATGACGTTACACCACAACCAAGTGGGGTTCATCCCAAGTTCACAAGGATGGTTCAACTTACACAAATCAGTGTTATACACTACATTAACAAAAGAAAACTCAAAAACCACATGCTCATCTCAGCAGATGCAGAAAAAGCATTTGACAAAGTCCAGCATCCATTCATGATAAAAACTCTACCGAAGTGGGTACAGAAGGAACATACCTTAACATAATAAAAGCCATTTATGACAAACCCAGACCAGTATAATACTCAATGGAGAAAAGGTGAAAGCCTTCCCAGTAAAATCTGGAACAAGACAAGGATACCCACTCTCACCACTTTTATTCAAGGTAGTATTTGAAGTCCTAACCACAGTAATCAGACAAACAAAAGAAATAAAATGTATCCAAATAGGAAGAGACGAGGTAAAGTTGTCACTGGATGCAGATGGCAAGATATTATATATAGAAAACCTTAAGGACTCCACACAAAACCTACTTGAACTGATCAATGAATTCAGCATAGTAGCAGGATACAACATTAATATTCAGAAATAGGTTGCATTTCTGTATAACAATGAAATATTAGAAAAAGATATAAAAATGTAATATCTTGTATATTGCACCCACCTCTCAAAAAATTAAATACCTAGGAATAAACCCGACCAAGGAGGTGAAAGACTTAAATGTTGAGAACTGTAAAACATTAATCAAGGAAATTAAAGAGGATTCAAAGCAATGGAAAGATATCCCATGCTCCTGGATTGAAAGAATTAATATTGTAAAAATGGTCATGCTACCCAAAGCAATCTACAGACTCAAGGCAGTCCCTATCAAATTACCATGACATTTTTCACAGAACTAGAACAAACAATCGAAAAATTTACGTGGAACTATAAAAGACCTAGAATTGCCAAAGCAATCCTGAGGAACAAAACCCAAGCAGGAGGCATAACTCTCCCAGACTTCAGGCAATATTACAAAGTACGTTAATCAATAGTGTGTGGTAGTGGTACCAAAAGCAAACACACAGACCAGTGGAACAGAATACAGAACCCAGAAATTAACTCAGACACCTATAGTCAATTAATCTTCGACAATGGAGGCGAGAATATAAAATGGGAAAAGGATAGTCTTTTCAGCAATTGGTGCTGGGGAAACTAGACAGTCACGTGTAACTCAGTGAAACTGGAACACACCCTCACACCATGTACAAAAATAAATGCAAAATGGCTTAAAGACTTAAATGTAAGACAAGACATCATCAAACTCCTAGAAGAGAACATAGGCAAAACATTCTCTGATATCAACCTTACAAATGTTTCCTCAGGTCATTCTCCTAAAGCAACAGAAATAAAAGCAAAAATAAACCAATAGGACCTAAACAAACTGACAAGCTTTTGCACAGCAAAGAAAACCATAAAAAAAAAAAAAGACAGCTTAAAGAATGGGAGAAGATAGTTTCAAATAATGCAGATGACAAGGGATTAATCTCTAAAATATACAAATAACTTGCACAACTCAATAGCAAGAAAGCCAAAAATGCAACTGAAATATGGGCAGAAGACCTGAATAGACATTTCTCCAAAGAAGATATGCAGATGGCCAACAAGCACATAAGGAAAACGCCCAACATCACTGATTATTAGAGAAATGCAAATCAAGACTACTATGAGTTACCACCTCACACCAATCAGAATGGCCATCATTAACAAGTCAACAAATAACAAATGCTGGAGAGGTCGTAGAGAAGAGGGAACCCTCCTGCACTGTTGGTGGGAATGTAAGTTGGTACAATTTCAACCACTATTGAAAACAGTATGGAGGTACCTCAGAAAACTAAATATAGAACTAACTATAGAACCGTATGACCTAGCAGTCCCACTCTTGGTCATATATCCGGACAGAACTTTCCTTGAAAAGATTCATAAACCTGTGTGTTCATTACAGAACTATTCACAATAGCCAAGACATGGAAACAACCTAGTTGTCCATCGACAGATGAAATGGATTAAGAAGATGTGGTACATATACACAATGGAATACAAATCTGCCATAAAAAAGAACAAAATAATGCCATTTCCAGCAACATGGTTGGAACTAGAGGCTCTTATACTAAGTGAAGTAAGTCAGAAAGAGAAGGAAAAATACCGTATGATATCACTTATATCTGGAAGCTAATATACAGCACAAATGAATCTTTCCATAGAAAAGAAACTCACGGACTTAGAGAACAGATTTGTAGTTGCCAAGGTGGAGGGAGTGGGATGGACTGGGAGTCTGGGGTTAATAGGTGCAAACAATTGCATTTGAGGTGGATAAGCAATGAGATCCTTCTGTATAGCACAGAGAACTATATCTAGTCACTTGTGATGGAACATGTTGGAGGACAATGTGAGAAAAAGACTGGGTCACTTTGCTGTACAGTAGAAAATTCACAGAACACTATAAATCAATTATAATGGAAAACATAAAAATCATTAAAAAATAAATCAATCTCTAGTCAATAAGATTATAATGGCTTCATAATAGGCCCCTGTTAATAACTATTAGGAATTAATTAGTAATGTCTATAATGCAAGAAACCTGTTAATTTGGCACCGACTCTTAAAGAAATACATCCTACCATTCTGCTGAAATGACTGTGTAACAATCTAGGGTTAATTTTATTTGAATTTCAGGTTTCTCAATGGAAAATTAATAATGAGTTTTAATTTTAGCACCTTTATGTTGATTTTATGATATTGCTCATATTTTCAAATAATTACCAACCCGAATTTTTATGTAGTGCCATCTGGATCTAATGACTAGATAGTAAACATAACAAAATAAAAGACAGAGGACGTATTATTTTTAAGAAGAGACTGGTGAAATTCAAATTTCAGTCCAATAATCTGTCACTGTAGAGTTCCTAAATCTAAGTTTATGAAATTTTCAGTAGTTAGAAATCATGTCTACTTCAATAGAAGGCTGAGACAAAGATAAAACTGAATTTGGAATATATCCATTTAAATCTCTTAGTATGCACGAGGCATAGTTATTATTTTTGTTCTGTATAACCTTATTTTCATTGGTTGCGTATCTATAAAAGTCATCATAAATGTCATTGTAAAACACTTGATTTAGCCCCCAAATTTACAGTGAAACTATGGTATAGGTGGAACGTGCTATACTAGGAAATAAGGAACTCAATAAACAACTGTATAATTAGTCGTAGGTCTTTGTTCGATATCAAGTTTTTTGTCCTCAGTCTCTTTATTACTAAATCAGTATATGTAATAAAGAATCATTAAGAATTTTTACTTCCAAGTTCTAAATGTTGAAGAGTCTTTGGACTATAACCTATTTGATATCTTTTTAAATTAGATGATTCCCATTAATTTTCATAGCTGTTGCTACTTAAAAAGGGGTCTGTGAATGCACATAAGAAAAGAAGTATCCATAATCACAAACCAATGGTGAATTAGTGAATTATATAGTAAAAAGAATTGAAATATTATTTCTGGAAATTATAAAAACAGATTAGAGCCTCACTTTCAACTTACATCAAAATAAATTTCAAAAGAAATTAAAAAGTTCAGTAAAAAAAAAGCCACAAAATTATTAGGCAATGCAAAACAACAATACGAAGCAGCTATTTAGAGCTTATTCTGCTGGGTGAGAACTGAGTGAAAGAATTTCAGATTTTGTGAGCTGGGAAATGTCATGTTGGTTGTCTGACATGGGTTTCTCATGAGCAATAGGTAGATTTTATAGTGCTTTACAATATAAAAAATTAACAAATGTACAAATCAAGAACTTCTTTTTTTTTATGGAGAGAGCTGGTTATTAAACATGTATTGGCATATCATTGTGTATGTATAATTGTTTACAGTGAGCATGATGACTAATTTGTTAGGGGCTACAGATAAGGAAAATTCAGAACATAAAATATAAGGGAATTGATATCTGATTGGAAATTATTTTTGAAAATTTAATCCACAAATGAAAGTATAAAGAAAGTACTGGCATACTGTACTACATTGGAGAGATGACAGAAAACATTATTATTTTATATGGTAAATAGGTCATACAGATTATATGATAAACACTCTAATAAAAACCCAAGTACAAGAAATAAGCAAGACAAAGAAGGGGGAGTTCCCACTGTGCTCAGCAGGTTACAAACCTGACTAGTATCCATGAGGACTCAGGTTCAATCCCTGGCCTCACTCTGGGTAAGGATCTGGCATTGCTGTGAGCTGCATTACTGTGGCTGTGGCATCAGCCAGCAGCTGCAGCTCCAATTAGACCCCTAAACTGAAAACTGGAACTTCCATATGCTGCAGATGCGGCCCTAAAAAAAGGCAAAAAAAATAGACCAAGAGAAAGACTATGCAAGATCAAAATATAGGAATCAAAATATTTACTGAATGTACAAAATCCTACTTTTTCTTTTAAATTGGCAGCAAAATATAAACTCTTAAATATTCTACATGATAACAAGTATATGGGGGAGAAAACACAGACACCCTGATGGTGAAGCCCAGAGTAGTGTATATAGTAAGCAAATATTTGTTCAAGACAAGAATGAGACTAATATATATCCATCTGCTTTTACGAACATACAAGTTTTGGAAAGATATACAGGAAAGTAGTAGCACTCATAACCTGCTCTGGGTATATTATGGAAATTGGTGAAGATGGGGAGCAGTGCTGAGAGAATACTCACTTCATACAATTTTGTGATTTTACTTTAAAACCGTATGACTATTTTCTGCTCAAATATTAACTAAATTTATAACATTAAAAGTGTAAATTGTACAATATGTGATATAGATTGTTTTATAAATTTATGCAGGTAAGTATACATAGAATGAAGAGTCCAAAGAAAAAATTATATTTTCAGCATTTTTCTGTAGTGGTTTTTAGTTTCATATATACTTTGCTCTATTTTTCAAATATTCTGAAATATAAAATTTGATAATCAAAACAAAATGTGTACTGTAGATGTAAGATAGTTATAGTTTGACAGGGATCATAAACTACTTCGATAGAGGTAGGAGAATATGGCATTTTGAATATTTCAAAAAAGCCAATAGGGTAAAAAATAAAAAAGAGGACCTAGGACATGCAAATTTTTTTCTTACTTAAGAAAATTGAATGCACAAGACTTTCTTATTTTGAATAATTCTTGTTGGGAATAATTGCTTCAATACTGAAATTTTACATGGTTCATAAATGGCTTTTGTGTGTTGTCAGAGGTGCTCAAGATTCAGATCCCAGAAGTCCATTTCCTACAGATACTTCTTCAGTTGCATGGGGCTTAAGATGACATGGCCACAGGCTCCAAGCTCACATTTTCATACTGGCTTGGAACTATATTTTCCCTGGAAGCTAATATGTTAAGAATGTATTCAAGCACTTTCAGTGTTGAAATGGGTAGCACAAAGGAGTTTATTTTTATATAGAAAGTGGCTTTCATTCTTCATTTTACAAGTCATAATATTTTCACTTAAGTTAGCTGCCAAGTACTCTGAGACTAGTGCAAACACACTTAGTTAAATGAAAAAAATTGTTTAAAAATATACTCAGAAGTGAAGTATTTTCTATATCCTGGAAGGCTATGAATGTCAAAATGAAACCAAAGATATGTGTTACACAACTGATCAATAAATTGTTATATTATTTATCAATAAATTATGAAATTAACTATGACCGTGCTGTGATTTCTCTTTAGTTGCATAGATCATAAAAGAAAATGATAGATTTTAATACAAAATATCCATATCAAAACTCTGAGCAATAAATGCATGCGTAGAGGTATAAGTTAGATCTTTCATGAAACAAATGAAAACCCATCATGAATTCAGAATGTCCATGAGGTCCATCTTCTCCTTAAAACAAAACAAAACAAAACAAAAAAACAAGCAAAAGCACATTATGATGCCTTGGGGGATAGCTTTCTTTCATTACTTTATTTTGTAAGACAGTAAACAGAAACGGTAAAAAAGTAATAGCCAGATAAAGCCAGAGAAAGAAGCTAAAAAATCCATGACACTTTGGACAATACTCTGGAGGCTAGGGAGCCAATTATAAACTAGAACAAAGAAATTGCTCCACACAGGAGCTACTAACAAAACTATCACCCAGAAACAAAGATCCAGGAGATAGATTATCCATGAGGAAATAACATAAACCTTTCCAAGTGTATGGAATATTTCTGAGAGACAGAAAAGAAAAAGAAGAGGCAGCAGGAGAGACTGACCGTGAATGCTGATCCATTAAACCATAATTTAAAATTATGTTAATATCACGTAACATAGCAAAAGAAACCATTGGGAACATAGGAAGGTAATATTACCAGCATTTAAAAAAAAATAAAATTTTTATTGATGTATAGTTAATCAACAATGTTATGCCAATTTTTGTTGTACAGCAGAGTGTCTCAGTCATACATTTATGTCCATTCTTTTTTAAAAAAAAAATATATATATATATAATACATATATTTTGTTGTTGTTTTTGCTGTTGCACTCCCAGCATGTGGAAGTTCCAGAGTCAGGGACTGAATCTGTCACAGCAGTAACCTGAGCTGCTGCAGTAAAAATGCCAGATCCTTAACCCGCTATGCCACAAGGGAACTCCTACATTCTTTTTTTTTATATTATTTTCAGTCATGGGCTATCCCAGGAGGTTAGGTATAGTTCCCTGAGCAGCACAGTTTTCTAAAGGATTTTTTAAAAGTTACTCTCATTTTTGTAGTTTTGTTGCAAAGATACTCTTTGTGAGTGGGCAAGAGCATGAGTATGGCTGTGGTCAGCTCAAGGTGGAGCTGGTTTCTTCTGAAACTATTTGACTACCTCCCCCTAGCAGACATTTGTGTCATCTCACCTCTGTGTGTGTGTCTGTATGTTTATAAATGCTTAAATATATTACTGTTTATGTATGTGTGCATTTAGGGCTTAGGTTATTATGCTTGAGTTTTTCATAACTCATTTTTAATATTTTAAATATTAACTCATTTTTTAATATTTTAATATTTTTTCATAACTCATTTTTGTAATTTTGTTTTACATTATGTAAAATATTTTTATATATCCAAAGTTAAATCTACAAAACATTCTATATTCAGAGAAGTTTATCTTTTCTTCCTATCCAGGAATATGCCGTTCACAATTCAGATCCTTATTCCTGGATTGGAGAGTGACAAGTATGTGACCTTTTAATTTATGTAATGTCTGATGCAAAATGCTGGAAATAATGACAAATTGTTTTATCAAATATACTTTTTCTTTACCAAATTTATAGTTAACAATAGCAGATATCTTTCAGGTGCTTGTTATATGCCATTATGTGTGCAATATTATTATCTATTTTTATTTGCAAAACACCATAATAATATAGTAATTATGTTTTTGCAAACAAAACACTGATACTGAGGGATCTAAATTTTCTAAAATACGAACAATATTAGAATTGAAATTTGAATTTAGTGTGATCTGATGAGGATGCTGAAGAATACTGTGACTGGCTGCACTGAGAAATGTGTAGCACAAAAAAAAAGATGAACTGTTAAGCAAAATCTTTAATGAGGGAAGAAAAAGAATAAGGAAATTCCTGTTGTCAGATTATTGCAATAGAATTTAGTCATATTTTAAGGTAAAGTCAATGAAATTATGTGTTATGTATGCAGCAGCAGCCAAAAATGTGGAGAATTTGAAAAAAAAATACTCTGAGGCAATGAACAGGAAGTGGTTAAAGAGGAGGACAAAGATAGGTTTCAGAAAATGCATTCTTATTATCCTTTGTCACATAATTTAAAAAGAGGAACTCTGTTTTAAGACAGTGCATTTGGCACAGGTTGAATTAGTCTGCTTTTACCACAACTGCAACAGTGAAAGGACAAAATTTAATTGGAAATATTTTGTCGTATTTCCTCTTCTCTAGTTACTTCTGTCATTTAAGTGTTCGGTTACCTTGTCGTATGTATCTATTAGTTTTGAGTCAATTATTCTAAATTTTTTGTCTTTTTCCATTGTCTTGTAATTCCTTTCTGTACATATGTTTTCTAGATGCGCGATTGTGTTTTTACCAGTATTTGTTTTTCTCCTTTTTGCTATTTTTAATTTACTTTTAATTCAGTTTCTGAGGGTTTACCAGATCCTTTTCAGTCTCTTGTTTAGTTTTTTTTTTCTTTCATTTTCCATTTATCAAGGTATTTGTTTGTTTTCAAATCAGGAGTGAGTGCGCATGTGTGTATCGGTGTGTGTATGTGAAGTGGTCCTTTCCTATTCAAAAAAAAATGGTGAGTATGTATGCACTGGCACCACGTTGATTAATTTATAATAATAACTTTCCCTTTTGGGGTTTATTACTTGCACTGCCTGTTTAATAAAATTTATAAGGTGAAAATAGGGAGTGAGTGAAGGAAGCAACAGTTTGAAATTCAATATACAACAAATGATACTTTTCCCTCCATCTCTATGGTGTCACTCTCTGCTCTGAGCAATGTGGATTTCTCATTATTGAGTGATCAGAGTTTGATACGCTGCATAAAGCTATGTAGACTATAATTTATTCATGTATGATTGTGTCCATATAATTTCTCTTGCCTGGATCAGTGCCCACTTACCTAATTTCCACCCTCCACTTCTCAGTCTCTCCACCAACTCCTCACAAATTGCTCTTTAAAAAAATTATTGGAGTATAGTTGACTTAAAATTGCTGTTTTTAAAAAAAGGTAATGTACTTGTGGGATCTTATTCACCCCATCTTCTCTGTCTATCATTTTTAACAAGTTGAAAGTTGCTTTATTTATTTATGCTTACCTAGTGTGTTTACATATGCATTTATATTTTTTCTGGGACATTTATATTTCCTCTTTCCTAAAATAATCATTGGTTTTCTTATTCCATTATTTTATTGGTATCTATTTGTTTGTAATTTCCTTGCATATTTGGTATATAAATCTGTTTGTCATAAATATTGTGGATCATTCCCAATTCATCATTTGCCTTTTAATTTTTGTGGTTTTCTTTTCATTCTGTCTATAGATTGTTAGATGTTTATGAAATCAAATATAGTAATATATTTTTTGTTGTCATTATGCTTAGGAAAAAATTTTTCATTCTGAGATGTAAAAAATACTTATTATATTTATACTTTTACTTTAAAAAATTTACTTTTGTGCAAAATTTACTTTTGTTTTTTCATCTGGATGATGTTTAATTAAGAACTGCGACAAAATTTGTACACCATCCACATTCCTCAGATTTGTTTCAAATGTCACTGCATTTGAGAGCCATTTTGCAAAAATCGTTGTTTGGAATTGGGTTTATTTCCAAGCACAGATATGGAGTTTTCTTTCCATTTTTCACTTTCTTTTTCTTTTTAGTATGGTCAGAGAAAAGAGTGAGAGAGACATGGACTTTTCACTGTATTATATTTTTCTGTATAAATGTCTGTAAGAGTTATTTTTTTGATTATAGGTTGGGCCTACCTAAAACGAGATTGGAAGAACTTCCTTTTTATTTATCCTTTGAGAAGTGTTAGTCTTTAGCTTATATTATTAAGACAGAAACTCTGTCTCCTTTTATTCAGACCACATCCCCAGAAAAGGCAGTTTATTTACAGGATGAGTGGAAGGACAGAACATTCACCTCTCCCAGCATATTTGTTCTATTTTGTCTTATTTTCCTAATACTATAAAACATATCACCCTAAAAGTGCATGGCTTAACAGTGCTTCATTATTTCCTGAAATCTGTGTTCAGCAAGCTTGGCAGTCTTCTGCTAGTCTCACTGGGATCACTCTTGTGACTACAGTCTTCTGCTAGGACTGGAGAGTTCAAGAGTTAACATGCTTTGCAGTTGGTGCAAAATGTCAGTGGGGTGCCTTGATTCATGACATGCTGCCTTCTGATCCTCCAATAGGCTAGACTGGACTTTCACAGCACGGTGTCCACAGAAGAAGGTGAAAATGAAAACTCTATAACCCCTCAAGGCTTAGGCTCTAGAACTCGCAGGTTATGTCTGCCATACTCTATCGGTCTAAGCAATATTAAGCAAAGCTTGCAGTCAAAGGGATTGCTGTGGGCTGAACGTCAATGCTCCCCAGTGAAATTCATATGTTAAATCCTAGCCATCAAAGGTTGTGGTGTTATGGATGAAGACCTTGGGAGGTGCTTAGGTCATGGAAGTGGAACCCTTATTAGGATTAATGCTTTACAAAAGAGGCTCCAGAGAGATCACTGAATCCTTTCACCATATGAGAACATAGTGTTGTCTATGAACCAGGAAGAGGTCCCTCACTTAATCATGTTGGTGCAATGATCATAGATATTCAGCCTCCAGAAATATGAGAAATAATTTCAGTTGTTGTTAAGTCTGTGATATTTCATTTTAGCAACCTTAACAGACCAGACAGGTGGATAAGTTTAACCTTTGAATGCTAACTTGATACTGTCACAGTGCAGAAAACCATGGACCCAGGGAGGTATGATTCATTGGAGGTCATTAATATAACATAAGGCAAAACCAGAAAATTACTAACAGGCTTATTCATCACCACACGTAATTATAACTTTAATATTGTATCGTAACAATTTTTCTGGATTCAGTTAGCCTCTCATTCTGGCAAAGGAGGCTGGGTTTATGGTTTCAATTTTCAAGAATACTTTACAGATAAAATCAGCCCATGTTGTCAATGAGAAAGGGGCTAAGGGTGATCAGTAAATCACTCCTACTAAGTCCTCTGATAAAATTAGATTAATATTGCTACCATTTACTGAGTAGCTATTTAGAGCCAGGTTCTCAGGTATGCATTAAAGTAATTATCTCCTTTAAAATTCACAACATCGCGTTTCAGTGCATATTGTTATCCTCCCTTTGAGGTTGAGAAATACTGGACCTGGAAATTAGTAAGCAGAGAAACTCTGCTTCAAGCTCCCATCTCTGTGATTACAAAGGCTTTCTGTTAAAGATTATTCAACTGTCAACAAATATCTTAATAGATTTATTGAAATTCCAGATTCTCATTGATTTTATTCATATATCTTTTAAAAATTTTTATAATAGTTGATTTACGATGTTCTGTCAATTTCTGATTACAGGAAAGTGACCCAGTTTTTTATACACACACATACACACATACATTTTTTTCTCACATTATCCTCCATCATATTCCATCACAAGTGCTCAGATATAGTTCCCTGAGCTATATATCAGGATTCCATTGCTTATCCTCCAAATGAGATAGTTTGCAGCTACTAACTCCAAACTCCTAGTCCATCCTACTCCCTTACCCTCCCCCATGATAACCAAAATTCTATTCTCCACATCCTTAAATGTGTTTCTTTTTTGTAGATATGTTCATCTGTGCCATATTTTAGATTCCAGATATAAGTGATATCATATGGTATTTGTCTTTTTCTTTCTAACTTCACTTATATGAGTCTCTAGTTCCATCCATCTTGCTGTAAAAGGCATTATTTTGTTCCTTTTTATGACTGAGTAGTATTCCATTGTGTACACATACCACATCTTCTTAATACATTCATCTGTCATTGGACATTTAGGTTGTTTCCATGTCTTGGCTTTTGTGAATAGTGCTACAATGAACATACAGGTGCATGTATCTTTTTCAAGAAAAGCTTTGTCCAGATATATGCCCAAGAGTGAAACTGCTAGGTCATATAATAGTTCTATATTTAGCTTTCTGGGGTACCTGCATACTGTTTTCCATAGTACTTGTACTAATTTACATCCCCACAAGCAGTCACGGAGGGTTCCCTTTTCTTTACAACCTCTCCACCATGTGTTATTTGTTGACCTGTTAATGATGGCCATTCTAACTAGTGTGAGTGGTACCTCATTGTAGTTTTGATTTACATTTCTCTAATAATTAGTGATGTTGAGCATTTTTTCATATGCCTCTTGGCCATCCATATGTCTACTTTGGAGAAATGTCTACTTATGTCTTCTCCCCATTTTTCAAATTTTTTTTTTTTTTATTGTTGAGTTGTATGAGTTGTTAGTATATTTTGGAGATTAAGCCCTTCTCAGTTGCATCATGTGAAATTATTTTCTCCCATTCTCTAAGTTGTCTTTTTTTTTAATGTTTTCCATTGTTGTGCACAATTGCCAGTCTGATTAGGTCCCATTAGTTTATTTTTGTTTTTATTTCTGTTGCATTGGGAAGCTGACCTAAGAACATGTTTGTACAGTTGATGTCAGATAATGTTTTGCCTATGTTCTCTTCTAGAGTTTTATGGTGCCTTGTTTTAATTTAAGTCTTTTAGCCATTTTGAGTTTATTTTTGTGCATGGTGTTAGGGTGTGTTCTAGTTTCATCGATTTGATATGCAGCTATCCAATTTTCCCAGCACCACTTGCTGAAGAGATTATCTTTTTCCCATTTTATATTATTGCATCTTTTGTCAAAAATTTATTGTTCATAGGTGTGTGAATTTATTTTTGAGTTCTCTACTGTGTTCCATTGCTCTATATGTCTATTTTTGTGCCAGTACCACACTGTCTTGATTACAGTACCTTTGTAATATTGTTTGACATCTGGGAGAGTTATGCCTCCTGCTTGGTTTATTTTCCTTAAGATTGCTATGGCAGTTCTGGGTCTTTTATGGTTCCATAAAAATTTTTGAATTGTTTATTCTAGTTCTGTGAAAAATATCATAGGTGTATCTTTTTTTTTTTTAAGATGGTGAGTTAGTCTGTATTTCACTTGAGAAGAATAACCTATGAAAAAAATTTCAAAAATGTTTAAAATCAAAAAATATCAGTAAACTTTGCCCTACAAGTAATAAAATGAATCAAAATGCTACCCTAATTAAATGAATGTAGCACTCTTAGACATGTAGACAGATTGCTCAGGGGAATCCAAGAAAGTCTAGAAGCAGATTCTTCAGAATATAAGAAAATCCATGTATAATTAAGATATCTTTGGAACAGTGAAGACATATATGATTATTTGATAATGCTGAATAATTTGTCAATCACAGTTCTTCAGTGTTTTTAAAAACATGATTTTGTTCATATATTATATCAACATTAATTCCAAATACATTTTAAACAAGTAAAACAAAATGTAAGGGAATAACTTTTAGGTTTCACTCTGGAAAAGACCTTTCTAAAGAATAAAACCAACTGAGTGATTTCTATAAAATAGTAATAGATTTATTCACATGGTTATGTTAGAAAATATGTAACCTAATTAGCAATCAAAGGAATGCAAAATAAAATCAGGTTTCCACTTTGGATATGAATTTTGGAAAACTACAGAAGGTGTTAGAACTTTCAGTACTAGAAAGAGATGGATTACATCAGTAGCAGAAAAAGCTGATGGGAGATTAAAATTCTGTACCTTCCTTAAACACAATTTAAAGATATACACCAATATCCTCATTTTTTTTTGCCTTGCAATAAGAAACATTATATCCTTAAATTTTTTATGTACAATGAGATTCATCATAATGTGATTTATAAAGCAAAGCAATACATAACATATATGTCTCAAAAATAAGTTTAAATAAACAAATGAGTATACTTTAAGATAAAATATTACTGTTCAACCATTAAAATTTACACTGAGGAGTTCCCATTGTGGCTCAGTGGTAATGAATCTGACTAGTATCCAGAAGGATGTGGGTTTGAGCCCTGGCCTCCAAAGTGGGTTAAGTATCTGGCATTCCCTTGAGCTGTGGTGTAGTTCACAGGCACAGCTCAGTGGCAGTGGTATAGGCCAGCAGCTGCAGCTCCGATTTGACCCCTGTCCTGGGAACATCCATGTGCTGTAGGTGTGGCCGTAAAATACAAAATAAAATAAAATAAAATAAAAGTTACATTGAAAATATTTAAAGTTATAGAAGGGGTTCCCATTGTGGCTCGTGGGGAGGTGCCCATGAGGATGCGGGTTTGATCTCTAACCTTGCTCTGTTGGTTAAGGATCCAGCATTGCTTCAAGCTGCAGCATAGGTCTCCAGTCCGGTGTTGTTGTGGCTGTGGCATAGGTCTGCAGCTGTAGTTCCACTTCAACCCCTAGCCTGAGAAATTCCATATGCCACAGATGCAGCCATTAAAAAAAAATAATAACAATAAATAAATAAGTAAAGTTATAGAAAACTGCTGATCATAATTTATTTAAAGAATAAAAATGTAGTAGGGTATAAATCTTTGTAAATAACTTAATTTTGTTAACAGATATTGATGTTAGAATATTAAAATGTTATAAAGAATCTGTTATTTTAAAAGTGATTTTTATTTTATAATTTTAGGATTTTTTCTTTATTGTTATTCTTCTAAAATCATTATAATATGTGTGTAGGTGAAGAATATTGAAGATTTAACAACCAATATGGCACTGGTACAGAATAACTGAATCATACATTATCCATCAGCATGGGTATTGCTATGGCCAATCACAGTACTGCCATACTATGATCAGTAATGGAAAATTAGCTGTGTGTGCACATTACATATTTCATGACCCAAAGAAAAAGCAAACAGTGTTATCAAGTGAAACAGTATAAGGGAATATACAGGTGGGATTGAGATTTGTGAAAGGTGAAAAGATTTTTAATCTGCTTAGAATAGTGACAAAATGCAAAAGATAAAGCTAAAAAATGAGGATGTAAAAAAAAAAAATCAAAGGGGGCATCTTGGAAACCCAGTATCCAAGTCAAAATGAGCTTTAGCTATGGAAAAAAAAAAATGACATATTGAATTTAATTATAATATAAATCGTAGATGAAAATTTGCCATAAAACCACAAGTAAAAAAAAAATTCTACATATATCAGAGAGAAAATACAAAAGCAAATAAATAGCAAATAAAGGAAAAGATTTGGGCTAACAACACACTTCACTGCCAAGAGAGGATAGAGAACACACAAAATCACTGCTTTCATATTCTGAAGAGAACTTGTTTGAACAGAAATCCTTTACCCAGCTATAAGAATATAAGATATTTCACTCTTGCTAGAATCAAGAAAATGAGGAGTTCCCATCATGGCTCAGTGGAGAAGATACTGACTAGTATCCATGAAAACTCAGGTTTGATCCCTGGCCTTGCTCCGTGGGTTGAGGACCTGGCATTGCTATAAGCTGTGGTGTAGGTCACAGATACAGCTCAGATCTGGCATTGCTGTGGCGTAGGCCAGCAGCTATAGCTCCGATTCAACCCGTAGCCTGGGAACCTTCACATGCCATGGGTGCAGCCCTAAAAAGACCAAAAAAAAAAAGGAAAAAAAGGAATCATGTGTCCAGAATCTTTCTGAGAAAATAACCTGAGAATCCATTTTAATAATATGTGTAAAAAAACAATAAAGAGGAAACAGTGAAATATAAGAAAGGGTAGCCATGAGCCAGAGTTTCAATGAAAAGAAATATCAGTGAGGTACTAATTTGAACCATCTGCTTAAAATAAAAAGGTTGTCTTCAAGGAAAATAGGTTAGGGAATTCACAGTGGGGCACAGTGGATTAAGAATTTGGCTGCAGTGGCTGGGATCACGGCTGAAGTCTGAGTTCAGTCCCTGGCTCAGCGCAGTGCTATGAAGAATCTGGTGTTGCTGCAACTTCAGTGTAGGTTGCAGCTGCAGCTGGGATTCAGTCTCTTGCCAGGAAACTTCCATATGCCCCGGGTGTGGCCAACCAAAAAAAAAAATAGGTTTCATTCATCATCTTAAAAGAGTTTAAATTTGGGATATATTAGGAATATAGTAAAGAAGTCATACATTTATTTTTTCAAAGACAGAGGAAAAGTAAAGCATGGACAGTTTATGATAGTGAGCAGAATGCAAATCCAAACAGCCTTGAAAATATAAATGTAAAGGTACAGCTGAAAGAACTAGAAGGTGAAAGAGTATCTCTTAAGGAAAGACTGTTGACATTAAAATGTTCACTTTATGTTGAGGGAATGAAGACTGAAGGAAAAATGTTGATTCAAGGATATTATATAAAGTTACATGTAGAAGAGTTAAAGTCAATTGTGCAGGATGTTATGTAGGGAATGTGAATTAAATCTTTGCCCTTCTAAATTGTATATCAATATCTGAACTTGAAAAACTAATATAATAAGCTTTGTTTTGTAGTTTTAAAATAAACTGCTGTTGAAACTAAAATGAGAAACAGTTAAAATCTGTCTTTCTAGAAAGTGTGAATGAAAATGAGGTGTGAAGAGTTGCTCCTGTTTATAAACTCTCTAAACTTTAATATTTGTCAAATATATACTACATTACATCAATAAAGGTTTCAAAGTAAAATTTTTAATGAAAGCTCATGAAAGCAGCTGATGGCTTGCTTTTGATACTTGATTTAAAGTTTCAAGTACTTGTACAAATATGAGTTTGTTTTTATCTTAGATTAATAAGAGAAATATTTTATCTAAAAATTAAAGCGTTTATCCCTGCCCTCCACTATTTTGTTACTGTTTACTCTGCAGTTGATAATTTCAGATGTCTCCATTCTAAGCTATTTTAACAAATACTGCAAGAGACGAAACATGGAGGAGTTCTTGGGTAAAACAATTTATATTAACATACTTTTTTCTCTCATTAGTCTTTCTGCAATACAAAGGCAAAATAAAGTTTACTCAGCCAGTCTGAGACAAGATATTTAGTCTGTAAAGAAGCAGTAGAGTTACCAACTAATGTACTACTATATATAATATATATATAATTATATACATTAATATGTATATTATATATACATATTAATATATGCTATGGATTATTTCTCCCTGAAAGCTAGTGCTCATGTGATATAAAAATAAAGGGTATCAGACATGTTTCCCTAAAAATGTAATTGTGAAGAGTTTGAAAGTATTTACTTAAAAATAGTTCTTATTCTGGAAATGTATTTCTAGTTCCAACTGTATCTCCTCACTCTTCTCCAAGATTTGATTGTCATCTTTTTTTTTCTTTCATTCATCATTTCTTCAGTTAAATTGTGACATGAATTGTTGGGATGGAACAAAATTTCCCAAGAGGATCAATAAGTGCACAATTGAATCTCAGTGTAATGGCAAAAACAGCCAACTGTAAAAATAATCAGCCAAATAAACAGTTAAATTCTGGCCTGTAAAAATGCAGTGTAAAAATATAATGCTATAGCTAAATCTCATGAAAATTTGGCTCTTCATATCAAATTAAATTGATAGTCATTTTTTCTGGTATAGACATGAAGATCATTGTGTTCTAGGAGAGAACAAATTTGAGTTATAAATTCCCCCCCAGTTGAAGCCACCTTTGAGCCTGTTCACCATAATCATATTTGAATTCTGCACTGTCTCAAAAGAATTATATCAATTGAAATACCTTTCATAAAGAAATACTTTGAAAAAATTGCCTGTGTAAAATGAGTGGAAGAAGCAATTATGTGCTTGAAATTGGAAACCTGATACAAATCATCTTTCATTATATTATAAAATCTGAAGTCCCTATTATATAAACACAGATTATTATCCCATTAGCCAGACCTTTCTTTATTTGTGAACATGATATAGGAAGTGTTAATGCTGAAGATAATGATAACAAAGACTTTCTTTCACTTTACAAAACTAAATTATTTGTTAAATTCATTAAAATAGCTACCTTCACATATTATTTCAAAATGGGTGATGAAGCACTTATTTACAATTTTCAGACATTTAGGAAATATTCCCTGGGATTCCTTGGGCACAATTGAGTGTGTAAATGTTCTTCCAAATAATTAGTGAAACAAATTACATGTTAATCTTAAGTCATGTTTTATGTTGTCCCAAATAATTATAGTTTAAATAAAATTATAGTTTAAATAAATAAATTACATTTTCAGTTGTAATTGAGATATTAAAAATACAGTTTGCCTAGACAAAGGCTTTTTAATTTGATACAATATTCTTTAGGTTTATAAAATTGATTTGAGAGCTAACTATTTACTTATTATATAACTCTTCACCCTATTAAGCACACTAAAATACCTTAATAAGTTATAGGCAGCCTAACTGCAGGTATTTTTCTGATCCATATTTCAGATATCAACAAGTAAAACATGACTATGAGCTCTCAAAGGCAGTACAAATTAAAATGTGCTTATCTGGTAAAGATATAAATTGAAATATACTTGACCTTTTAGTCTCAGATGTACAATACGGTATAAAATATTTTTATAAATTATATTCTATATAGTTATAGTAGAATATAATATTGGCTATGTTCCTTGTGCTGTACATCCTTATAACATCGATTTTATACCTAATAGTTTGTACCTCTTAATCCCCCTCACCCGTTTCCTCCTTTCTCCCTCTGGCAACCACTAATCCGTTCTTCGTGTCTGTGAAATTGTTTCTGTTTGTTGCATTTTTTTATTTTTTAGATTCTACATATTTGTGAAAACATACTGTATTTGTCATTTTCTGTCTGACTTATCTCACTAAGCATATCTTCTAGGTCCATCCATGTTTTTGCAAATGGCAAATTTCTATTCTTTTTATGTCTAATCAATATTTTACATACACACACATAAATCTTCTTTATCCATTTATCTATTGATGAACACCTAGGTTGCTTCCATAGTTTACTTATTGTAAATGATGTTGCTCTGAACATTGGCATACATATATCTTTTCAAATTAATGTTTTCATTTCTTTCCGAGAAATGCTCAAGAGTGGGATTGCTGGATGATGTGGTAGTTCTACTCTTATTCCTTATTTTTTGAGGAAGTGTCATACTGTTTTCCACAGTAGCTCCATCACCAATTTATATTACACACAACAGTGTAGTAAGGTTCCCTTTCTCCATATCCTCTCTAACACTTATTTCTTGCTTGATAAACATTCTTACAGGTGTGAGGTGATACGTCATTGGGATTTTTTTTTTTTTTTTGCATTATAGCTGGTTTACAGATTTCTGTCAGATTTTCCAACTGCACCATGTGGTGACCCGATTACATGTACATATATGGATTTGTCACATGTAATTAGATATAGTTCCCCGTTTTGACTTGCATTTTCCTGTTGATTAGAGAATTCTTAACCAGGCAAATATATGTAGAAAATATTTTGACCCATGGAGGAGATAAAAATAATGTAAGATACCAGTTACTAGTTTTGTTCTCCAGCAAGTGCAATGATATTGAATTTGATAAATATTGCTGATAGAATCCATTTCATAAATCCATGAAACTGCCTCTGATAAATCATCAGTGCTACTCTCTATATTAATCTTTGGACAGTTAATATTAAAACTTATCATTTATAATTTACAAAAGTAGATAATTATTATGACTGTATTTTCAAATGAGGAAACTAAAGTATAGAGGAGTCACTTAACTTGGAAAATACACACACTCAGTAAGTGACAAAAATGTCCAGAAAGACTAATTCTGGATCCTGTAGACAGTCCATGCCAGTTTTAAGGCACTTTTATGAAAAAATATTACTGTCCATTTAAAACATGTAATTTTCCCACTGGAAAAGCCATAAACATTCTTAAAATAATTTTTAAAATTTGCCTGTCATATTACTGTTTTGACTAAAGACATTATAGTACATTTTGAAGTTTTAATAAAGCTTCAATTTAACAGTTAAGGGTAACTAGCAAGCACACAGTAAGAAACCCTGCAGGGAGCATGCCTTTCTTCTTAATTATTGTTCTTCTGAAAGTGAGTTGAAGAGAACTGACTTCAAGAAAGGGATTTTACAAAATTAAATATAAAGTTACAGGTAGATATTGATAAAATACTTTCTCTTCTATGCTATTATTCAGTGGAGCATTTCAAATTTTGAACAATAAATTTGATTTATTTTCCAGTTTATAACATTATATTTTGTTGTTGAGTCTCATTCCTTGTGGATTGTGTCTCTTGTTTATGTCACAGTTTACTTCTGTGTTTTTTTTTATTCTTTTGATTCATGTTCTCTTGCCATTCAAATGTAATATATTCTTATATTCTTCAATTTCAATAATTTTAGTAGTAAGTGTATCTAGAGATTCTAAGTGTTAAATTCTCAATGGCCCTTGGACAGTGATCATTAGACTGCCAGTTTTGAATTTTCAGATTATACATAAACCATCTTTTAAGATTAGTTCAAAAGATACCTCACACCTACAGCCTTATGAATTTTTCCTTATAACTAGTCTGAGGAAATAAATAAACAAAAAACAAAGCCTACACTTGTTTTTGGGATGGTTCTTCATATTATGTTGACGTTATATGGATATTGCTGTGGCATGAAAATCCCACTCAAGAATGTGCCTGAAGACAATAGGAAGGAAAATATTCCTAGTAATCAATCTGTTACAAAGTGTGCTTGTTGTTTACTCTGACTGGAGTTGCTGTAGCCAAAGATCCTGCACAAATGTATAGAGAGTGGCTAACATTTTGGCCAAGAGGTCAGGAATTTGAAAAGAACAAAACTGAAAAATCAGTTAAAAGGAGATCTGGGCAAGAGTAATGTTAGTTGACTTTTTGGAATGGGTACAGAATATGTGGATATTTATGCACAATCTGAAGGCATGCAGAGAGTACTCATTGCAGAGGAGGCTAGAAGTAATTATCCATGATGACCCATTGTTTGGCTGTCAGTGCTTTTACCACAGTAAACAGGTGCAAAGAGACAATAGCAGGAGTGGAGTTTGCAAGTGTGTTTAACAATTTAGGAATTTCTCTTCTAACCACCTCAACTCATGTCAAATCTCCTAAGGACATAGATCAGCCTGAGTTTGTGCTATAGCACTGTTAACCAGAGACAATCAAGTTCCCTAGAGGCAGACTGCTTACATTCATAAGCACTTACATTCATGACTCTTAAGTCATAGACAGTGATTTATCCTTAATAGAAAAGATATTCATTCTGAATATCTTTCTTCCTCTAACGCTATGCTAGCCAAAATTTATGAATGTCTAGCAGTTTTCATTGTTATAATATCATAGTCTTTCTTCTATCAAAGAAAATTCATTTTTCGTAAAATAACTGTATTGATGGCTTCACATCTATGAAGATTACTGCCCTTGAGATATATTACATCACTTAGAAGCAATAGGCCTCATAAATTGTGGGAATTATCTATTGAATATTCAGCTTAGGCTGTAGCTAAGAGACTGCACATTAAGTTTGGTATACTGTTCTATGAGATGATACATAGACTTTGAAACATTGACCATTTCTTAGTTCTGTTTCTTTTTCACCATAATACATAAGACTAGAAATCAAGACATGGATATATGAAAGATTTCATTGCTGTGTGTAGGCACAATGTCAGATGCACATTCAGCCACTTTTCAAGTTGTTATTTGCATTAACTGCGAACTAAAAATGGAAATGATGTATATAAGAGTCAGATTTTCATAGCACTTTTTCACTCTTCATATTATGACCAGCAGTAATTGAGATAATGGCTACTCCTTCAGACTGTTTCCCAGAGGAATGTTGGCAGAATGGAGATTCAGCCGATGTGTCATATATGTGTAGAATGAGGGGAAATAAACAAGAACAACTTTTGTTGTTTTAAACCAATGATATTTTTCAGTTTGAACAATTCTGAGATTGAAATACGTTGTAACAATAAGTGGGCACTGACAAAATTAAAGGTATCATGTTGTTTCATTTACTATATACTAAATATATATAAAACATATTTAATATATATGTAAACATATTACACATATATATGTTATATATATATATATATATATATATATATATATATATATATGTGTGTATGTATGTATGTATAAACTAGTGCCAACACTGTAGTGCATGGTTGTTAAGGAGGTGTCAGTGACTAGAAGGATGGTGACCCTTTTAATGCAGTAGTGACTCATTTGGAAAATGTTCTCTGTGGATTTTGGAATTGGATTGTGTGTATAACGAACTTATACTCTAAGGGTGTAGACCATAAAACAAGGTTTTGGCATTGTATGTTGGTTGTTCTTGGCTAAATCGGTTCATGAAAGAGATACTCTTAGAAAAGTCTATATATATATGAATAAGAGTAGAATTCAGAAATCCAGGAACCTTCAGTTCTAGAAGAGAAAACTTAAAAAAGAAAAAGCAGGTGCTAAAAGATTGATTTAATAATGTCTTGAACAGCAATGACCAAAAAATAAATAAATAAATAAATGCAAATTGAAACTGAAAGATCAAATCAGCAGTATCCTCTCTGTGTCACACAAGAGCGTCACTCTTGCTGTTAAATTTCTGTGGTTATTAATATACATTAATATGTTCCAGATTAAAGGGCTATTTAAGGGTATACTGCAAATTAAATCCTTTGAATTGTACAAAATGTGTAGGGAAAGAGATGAAAGATGTAGTTCTCCCACCAAAGCCTGAGATGACAGATGTATTTTCAATTAAGTCAAGAGAGCAAGAAACAAAAAAAAAAAAAAAGAAAGAAAGAAAGAAGAAAGAAAAGAAAAGAAAAAGATTAGAAGTGAAGGAAGGGAGGGAGAAGGGAAGGAAGGAGGAAGGGATGACTAAGTTTATCTTAAAAACAAGGCTTAGCCATGATTACTAGTACATAGAACTGACTATGCCAAAATAAATATATGAGGCCAGTTAAATGTTTGAGCGTCTAGTGCCAAAAACGTCTATAAGCTTGAATTAAAAGAATCAATGTTTGAAACTTAACATCAACTATTAGCTGATAAAGCTCTCCTAGTGGGAAATAGAATGAGATGTTGGCTCAGAACCAAAATAAATCACTGGAAAACACAGAAAAAGCTGATCCTCCTACACCGGTTATGGCAGGAGTACACTCTGCTTCTCCATTAGCTCATCTTCTGATTACTTTTCTGAATCTAAAAGGCAACGTAGTGGAAATATGGTACATATACCTTTTTGAAAAAGCCTGTGATAGAGAGATTGCTCCAAATTGTCTTGAAATGCTAGGTTTTGACTTGATACCATGAATTTGTGGAGGTGGCAAGTGTATTTTACAGTGAAAGGGAAAATGAAACAAATGTTTGTTTATCGGGAGGGCAGGCTATGGTAGTCAGTTGTGTTCACCAGGCATTTCCAGTTCATTTTTATTTATCTGGCATGGTTACCCTTCCCTGACTCCTTAGAATTTATGAGCAGTCATGTGATTTGCTTTTATCAATGAGATATGAGCTGAAGTTACACATGTGACTTCTTTAGGATTCAAGCTGTCAGTTAACATAGCTTTATTTTTGTCCCCTCTGTCATTGCATATGTTAATATATCAGAGTAGTTACTTTGTGAATCTGGATTCCAGAATGACATCAGCATGAAACAGAGCCCTAAGCCACTCAATAATTAAAAAATTAGTTAATTTGTAAAATTTAAAGTAGGAGAAAAATAAGTATGCATTGTTTGAAAACACTGACACTGAGGCTCCTTTGTTTCCCCATTGTGTCTTAGCTACCTAAATAAAACAAAGTAATAATGTCTTATATATGCTGTCCAACCCAAATTAGTGTGCCCAACAAACCAAAACATTGGAGTTTGGAGCAGCGGAAGTTTTATTGCAAGAGCCATGCAAGGAACATTGCTGGTTTCTGCTCAAAAGACCTGAACTCCCCCATGGATTTCACAGAAGAAGTTTTTATAGACAGAATTTAGAGGGAGGACTGCAGAGTATGTTACCTTCATCTGATTGCTCAGTGGAGAGGTAACATGGTGGTGTTCTAGGAATCTCAGTCATCAGCCTTCTTCTGGTTCCAACCGATCTGGAGTCCACATGCTTGTGCTCAACCTGAAGTTACCAGCTCCACCTGTGTGGAAGCCTTAATGTCTGCAGAACTCTGAGATATGTATCAAATTGTTATGCACATCCCCTGAGGAGAAGTAGGTAGAGGCTTCAAGAAGTGCTGTTGTTTCTTTCTTCATTCTCTCACTCTTCTAATTAGTAACTATTTGAATCTTCCCTTATGTAACTCTGAGAAAGTCTAGGAGGCTGAAAGCCTTTTTCCTCCAAACAGGAAATGGGAGGACCCCTCAGAGCCCTACTTAGTTTCACTTACACCTAATAAGCTACTTATAAGATACTAGTGCCTAATATTTTAACTCTGGTCTCTGATGGTTAAGAGGTTTTATATCTCAAGGTTCCTTCCAGGGGAGGTATTCCAGCAATAGATCCTTTGGGATGGAAGTTAAAACTGCCTAATAGTTCCATTGAGCTCTGTATAAGACTGAATCAGCAGGCACAGAAAAGTTTCCATCCTAAAACTGAGGGAAAATAGGATTGGCTCTATCCAGTAGAGACAGAGAGGCCTATACCTGGAACTTAAAATTTTGGGGAGAGATTCTCTTATTATTTGTATGTTTAGTAGCAAATAAGTGCAAGATGGCATCAACCTAATAAGATCAGGACCACCAAAGATGCAGATCCTTCAAAATGAAGGCTTGGGTCACCTCACCAGGTCAAGAACTATGATAAGCTTTAGGTACTGTCTGAGGGCAAAGGGGACAAGAGAAGAATGTTAGTCTTGAACTTATAAATGCCAACTGTTTACTTATTTCTAGTTATGGAAATGAAGACTGGCGTTTGTGCATTTTGGCTTCATTGCTCTTTGGTATTTATTTGTAGACATTAATAGTTTTTCTGACTTCCATTTTTCATACTACTGTATATAAGGACTGTTGATCATGGTTAATTTTACAGTGTATTTTTAGGTAACAGACTATCCAAATATTTAATTAAGATAGGAATTAACAATACACTGAAATGCATTTAGTGACCGGTACACCTGTAATTAATCCTCTGTTCAGAAGTGTTTGTGCATCTTTGCCTGAGGAATACTTTGCACGTGCTGGACAAAGGCAAATTATCATTGATGTTACTTCATGGAGGTTTAAATATGGGTAGAAGCATGCATAAGATTGTGTAGTAACTGAAGACATGGAGTTTGCAGTTCATTTGTCTGTTGGCTCTTAATCCAAATTTCTCCATATGCCTTCTCTCTACTTTTTGGGACAGTATAATAAAACTGTATTGGATAGTACACTTAATGGACAGTGTTATATACTATAAATACTGTCTCTGAGATTTCTGCTCAGGTGTGAAGTGGCAGTTCTAAAGGCATATATTACAGCTTTATTCAGCTTTATGTAACATAAATTTTTTCCTCTGTTCCTCATATGCTAAGGCCATTTCAGACATCTGAGCAACGTCATGTATTTTACTTTGGCTCCTCCTATTCTTATAGCATTTTGTAACCATTCCTCTTACTAAAGTCCTTCCATTTCAACTTCCAGTATCTAAAGTAATACTTATTTTCCCCTGGGACACTGAACACTACAAATACAAAATGTGCAGTGCCTTTTCCCTTTAGAATCAGGAAAAGGACTTCCCAGTATCACTACTTTTGCCAACATTAATTAGAAGGTTTTGCCAACAAAATATGACAAAAAAAGAAAAAATAATAATTAGATATAAAATTATCATTATTCAAAGATAATATGATTACGTAGAATCTGAATGCAAATCAACAAGGAAAATGCAAAATAAATCTGGAAAACACTGTATACAAGTTTTGACATTAAAAGTTTTTTTAGGTGACATTTACACAAGGTGAAATGAACCATTTAAAGTGAACACTTCAGCAGCGTTTACTGCATTTACAATGTGTACAACCACTACCTCTATCTAGTCCCAAAACATTTTCATCACTCCAAACTAAAACCATATACCCACTAAACATGGCCGCCCCATTCCTCTACCCCAGCCCCTGTCAGCCACCAGTCTGCTTTCTGTCTCTGTGGATTTCCTATATTTCCATGAATATTTCATAGAAATGAAATTATACCATATGTGAACTTTTGTGCCTAACTTCTCTCACCTAGCAGAATGATTTCACCTAGCATTAATGTATACACATTGCAGTATATACTATTATTTCATTTATTTTTGTGGAATTTGTTTATCTGTTTATGTATTGATGGATATTTGAGTTGTTTTCACGTTTTGGCAAATTGAATATGAAACATCCATGTTCATGTATTTGTTTTAACATATTTTATTTGAAGTATATGCCTAGCATTATAAATTTTTAAAACAAGATAATATTCTCTATCAGATACTAAAATATATTACAAAACTATGGTGTAATAAATTGATGAAAATATAGACTGCAAGATTGGAACTAATATGTTTAGCTATCGTATATGACAAAGGTGGTATTTTACTTCTTTGAGAAAAAGAAGATGATTTTAATATGGTAGAAAAATTGGAAATTGCATTGAAAAAATAACTAAAATTTAATTTCCTACTCAGATAATTATAAAAATTAAAATCCAAATATTTCAAATAAAGAGCTATATAAAAGCCAAATTACAGAATATCAGAAAAATATAGGCTGGCTCTTAATTGATAAATTGGAGATAAAATAATATTCTTGTGGCATTTAAAAATATGAAACAATATGCAAAAGCCAAAATTAAAATGTTAATAAATTTAAGCATATTATTTTTAAAATCACATATATTTCAAAATATACCACATATAGAGAAAAAGATAAAAGGTAGAACGGGGGAAAATATTTGCATCATGGTACCAATCAACCATGTTGACCAACCATGTGGTTTCATATCCACAAAATATGCAGAACTTCAATAAATCATAAGGTCAATAACATAATAGAAAATTGAAGGACTAATGTATAGTACCTTTCATACATTTTTGTTAACAAAATATATTGATACAAATTATCAGAGTTCATTTTGTCAACAATTACTTAAGTTTAAAATAAACATGTGCTTTTATTCAGTTTTTAATTTATAAGGTATTAACTACAAAGACTGCCTCCTGTCCTCATAACCACAAAGAAGGAACATTATTGACAGATGTGCTTTTTCCCTTATGACTTATTTATTTTATAAATGGAAGTATGTACCTCTGGATCATCTACACCCATTTCTACACCCCTTCCTTCGGGTAAGTACCAATCTGTTCGCTATATCTCAGTTTAATTTTATTTTGTTTGTTTATTTGCTTGTTTTGTTTTTTTAAATTCCACATGAAAGTGAAATCATATGACATTTGACTTTGATTAATTTCATTTAGCTTAAGTTTCCATGTCTTGATTATTACAGATAATGCTTTAGTGAACATTGGGATACACATATAATTTTAAATTAGTGTTTTATTTTCTTTACCCAAAAGTAGAATTGCTGGGTATTATGGTGGTTCTATTTTTAATTTTTTTTGGGGAAACTCCATACTCATTCCATAATGGCTACACCAATTTACATTCCCACCAACAGTGATCAAAGGGATTACCTTTTCTCTGCATCCTTGCCAAATTTAATTGTTGTTTTTTTGATGATAGCTCTTCTAACAGGTATGAGATATCCCTTGTGGTTTTGATTTGCATTGTCCTGATGATTAGTGTGTTGAGATCTTTTCATGTGCCTATTGACCAAATGCATTCCTTTTTGGACAAAAATGTCTATTCAGAGGCTCTGACCATTTTTAATCAGATTTTTTTTAATTTTTGCTTTTGAGTTTTATGAGTTACATATTTTATATGTTAATCTCTTATCAGACATACTATTTGCAATATTTTGTCCCATTCAGTACATTGCATTTTAGTTTTGTGAATGGTTTATTTTGCTCTGCAAATGATTTTGACTGTGATGTAGTCCCACTTGTTTTCTTTTTTGGAGTGGTATCCAAAAATGTATTGCCAAGACTGATGTCAAGGAGTTTATCACTTACGTTTGCTTTTAGGAGTTTTATGTTTTCAGATGTTACATTCACATCTAATCCACTTTGGCTTA
The DNA here is from genome assembly GCA_004024745.2 of Catagonus wagneri. Classification (NCBI taxonomy): domain Eukaryota; kingdom Metazoa; phylum Chordata; class Mammalia; order Artiodactyla; family Tayassuidae; genus Catagonus; species Catagonus wagneri. Next base: position 4,470,421 of record PVHT021183608.1, read on the forward strand.
ATTTTTGTGTTTGGTGTTAGATAGTGGTCTAATTTCATTCCTTTGCATGTGGCTGTCCAGTTTTCCCAAAACGTTTGAATGAACTATGCTTTTCCCATTATATATTCTTGCCTCCTTTAATTAATTAACCATATATATGTGGATTTACTTATGAGATATCTATTCTACTGACAGTTAATTTTGTTTGTTAAAATTTATGTCACTTTGCTTTAGATTGCCTTTATGTGAACACAAATAGCAAAAATCAAATCGCATACCAGTTTGACTACATAAATTCTTATTTAAATATAAACACATATTTATATAATATATATATATATCTGTCAGCGTCTTGTGTGCATATATATATATATACATATATAGTATATATATTTGTATGCACACGTATGTGTGAAAACACAAGATCTATTGCAAATAGTCAAATAGCACCCCCTTTTGATAAGAAAATAGCAATGAATGTGTTCATATTTTTTTAATTAGAAAAATTCCTCTATTGATTATTTATGTAGTGAGCTTAATTTATTTTTGTTTTTAATATTTTCAAACTCTACATTTAACATGTATATTTTTTAAAGTTTATTTTAAAATTGTGATAATTCCAAATCAGTTCTGGCTTCAAATTTCTGAAAGGAAAATAAAATGTGAAACAAGTTGTGTTAACTCTTTTCCTCACTATTTTTTTTCATTAGTCTTAGATCAGGGAATTTGAATTGTGCAAAAGAGACCTTCCTCTGGAGGTGACCTGTAGTGTGTTGAGAAAAGGGAGAAGAAGGGGACTGGGCTTTTAAGCATGTTTCAACCAGCGCACTGGTTCCACATTTTTATTTTTCACATACTGTTGTAAATAAACCTTACATTTGAATGAGGGGTTCTTGGTTGAAAGAAAAAGAGAGACAGTGGAGAGAGAGAAGAGAAGGGAGAGAGAAAAATAAGAGAAATCATTTTTGTTGAGTAAATTTACAAATGAAGAGATTTAATTCTCGTTGTTAAGATAATTGAAGATTTAATATTACTAGAATGCGTATCTGTAAGACTGGATTTCATGACTATGACTAGATGAAGGGAAGATTTAGGCACAGTTTTCAATTTAAGTGATTATAACTGCATTAATCTTTCGGGTCACTTACAATAAAATTCACTGGCTGATTTCAGAATTTGAAGAAAGCAGAACACAAATAAAAACACGAATTTAGACAAGTAATTAGGAATTTATACTGAAGAATACTGAAAAGGGAACGCTGTACAACATTGTTCCTAAATAAAATAATGGTACAATATTTGTTCATGTAGAAGCCTATTGCATGTTGAGTCCTTTTATTTTTCACATAGAACTAAATTAATAATAATTCAGCTTCTCTCTCTCTCTCTCTCTCTCTCTCTCTCTCTCTGTCTGTATATAATGATGGAAATTCTTGTCATGGCTCAACAGCTAATGAACCATCTAGCATCCATGAGGATGCGGTTTTATCCCTGGCCTTGCTTGGTGGGTTAAAGATCCAGTGTTGCGTGTAGCTGTGGTGTAGGTTGTAGTTGCGACCCAGATCCTGCATTGCTGTGGCTGTGGTGTAGGCTGGCAGCTGCAGCTAAGATTGTACCCCTAGCCTGGGAACCTCCATAAGCTGGAGATGACGTCCTAAAACGACAAAAAAAAAAAAATGATATGAACTCAAGACTACTATTTTGGACACTACAGTTGATTTTGGGTACATATGAAGTATAAAGAGTTTGGTTTGCTCCCCTCTAAAAAATACCTTCCTCTATCATATCACATTTCAAATGTACACTGATGTAAGGAAGTGTGATCAGAAATAAAATACCTATCAGCTGACATAGGAGTCTTCCGAGTTTAAATGGTATAAGGCCAGTTCATAAGGTCCACAGATGGCAAATGAAAAGATGCTTATGAATTACAAATTCAGTACATAAGAATGCGATTTGATCAAGCTAGTACGATAAAACACACAGGACACCTTTATTTTAGACTTCCCTAAATGCAAATGGGGCATATTGAATGGATGGCACTCACAAAAAATTGGAGTCACTATGAAAAACTCATTTACTTTATATCAGTTTTGGATTGAATTTAAGGGCTACTTTACATCCTTAAAAACCTAAGAAAACTTTCTCATATAGAAACTGAAAAATCAAATAATGTCATCTATTTTGTATTAAATTACAGGGACGAATATGCAGAGACATTATGTAATCTATGGATGACTTTTTAAATCTAACATACTGAGGAGAATATAAAACTTCCCCTACACACCTCCTCTTCTATTCACCAATGTAATAACTATTTTTAAGGTAATGTAACCCACCAATTACTCTTGACAAATCGTTTATACAGAACACCTGAACACCTGTGCAAAGACATTCAGTAGCAAATCATTGTTCAAATGTTATGACTTAAAAAAAAAAAAACTAATACACCTTTTCTTTTAAAAGAGTGTTCTTTAATTGCAGGGCTTTCTTTCCCTTAAAGTTTTGAGGCATACCACTTTCGTCTCCATGCCCCTCATTCCCTTGAATAATTGCTATGTTCACTGCCAACATCATAACCATTTTTTGAGACTGAAGTACCCACATTTAAATGGCATTAAAGAGCAAATACTTGGTCTTGCTGAACTTAGTTTTGTGATCAAGGCTGATGGAAAAATATTCATTTTTTGTGTTTTTCCTAGTCATTCTGGCATAAAACTAATGTGCATCTTGCAGTCTCAAACTTAAAAACAACTATTTATGAATATATGATTTTGAGAGAAAAAAATGCCCTCATGAATTGATTGATTCATGATTTGGAAAACAAATTGGGAATAATCAAAATTAATTTACTCAACAGAAATGTTGAAAAAATCACTTCTCCATTTCAGTTCCTTGTTGGTTATTTTTTTACCAACTCATTTAAAAATATTAGTATCAGTAGTATTTTATAAAGTATCAGTAGTATTTTATAAAATAAAGTATCAGTAGTATTTTATAAAACTATGCAAACAGGAGAAAGCATATTTCTAACCAAATATTTTAGGGGTGCAGTTCATTTCTGCAACCATTCTTTAATCTGTCTTTAATCTGTCTTTCATTTACAAATGAATGATGATACTATATCTCTAATGTTGTCAGCCATGAGAATCCATTAACTGTTAAAGAGTCATATCCTTACAGCTAAACCCAGATCTATATAAGCCAAATCTCCAGGGCATAGATTCTATTTTTAGTTTTAACAGGAGCACAGGTGATTCTTATATATAATGAAGCTAAAAAAACTTTAGTTTTGGGGTTTTCAATGAAATGTATACAGTGTGGTGAAGCAATTCTTTAAAATTTCTGAAGATTAGGAATTGACAATGGTGATGACAAATGGAGTTATATTAAAATATATTTTATGTGATTTCTAAACTCCTAGTTAATTTTTATTATATTCCCAATTTGCTTTCCAAATCATGAATCAGTCAATTCATCTGGTCATTTTTTTCTCTTAAAATCATCTATTTGTAAACCAACTGCCTCCAACTCTTTCTCCCATACACTGAGAATTTAGAATGGGAATTTTCAGGGAAGATGAAATGGAAAGGTTGAGATATTCAAACTGCCCAAAGTCATAGTCACTACCTTAAGAAAGAAACTGAAATCAAAGAATTAAAATCATAGGTATAGAAACGTTGGGAATGGACCACCAAATGTGCTGCTTTACTTTTGAATTGACTGCTTATTTATATGTTTATGTTTCACAAATATCAGTCAGTCACATCGCCTTTTTTTTTCTTTTGGAAACATTTACATGAGTGTTTATTATTTTAATATTCCATTCTATTAGAACTGAGCAAAAAGCAGTTAATACAAACCAATGCTAATTCTATAACCTGGCTAATACCAATTTTTGGCATACTGACATAGAGTTTTTTCACTGTGACATTGTTTAATGTGTCCATTATTCAAGTGTGTGTATAGTGTATGTATATTATATAGTTAAATATATGTATGTATTCAAAATTTCACAATGTATTTTAAACACTGCTATTTTATGTTATATACTGTGACAATATCTATAGGATATATAATTCTAAAAAATTATGTATATAAATGTATTTCTACCCAGTATTTCAAAAGACAGCAAGGTGTCTTTATTGTTCTTTCAAGTAGATATGCCATAATTAATTATACCTGTCAGCACATCACTGATCTAAAGGTATTTCATGGTTTTACTATGCTGAGCAGTCTTGCGCAACCAACAGTGGAATTTAATGTTCCCATAAGGGGAAATCAGATACAAATTATTTTACTGTCATCTGTGAATTTCTTTCTCTTTATAACTATTATGTAAATTTGGATTTGTTAGTCCCAACAAATTAAAAATAATAGAAAATGCAAGATTATGCTACATTAAAGTATATATTTTGAAACACAGAAAATACTAAATATGATTGAGATTGTACTTCAATATTTAATTCTCTAAAGAATAAACAATCACAATTAAAATTCTTTTGCACATAAGCAATATTTTATACTTTATGTATAATTCAGGGTTCAGTCAAAGTAAATTCTTCAGTGTTTTTTTTTTTTTCAATTGTTAAACTTAATAGTAAAGAGTAAAGTTAAAACAATTTTGAAACCCCAGTTTTAATACTCTTTCTCTTTATTTTCTTGGAATTTCTGATTAATTTTTTCTTCATGACATAGGTACACCCTATTTTTACATTGTTTAAGGCGTGACAAATCACTGAGTTGTTGAAAAATCAGTTTTTGTTTGTTTTTTTGGTCAGATTCCTGTTTGGTTTTTCCTTTCTGGAATCTAGGCTCTTTGCTTTAATGTGGATGAATTACTGTCCAGTCTAGTTGGACAACTATGATATATTTGAACTTATTGTCTGGAAATTTTTCAGACAATATATTAGAAAATATGTACTGGAGTCCTCATTGTGGCACAGTGGGATTGGTTGTGTCTCTGCAGTGTTGTGTCTCTGCAGTGCCAGGACTCAGGTTTGATCCAGAGCTTGACACAGTGGGTTAAGAAACCAGTGTTGCTGCAGCTGTGGCATAAGTCCCACTGTGACTAGGATTTGATCCCTAGCACAGGAAATACATATGCCATGGGGTGGCTGAAAAAGAAAAAAAAATGGAGTACCTTTTTCTCTTTACATTAATTTCTAGTCCAAGAAAAATGAAAAAAGATGCAATGAGTATAAATTACTACGTCCTTTTCCTTTTAGAGAAAAGATTAAAACATATACCATAACACAATACTTGAAGGCTAGGTAAAGGGAAGGCTAGGTAAAGGGAAAATAAACAAGTTAAGGGTGATATATAAATCGTTAAAATATGAATATAAAAAGGAAAATCAACAGGGAATAATAGAAAAATCACGTATTGAAAACAGTTGACAATGCTGCATTTCTCAGTTGGAATGTAAGAAAAGATCTAACATTCAGGTCTACAGAATTCTTGGAGGCCAGGAGGAATAACGTGGGGATACGAAAGTTTTCAAAAATAAGAAACAAAACTACTCAGGTGTGGAAAAAGATTCAGGAAGTTAAGTGAGCCACAAGCATGACAAACCTAAAGATTCTCAAAAAATTACATCACAAATGTTGGGAAGGAAACAAGGAATATCACCATGGACTCTGTGGATAGCAAATTAAAAATAAGGGAATGATATGAAAAATTACATACAGAAAATTTGAGACCTTAGATGAAATGAGCAAGTCCTTCAAAAAACAGAAACTTCTACAACTCAAGTAATAAGAAATAAATCTTTTGAATATCCAATGAGTTAAAGAAACAGGATTCTTTTTGTAATGATTTTTATTATTTCCATTACAGTTGGTTTACAGTGTTCTGTCAATTTGTACTGTACAGCAAAGCAACCCCATCACATACACACACATATAATATATATACAACATATATTATATATATTCCTTTTAATCACATAATTCTCCATCATGCTCCATCACAAGTACCTGGATATAGTTCCCGTGCCATACAGCAGGATCTCATTGCTTTTCCACTCCAAATGCAATAGTGTGCATCTATTAACCCCAGACTCCCAGTCCATCCTACTCCTTCCCTCTCCCCCTTGTCAACCACAAGTCTGTTCTCCAAGGACATGAGTTTCTTTTCTGTGAAAAGGTTCATTCATAAGTGATATTATATGGTTTTGTCTTTCTCTTTCTGACTTCACTTTGTATGAGAGTCTCTAGTTCCATCTATGTTGATGCAAATGGCATTATTTTGTTCTTTTTTATGGCTGAGTAGTATCCATTGCGTGTGTGTGTGTGTGTGTGTGTGTGTGTGTTTGTGTGTGTGTGTACCATAATTTCTTAATCCATTCCTGTTGATGGACATTCAGGTTGTTTCCATGCCTTGGCTATTGTGAATAGTGCTGCAGTGAACACATAGGTACATATATCTTTTTCAAGGAAAGTTTTGTGCGGATATATGCCCAAGGGTGGGATTGCTGGGTCAAATGGTAGTTCTATATTTAGTTTTCTGAGGTACCTCTATACTATTTTCCATAGCAGTTGTGCCAATTTACATTCCCACTAACAGTGCAGGAGGGTTCCCTTTTCTCCACACGCTCTCCAGCATTTGTTGTTTGTTGACTTGTTAATGATGGCCATTCTGACAGGTGCGAAGTGGTACCTCATAGTAGTCTTAGTTTACATTTCTCTAGTAAGTAGTGATGTTGAGCATTTTTTCATGTGCTTGTGGCCATTTGTGTATCATCTTTAGAGAAATATCTATTCGGGTTGTTTGAACATGTTTCAATTGGGTTGTTGGCTTTTTTGCTGTTGAGTTGTAGAAGTTGTTTGTATATTTTAGAGATTAAGCCGTTGTCAGATGCATTCTTTGAAACTATTTTCTCCCATTCCATAGGGTTGTGTTTGTTTTTTTTTTTTAGTGATTTCCTTTGCTGTGCAAAAGCTTGTCAGTTTGATTAAGTCCCATTGGTTTATTTTTGCTTCTATTTCTGTTGTCTTGGGAGACTGACCTAAGAAAACATTTGTAAGGTTGATGTCAGAGAATGTTTTGCCTATACAACATATATTTTCTTCTACGAGTTTGATGGTGTTTGTCTTACGTTGTCTTTAAGTCATTTTCAGTTTATTTTGTGCATGGTGTGAGGGTGTGTTCTAGTTTCGTTGATTTACATGTAGCTGTCCAGTTTTCCCAGCACCAACTGCTGAAAAGACTCTCCTTTTCCCACTTTGTATTCTTGCCTCCTTGATCAAAGATTAATTGACCATTGGTATCTGGGTTTATTTCTCGGTTCTTTGTTTTATTCCACTGGTTTGTATGTCAGTTTTGGTACCAGTACCACACTGTCTTGTTTACCATGGCTTTGTAATATTGCCTGAAGTCTGGGAAAGTTATGCCTCCTGCTTGGTTTTTGTTCCTCAGAATTGCTTTGGCAATTCTAGGTCTTTTATGGTTCCATATTGATTTTTGGATTGTTTGTTCTAGTTCTGTGAAAAACATCATGGGTAATTTGACAGGGATTGCCTTGAGTCTATAGATTGCTTTGGGTAGTATGGACAGTTTTACGATATTAATTCTTCCAGTCAAGGAGCATGGGATATCTTTCCATTGCTTTGAATCCTCTTTAATTTCCTTGATTAATGTTTATGGTTCTCAGCCTAAAAGTCTTTCACCTCCTTGGTCAGGTTTATTTCCAGGTATTTAATTTTTTTGGGGGGGTGCAATTTTACAAGGTATTGTATTTTTATATTACTTTTGTAATATTTCATTGTTATACAGAAATGCAACTGATTTCTGAATATTAATGCTGTCTGTATCCTGCTACTATGCTGAATTCATTGATCAGTTCAAATAGTTTTTGTATGGAGTCCTTAGGGTTTTGTATATAGAGCATCATGTCATCTGCATACAGCGACAATTTTACCTCTTCTCTTCCAATCTGGATAACTTTTTTTTCTTTTGTTTGTATGATTACTGTGGTTAGGATTTCCAATACTATGTTGAATAAAAGTGATGAAAATGGGCATCCTTGTCTTATTTCAGATTTTATCAGGAATTATATCAGCTTTTCTCCATTGAGTATTATATTGGCTTTGGGTTTGCCATAAATGGCTTTTATTATGTTAAGCTATGTTTCTTGTGTACTCACTTTGGTAAGAGTTTTTATCATGAATGGAAGTTGGACTTTGTCAGATGCTTTTTCTGCATCTTTTGAGATGATCATGTGTTTTTTCTGACTTTTCTGTTGTTAGTGTGGGGTCTGACATTGATTGGTTTGTGTAAGTTGAACCATCTGTGTGGGCTTGGGATGAATCCCACTTGGTTGTGGTGTATGATCTTTTTTATATGTTGTTGGATTCGGTTGGCTAAAATTTTGTTGAGAATTTTTGAATCTATATTCATCAGAGATGTTGGACTGTAATTTTCTTTTTTGATAGTATCTTTTTCTGGTTTTGGAGTTAGGATGATGGCAGTGTCGTTTAATGTCTTTGGGAGTGTTTCTTCTTCAACCTTTGGGAAAAGTTTAAGATAAGAAGAGAGTGTAAGTTCTTATGCTTGGTAGAATTCACCTGTGAAGCCATCTGGTCCTAGACTTTGGTGTGTATAGAGTGTTTTTTATTACATATTCGATTTCATTTCTAGTGATTGTTCTGTTCAATTGATTTATTTCTTCTTGATTCAGAATTGGCAGCCTGTAAGTCTTTAGAAAGTTTTCCATTTCTTGTAAGCTGTCAAATTTGTTGGCATGTAATTGTTCATAGTATTCTCTTATGGCTTTTTGTATCCCTGCAGTATCCATTGAGAAATCTCCTTATACATTTCTTATTCTGTTTATTTGGGTTTTTTCTTTCCTCTTCTTGGTGAGTCTGACCAGAGGTTTATCAATTTTGTTTATTCTTTCAAAGAACCAGCTCTTGGTTTTATTGATTTTTTCCTTTGTTTTTGAATCTCGGTTTCACTAATTTCATCTCTGTTCTTTATGATTTCCATCCTATGCTGACTTTACGTTTTGTTTGTTCTTCTTTATCTAATTTTTTTAGGTGGTGGGTTAACTTGTTGATTCGAGATTTTTCTTCTTGTTGGAGGAAGGCCTATATCACTGTGAATGGCCCTCTCAGCACTGTTTCTGTGGCTTTCCATAGAATTTGAATGGTTCTGTCTTCATGATCACTTGTCTCAAGGTATTTCTCAATTCCCTTTTTGATTTCCTCGTTGAACCATTGTTTTTTTAGTAGCATATTGTTTAATCTCCATGTAGTCAGTTTTTTGTTGTTTCTTTGCTATGACTGATTTCTAGTTTCATGCCATTGTGATCAGAGAAGATACTTGAAATAATTTCTACACTCTTAAATTTGTCGAGGTTAGTTTTGTGCCCCAGTATGTGGTCCATCCTTGAGAATGTTGCATGTGCACTTGAAAAAAATGTATGTTCCAACCTTTTTTGGATGTAATGTCCTGAAAATGTCAATGAAGTCTAACTTTTCTATTTGTGTCATTTAGGATCTCAGTTGCCTTTTTGATTTTCTTTCTAGAGGATATGCCATTGATGTGAATGGCATCTTAAAGTCTCCAAATATTTTTGTATTCCTATCAATTTCTCCTTTTATGTCTTTTAGTATTTGTTGTATGTATCTGGGTGCTCTTATATTAGGGACATATATATTGGTGATTGTAATATCCTCTTCTTGAATGGATCCTTTTTTCAATAAGTAATGTCCTTATTTATCTTTCTTTATGGTCTTCATTTTAAAGTCTATTTTTTCTGATATGAATATGGCATTTCTGCTTTCCTGTCCTGGAAACTGGCATGAAATGTCTTTTCCCATCCCCTCACTTTTAATTTATATGTGTCCTTTGCCCAAAGGTGCCCAATATGAGTTGACAGCATATTGTAGTCTCTTGACTTTTTATCCAGTTTGCCACTATATGTCTTTTGATTGGAGCCTTCAGTCCATTGACATTTAAGGTAATTATTGATAAATATGTATTTATTGTCATTTTAAACTTTGGTTTTCAGTTGATTCTATGTTTCTCATTTGTTCCATTCTTTCTTTGGTTGGATGATTTCCTTTTATTTTATACTTGTGTCCTTTTCTTTTTAGTTTTTGTGAATGTAATGTTTGGCTTTGATTTGTGGTTGCCCTGTTTTTCAAGTATGTTACCCCC
>PVHT021183608.1:4480663-4573216 GCA_004024745.2 Catagonus wagneri
TTTATTTATTTATTTATTTATTTATTTATTTATTTATTTTTTGCCTTTTGTCGTTTTAGGGCCACACCCATGGCATGTGGAGGTTCCCAGGCTAGGGGTCTAATTGGAGCTGTAGCTGCCAGCCTACACCAGAGCCACAGCAATGCAGGATCCAACCATGTCTGCAACCTACACCACAGTTCATGGCAATGCCAGATCATTAACCCACTGAGCAAGGCCAGGGATCGAACCCGCAACCTCATGGTTCCTAGTTAGATTTGTTAACCACTGCACCACGATGGGAACTCCTCTCCTCCTACTTTAAATGATATTCTTGCTGGTAGAATATTTTAGGCTGCAAATATTTCCCTTTTAGAACTTTGAATATATCTTGCCACTCTCTTCTTGCCTGTAGTGTTTCTGCAAAGAAATCATCTGAAAGCCTTATGTTGGTTCCCTTTAATTATTATTATATGTAGATATTTCATGTGAAATTAAGATCATGCTATTCAACTACTGAGTATGTCTATTATTATATGTCAGCTATACCCCTTGTTGTATATTGTAATATATATAACAAAGTATATATTTTATTCTTTCAAATGGGTATTATCATGTTAGTGGAATTATATATAATTCCATTATAATTTTTATTTATGGAGTTCCCATTGCAGTTCAGCAGTAACAAACAGGACTAGTATCCATGAGTTCGCGGGTTTGATCCCTGGCTATGCTCACTGGGTTAAGGATCTGGTGTTGCTCTGTATATGGCAAGGCCAACAGCTATAGCTCCATTTCAATCCCTAGCCTGGGAGCTTCCATACGCCATAGTTGTGGCCCCAAAAAGAAAAAATAATAATAATTTCCACTTACTTATTACCAGAAAAAGGAGTATGATCCATTTACTAATATATGTAAATAATAGTGATCTGCTCTGCTTAAGAAAGTTCATATTGGCATTCAGGATAATATTAATAAATCTATCTTAAAACGTTATATTATAAGAATGAATAATAGTAGTTTTGGATCAAATTTCCAGTGATAGTATTACATGTAGATCTTAAAAATACAAGAGCTCAAAGACTTTAGATGGAAGTAAAGATGACTAAAATGCTCTAGAAACTGGATCAGAGTCAAAACATAATTCTGATGATGAAGACAAAAATGCAAATTATTTATTAATTTGACAGAATAAGATTTCCATATAATTGCATATACACATATATGAACACGCATGGGCATGTGTGAATTTAAACATGTAGTTTTATCTCAATTATATTAAATACACAGATAGATTTTTTTGACAGATCAATTTTTTTGTCATTGGCTAAATTATTATTTTAATAGCTTGCTTTGGGACAATGAGGGATTTTATATACACACGTTTTATAATGAAGCAAAAATTTTGTTATCTTCAAAAACTTTGATTTTTCCAAAATTTAAAGACTATTTATGCAGTACGTCAATGATAACTTCATGATTTTCCTAAATGTTTAATTTTTGCATGTGTTTTTTGTGGAAAAAAATATTATCTTTAAAGTAACAGTCCCAATGCCCCTCTTTCTGGTATAGCTTTAATAAATAGAAGTGACTTTGAGGTCACTTCTAGTGAATAAGAGGTTTATTTGGGGTGTCATGATTTTAGTAATTACTAAGATCATCGTCCAGGCAGGGTTCCAAGAGTGTAAAGCACTGGGTAGACTGGCCTCATTTCACAGCAAAATCCAATTAAAGAATTAAAGTTTGAAGCAAACCATCTCAAGATGCTGCAGTTCCAAAGATAATTTTTACTGGTAAGCTCCATTAGGGGTCTCCTGGCTATCCGGTTATTTGTCAACCAAGGCAGAAAAAATGTCCTTAGAGTTTTCAGTTACACAGGACTGTATCTCATTGGTACATGCATTCAAATTAAGTAATAGTAAGACTTACGCATAGATCTCTTAGAAACCCTTAATTTTGGTGTCCCCATTTGATCTGACTAAAAATCCATTAAAATGGGAGTTCCTGTCGTGGTTCAGTGGTTAATGAATCCGACTAGGAACCATGAGGTTGCAGATTCGATCTCTGGCCTTGCTCAGTGGGTTAAGGATCCGGTGTTGCCGTAAGCTGGTGTGTAGATTGCAGACTTGGCTCATACCCAGTGTTGCTGTGCCTCTGGCATAGGCCGGTGGCTACAGCTCCTGTTAGCCCCCTAGCCTGGGAACCTCCATATGCCACAGGTGCAGCCCAAATAAGGCAAAAAGACAAAAAAAAAAATCCATTAAAATGTACTAAGCTTGTATTAAAAATAATTTACATATGAGCTGAAGTGAATACATATTGAGAAGTGATTCTGTTTTGTAGATAAATATGTATTGCTTTCAACTTTGGGAGGTACATTTTTCTGTCCTAACTGTTTTTATTGGTCCTTTCAAAAGTTACAGACTCAAGACACTCAGGCTGGAGTGAGTGTACAATGGATATAATCTGATGGTTTTCACAGCCCCACACTCACTATTATCTCAATCCCCTTACTCCAGTCTCAAGATGTGGAGAACTTATTGGTTGGTGTGAGAATAAAAGACTCCCATTTTTCTTTCCTCTCACACTAGCTTCAGATCGAATTGCTTTCTTTTTTTCTCTAAGAAATATATTGTACTAAAGAGCAAATTCAATGCTCTCTAATTCCATCTTTTGTATTTTAATCTTCGTATCACTTATATTTTACATATGTGAATATTGTTTCATTTAAGCTTTTTGCTTCTAGTTTTTTTCAAAAGTACGTAAAACTTACATTAATTTAAAATTGGGATTTTCAATGTTATCATATATGCCAAAAATTGTGTATAGACAAATAAATAACTTCTCATTTTAGAAACAGTGAAACTTTAGAACAGTCACTTTGAAAGAATCCTTTGGACATAAGAGGAGTTAATTATCTAACTCTAATATATTGATCATTAGAAATCTACCTTTAGGGTAGATTTTGTTTGTTTATCTCTTTGGTATTTCTAATGCACCGTGCAATGGAGCTGTTTTCTTGTCAGATTTTGAAGAATGATTAACTAGACACTAATGAGTTTGCTTTACTTTCTTAAAACTTATATATCCTTTTCCAACATTAGACCTATTTAATTTTTATAAACTCAGTTCATGAAAAATAATGGATTGGAAAGTTAAAATTGATAAAAACTGAATTTGAGAGTTTAATAGAGATTCCATATTATTTCTATATTAAAAATATTAAGATAACTTAGAACAATGAACATATATCACAGACAAGTTAACAAAATAGACATTGATGTTTACCTAAGAATGACAAAGTCCAAATGCTTTTATATTTAATTCAATGATTATTTTGGTAACATGTAATTATAATCTTGCTTTTCCCTTTCTATTTTTTAACTTGATTGCTTGATTTGTCTCCATGAGGGAATGCTTGCTCCATTTGGATATAATCAAGTCAGGATTACAGAACTATAAATATTTATACTTTGAAAATACTTCATTTTGTATTTAGGTTAGCTATGGAGATAAAATAATGCATTTAAAATATTTTAAACTGTGTGTGGCACATGGTAAGTGTTCCAATAAGTCCCTGATGATGAGGAGGAGGAGCAGGAGGAAGAGAATGATATTGATCTAAGCCAAATGTATTGAATGTGTTGTCTAAACAGCCCAGCTACTTTATTGAAGAACAAGGACTAACTCAAAATTATCTGATTCAGTGATTATATTTCATTCAGTGATTTTTCCACCATATCATTCATTTAGTCTTAACAATGGCTCTGTTAAATATATATGAAACATCATCTTAAAGATGAGGACATTAAGTCACAGAGAAATAAACCCACAGTCTGGTTCCTGTTAACCATGTTTTTGGACTATGTTCTGGACATTGGATTGTCCAGTAGCAACTTACTCATCAAAAATATAAAATATAAAACTCAGTCATTAAAGTATACTTGTAACCTCTCACCAATTTCTTTCTTTTTGGAACTTGAATATTTAATGTTATCATACTAATTATGTTTAGCTAGGCTTGTCCAGGATCAGCAAACATTTCATATCTTCCCCCGACCCAGGTGTATGCACACATTTCACAGTAAGCCTATATAAAATTTCAACATAGCATTTCTGGGAATACTATTAATGAATCAAAACTGATACATAGACTGAAATTCTCTTCCCGTGCCTACTCTCTCCATTCTTACCGATGGCAAAATTCTGTCAAGAGGTACACATAAAATTTGTTAACAACTCCTACCAGTATCTTCAAAAACCCCCTTGGCAAGGTAGTCCTTACAATGCTTATACTCTTTGGCAGCAGCTTCTGGTTTAGATGTTTACTGCTGCTAACGATGACTCTTCTGGGTCTCTCTCTCTGTGAGACTGTTCTAGGTCTTAGAACATCTCTCAGCTCCCAGAGGGAGCACCACGTGGGGAGGGAAGACGAGAACACAATGCCTATAATATCTCTGAGAGTGAGTCGTTGTCTCACAGTTTCATACTACGTGGTGTACTAAATTTAGCTTTGTGCTGTGCGGAAGTTTTAAACCTAAATGTGTGCATGATATATATATGTATATATATATATATACATATATATATATATATATATTTTTTTTAAATAGAGTGGACTCTATTTGACGGTCATGCACATTTGGATTTACTCCCTTAAATGGATGATATTAAAGCAGGAGTTCTCAGAAAAACACACAATCCTACATATGCCTAGACCTGTCTATATCACCCACCACATCTGATGAAAAAAAATTTGAGAGTCACTACTTTCAGGCAAGCTGTGGTTTTATGAAACCACGTGGATCAAACCTTTTCTGTTTGCTTGGTTTCGTGTTTAGGAAATTTTTTTTTAGTTATTTGACATTTTTAACTTTTTATCTATTTATTTTAATGATTGCTGCAGGAAAGCCTCAGTCATTTTAAAGGTCAAGCAGTTTAGCTCTGAATTTCTTCTTTACTCTTGGGAAAAAACAAAAGTAATAGATTATAAATGTTGACTACTGTTATTAAGTAGTTGTTATTTTTAAGAAAATCTGAAATTTGTATTTATCAAAACTAAGCTTTTATAATAATACAATACATAAAATGTGGAATTCTTACAAAGATTATTTAAAAAATTAGACCAGGTTGATGTTTAATGTTGCTTAGATGAGGTCATAGAGTTATGGCTGATGTCATCACTGCCAATCACAGAGTCTACAGAAGAACTTTTAAAGAGGCACAGAACACATCTCTCTTTGAAGCTATGTATCTGGTTGTGGGAAAATCCATCTGAGCCCTCTTATCATAAACATGAGGCATCTAGTTATGTTCAGATACATAGAAAAAGGAATTGAACTAAAGGTGTAAGGCTAAAATAAGTTTGGTAAAATCCAAATATCGTGTAAAGTTCATCTATATAGAAAATAAAGTAGAATAATTATTTGTTTGATCTGTAGGTACTGGCATCTGGAAATTTGTGTCTTACTATGTAGTTTAAAAGAATTAGGGAGTTTCCATCATGCCTCAGTGGTTAATGAACCCGACTAGGATCCATGAGGATGTGGGTTTGATCCCTGGCCTCGCTCAGTGGGTTAAGGGTCTGGCGTTGCTGTGACTGTGGTATAGTCTGGCAGCTGTAGCTCTGATTGGACCCCTAGCCTGGAAACCTCCATCTGCCTCCAGTGCAGCCCTAAAAAGCGGGGGAAAAGAAACAAAACAAAAAAAAAAATTGAAGAATTGGATATTAAGTTTTACTGTGCTTGTGGCATCTGCCTAATCTGTAAATGCTATCAAAGCGCTCCAGGGTCCAGTCCTTACTGTATCAAGCACTGGCCCACTCCCATGACTGAAGACAGGGCTTAACATATCATCTTCTATAGGTTTTTCGCTGTTCACTGAGCCACCCTTCCTGAGAGCTGTGGTGAAGAATCATCAATCCCTGAATAGTACTCAGGATAAAATAACTGCAGACCATGTAGTAAAAAAAAAGCAAAATAAAAAAAAACAAGTATAGTACTATTCAGATACCCACTCCTTTCATTGTCATATGCAGGCCTTTATGCAAATCAATATTCATTAAATATTTTTGTGGTTGCTTACTGGTGACTAATTTGGATAAATTTTACTTAGAAGCATTATTATCATTAAACATTTGTTTCTTATGTTTAAATACATTCCACAAATCTTGGGAAGTTTGAACGACAAAATATCTCATAAGCATAAAATAAAATAAGAGATGTGTATTCTAGTTTGGAGGAAGTACATTCATTTTTTAATATTTCTCAACCTATGCATTCCAAAAAACAAAGCATATGCATTTATTTGGCAAAATGCTACAAGTAAAGTATACCTTATGCGTATTCTTATCTTGGCACTGGTCCAAGTAACAGAACTTATATTAAAAACAATTTACTGAACAGCAGAAGCAGTATTTATTTATTTCATTGAAACTGGTTTTCTTGGGAAAAAAATCTGCTTTCAAGTATGATTCACCTTCTTTCTTGTAGCTGCTTTACGTAATCATCTGCAATTTAAAAATTGTATAGCATGGAATTAATGCTGGAAATGTTAACAACTGATTATAAGGAGAAGATTATTTTATGGTAAGATTATTTTGTAAGATGGAGATTCGTAATTGCTGGACAACTGTCACCATTGTGATTTATTCAAATAGCTCACAGCCCAAACCAAAATGCAGAAAAAGCATCTGCATATTGACAAATACACACACACACACACACACACACACACACTCACTCAAACCAAACACTCTCCTCACACGTATTTGTAATAGATTATTCCAAACTATTCAAGAACCCTATCTCTCAAACCAACTTCACATTAGAATCAGCCAATGGAATGTTTAAAATAAATCAGTCAGTGAAGACTACCCATTAGAACTGTATCAGATTATCTAAGGGTGAGTTCCAAGAATCAGTATTTATTTAAAGCTCTCCAGGTGATTGTAATGGCCATCAATATCAGCATCACCTGGGATTTACTTATTTATATTAGATTTGTATGTATAAATACATCTATGTGAACATATATAATATTAAAAGCCTGTGTATATATATTTAAAACATAATAATAATATAATAAATAATCATCAAAACATGCATTATTACTGTTTCAACCCCGTCCTTTTAAGATACTAGACTAATCATCAGCATTTTTATTTCTTCACACACATTCTCTACACTTTCTCACTACTTTTATTTCAGTATTCAATAAATACATTTTTACATGAATTATATACCTATAGTTATTTTTGTGAGTCTATGTGAAGAAACTTTATATTCCCTGAAGTTTTTCTTGTTTTTTTTGATACGGTAAAACAATGAAGACATTTACATGTATTAAATTTTTTTGTTACTACTTTATTCATCAGATGAATTATTATCAACTCATCTAATAGGAAAGATCACTGATAGAAATGTAAAGGCTGCTTTACATTTAAGTAAGGTTTTCTTTACCATTAAACTTTTTCAATAAAATAATAGTCAATGATAAAACATAAAAAAACGCATTCCTATCTTAGGGCATTTTTCTAGACCGTAATTTAACAAACATGCTATACTAAATATCTCACATAAGAAAGAAAATAGCAAAAAACAACGAGGAATATAAAGAGATAATTAAAAATTCATATCTATTCATATGAAATTTCCATTGTACAGCTAATAATGTTTTAGAATTTTACTTTTATGAGATTATTCTGTTTAAAATTTCTTCGAGACATATTCGATCTATGTTGTAGTATCACGAAAGCAAAAAGTCTGCTACTGCTGTGCTCTGTGTTCCTTGAATTAGCAAATCTTTCTAAGTTTATAAAGTTTATGTCGGGACAAATATCTCATGGAAAGTTTGATTATTTGGGGGTACTTGCCGGCAAATGACCTTGTCACCTGTTAAGATTAAGGACAAAATGGAAGAAGGCAGAGGAAGGAAAAGCAGAGACTGGAGAATGATGCAAGTAATAATCATGTACTTAAGGAAGGCCCTGGACCTTCAAACCACTAGTAGATGACAGTCATTAAGAGGATGACAGCAAAAAATATTTTCTAGTCTGATTATGTTTTTCCCCCTAAAACAAGACTGTGACAGTTACCTGATATCTATAATTACAGCTAATGTTCATTAGGTTTAAAAGGTTTTTTCTTTTTATACTAACCAGAGACAAATTCTCTCACTGCTATCTTGTAACCTTTTGCATGAAAAAGATTTCACATCTTTAATTAAGCAAGCAGTCACTGATATGGATAAGAAATTAGGAGTTCCCATACTGGTTCATTGGGTAGCAAACCCGACTGGCAACCGTGAGGAAACGGGTTCCATCCCTGGCCTCGCTCAGTAGGTTAAGGATCTGGCATTGCCGTGAGCTGTGGTGTAGGTCGCAAACAGGGCTCTGATCCTGTGTTGCTATGGCTGTGGTGTAGGCTGACGGCTACAGCTGATTCGACCCCTAGCCTGGGAACCTCCATATGCCGTGGGTGTGGCCCTAAAAAGACAAAAGACAAAAAAAAAAAAAAAGAAATTATATTATTAATATACAATTAGAGTCCCCCAACCTATGATAGTTTGGCTCATGATTTTTCAACATCATGGTGGTGCAAAGGAAATACAAATTCAGTAGAAATCATTTTGAATTTGGAGTTTTCGTCTTTTCCCAGGCTAGCAATGTATGATATTTCCTGGTGCAGGGCAGCAGAGACAGCTCCCAGTCAGCCTTGCTATCAAGGGTGAACAATTGATACACTTACAACCAGTCTTTTTTTTTTTTTTTTCACTAAATTACATGAGCTATTCACCATCTTCTTGTCAACTAGGTTTTGTGTTAGTTCATTCTGTTAAGCTTTAGGCTAATGTGCGTATTCTGAGCAGTTTAAGGTAGGTTGGGCTAAATTGTGATATTCCATACATTCCTAATCAAAGGAAACGCGAGAACCTTTCTTTGTAGTGTTTAAGCCTGGAAAACCCTTCTAATCTGCTCAGCAACTTCAGGATTCTTATACTCTTTCCTTCCTTTCTATATTGAATAAGTGGTGTATTTTAGAAATTCTGATTTTGCTGACAGTTTTGAGTTCCCTCTTTCCTTAAGTGGATTCTACTCCACTTCTACTTTATCTTTTAGGTTTCATTTCTAGCGTGACATTTCTAATTTTCTAACCCCTTGTTTTCTTTTTCTCCAACTTCACAGGTTATGAATTTTAAACTAGGTAATAGTTCAATTGGATTTTGGTTCATGCTAGACTCAAGAAGAAGTATTTTTAGAATAAATATATCTTTTTTAACACCAAATTATCATTAAGTCATCAGCTTGAAACACACATTAATATACAAATATGTCTTTTATGTCAGCAAGGCAACTTAGATTATAACAATGTTCTCAATATTCATTACAACAATAAAAGTTTTCAAGCTCTTATATGCCACTATTAGATGGCATGGCCAGTAGAATTGTCTCCATCATTTTCTTACTGATGATGAGTTTTTGTCATCACTATTCTTGTTCTTATGTTTTCTTTGTCTTGTGTAATCAGATAGGAATTATATCTACTTCAAAGGAGAACACATTCACTGCTGATTATTTGTTTTAATAATTTATTATTTAACTTCATGATATCTGAGGCATTTTCTAAAATTCCCACTATTATTTTTATTCAAGGAAAGCAAACATTAATGGAGCAGGTATTATGTGGCAAGAGAACATGACGTCGGAATTCATAATCAAAACAAGAAAATGGTGCCAATTATAATATTAATTAAAAAGTTAAAGTCATGACATGAGCAGGTGTAAATGCACTGAAGAAAATGAGAATGTAACCCTAGGTGTGATGTGCTGAGAATGGCACTTTACCTCTCCAATTTTCCTACCTCTCACCGCAAATAAAAATATAACCCCTACACAATAATGATTAAAACATCAGACAAGCCCCAAGTGAGGGATACTCTAAAAAATACCCGATGAGCTCTCCTCAGACAGTCAAAGTGATCAAAAGCAAGAACAGTTTGTGCAGCTCTCAGAGCCAATGCAGCATAGCAGTGGTAGAGAAAATAAATTGAGAGGAGATAATCCTTAAATTGTGTTTTTAAAGAAAAATAAAAGTTATGTAGACTGACAAATAAGAAGTGGGAAAAAAGGTATTTCAGGCCAGAGCAAAAAGAATTAGAAATGTTCTAGACACATGAGAAAACACAGCATGTTCTTGGGTTTAAAATAGTTCCCCATGGCTGAAGAAAATGTTCCTGGATATATATGGTAAAATATAATGCTGGAAAATTACACTGGGGCCAGGTGATAGAAAGCCTCTGTGTCAAGCTATGAGATTTCAATTATTCTTGAGCACCATGGAGAAATTTCACTTGGAAACACCAGGGGACCCACATAGAGAGATTTTATTTATGTCTATGAAGAATACATTGGGTATGTGGAAGAGATTAAAGACAGAGAGACCAAGAGGGAGGCCATTGATATAATTCAGGAAAAAGAAACTATAACCTCAAATTTGGCAGTGGCTGGGGTTGTGGGGAGAATATTGAACAGGTAGATATTTGAGGGAATAGGTGACTTTTTTCAGCAATCAGTTTTGAAAATAATGTTGGCCATTTTTCAGGCTTAACTGACTGGGTTGGGGAAGATGCTCTTGCTATGGAATGGGGAGGAACTACAAGTTTGGTAATGGTAAGCCAGTATCTTCTATTTAGAATGTAGTATGACACTATCAAAAGAGTAAGAATTTTTAAGGTAGATACATGTGACTTTTTGTTCACTCTTTTTGCTCTGAGATCTCAGGCAAGTTGGTTAGTTTTGCTACACTTCACTTTTCTCATTTGTAAAGTGGAAATGCTACCAT
The DNA here is from genome assembly GCA_004024745.2 of Catagonus wagneri. Taxonomy (NCBI): domain Eukaryota; kingdom Metazoa; phylum Chordata; class Mammalia; order Artiodactyla; family Tayassuidae; genus Catagonus; species Catagonus wagneri. Next base: position 4,491,484 of record PVHT021183608.1, read on the forward strand.
TACTGAGTACTCAGGAACTTTAGAAGTCATTTGTGCTTAATACCAACCTAGTGTTTCCATATTATAAGCCAGTAACAAATAGTAGCAAATATAATTATCATTGTACCATTGTTTAGACGTGTTAAGTTATACATATCAGGAAGGTGTATATAGGTGAGTCAAAGCTTAAGAGAATAGATGGACATGAAAATTATCAGCTTGAGTCATTAAAATATAGATAACAGTTGAAGCCATGGATATAAATGTAATGCCAAGAGATATGCTATCTCTTCAGACATTTTTATACAAAAGTTCTCAGTAAACTTTAAATTCTTCCTCTAATCCTGTCATCTCTCAACTCAGCTTTGGTCTCTTTCTTTGGCAATTGCTTGTGTATGGATGACAGGTGACAGGAATCTGGAAACTTCAAATGAGGTTTAAGGTAAACCAGTCTCACCATTAGCCTGTCTGGTTGCCATCCCCACCATTCCATCATCATTCTGCCAAGATGATGCTTTTCAGCAGCTTTTAGCTTAATCCAAAGAACATTTTTTTCCAGTCTTTCACTTACTTGAATACTTATATAGCAGTTGCTACTATTAACTAGTTCCTCCTTATAACACTCCTTTATCTTTTCTCTGGCACCACAAGCTATTCTGGTTTTCCGTCTTCCCCTTACCTCTCTTCAGGTTTCTTGGAAGGATGTAGGCATTAAATCATAGAATTTACTAAGGCTTAGACCTAAACTTTCTACATTCCTAGTGTATAGAAGCTTCAAATTCATGTCTCCAGGAGAAATGATCTGTTTAACAATTCCATTTAGGTAGCCCAGTCACACGTGAAATCTGGCAAGACAATTAAATTTGTATTTTTGACTCTAAGCAGAAAACCCAAGTTATTTGTATTTTCTCTAATATCCATATTATATATGCCGACAAATCCTACCGATCCTTATTTCCTATGTCTGAAATCCATTTATTTCTTTCTATATCCACCACATTCTTCTTAGTTTAGAAGAATGCCTGAAATATATAAATCATTTAAAAATAGCAAGTTCCTATTTACCCTACACTCAGCTTCTCCTGCAATTAAAATATTACATTAGCATGGTGTATTTGTCACAGCTAATGATCCAGTATTGACACGTTATAATTAACTGAAGTCTACACTTTATTTAGATTTCTGTATTTTTTTTCCAAATTTCCTTTTTCTTTCAGACTATTCTATTGTATTATATTTCATCTCCTTAGGCTGTTCCTGTGACAGTTGCTCAGATTTTCCTTTTTTTTAATGATGTTGACAGTCTTGAGCAGTACTGGTCAGGTATTTAATAGAATATCCCTTGGTCATAATTTGTGTTCTGTTTTAATTATGATTATATAAGGAGTGTGTGTGTGTGTGTGTGTGTGTGTGTGTGTGTGTGTGTATTTTGGGAAGAGGATAATAGCTCAAAGGTAAAGTGCTATTCTCCTCACATTACATCAAGAGTACATCCTGTCAACATATTAATGTTTATGTTGGCCTTGATCACATGGCTGAATTATTGTTTGCCAGATGTTTCCTCTGTAAAGTTATTCTTCTTTATTATCCCTTTACATACTCTGCTCCTTGAAAAGAAATCACTATATGTTGCTCACACACAGAGTGGAGAGTAATTCTCCCCTTTGTTGAAGGCAGAATATTTACATAAATTATTTGCAGATCTGCACAAGAAATTTGTCTCTTTTCCATCTATGTATTAAATTTTTTATTTAAATTAGTATGGACCCGTGGATATGTATTTTATACTTTGGTTTATAATCTGGACTATTTTGTTAACTTTCTTGCTTAAATTGTCCAACTTTGGCCTCAGGAGGTCTTTCTGTAGGTTCCCCTGTCTTTTTGCTTTTTTAGCACAACTAACTATTGTGTTTTGTTTGAGCACTTCTTTATTTCTGTCATTAAAAGATATTCCCAGCTCTTCTCATGTATTTCTTCTTCCAGCCCTAGAACTAGCTATCTATCCAAGTTGCCCTGGTTCCTTTAATATTCATTCTTTGTCCTGTCAAGTTATATTTGGCATGAAAACTGCATGGTGCCATGTATCCCTCATTAAAATATCATATAGAATATTTCTACCAACCTAAAATATTTACTGTTCTTCACCTATTTAATCCTTCTGAATCTCTGCCACCACTGATCTATTTACCAATTCTATAATCTTGCCTTTTACAGAATGTCATAGAAATGAAATATTAGAACCTGCTTTCTTTTCAGACAGGCTTCCATTACATGGATTCACCAAATTTGTTTATTTATTCACCTGTTAGTTGCTTCCTCAGCTTTTCACCTTAAGCTCCAATTATCTTTTCAGGGTGAAAGTCTCATGCAGTCCTGAGCACCCCTGTATAAGCCCTATAATGACTGAGAATAACTGTCTTTTGTTCTTAGATTCCAGATCCCAAATAATTATGATAAATGCTTTTGACTCCAGTGTCTACATTTCTCTGCTACTACAAGATCATCTGCTTCTTGCAAATAGTTATAATGTGAATTATGTATCTTAGCAATTATTTCCTAAATTGATCCAAATTTAACTGCAGATTTGAAGCAGCGTGTCTACTTAAATTTAGTAAAACAAAACAAAGGCAAACAGATAAAAAGAAAACACACTGAATCCAAACATGTTGTTCTTCCTTACAATGAAGATGTAATTAATTTGCTTCTGCCTCTATTTTGTTTAAATGTTTAAACCCCCTAAAAGTGCATTCTTATGAAAATAGAATATTAATTAAGGCAGAGTTAAAGATGACTCTGTAAAGTTTAACATGGCATCAGGTTAATACTAAAACAGAAATGAAATAATAAAATGAAAGCATGAAATTTGTTTTCTTATGGTACCACCTCATTGTGCATCCCTGGAAGATAAAAACAGTAGCTTTAACTGAGCTATTCTTAAATTATATTTACCCCAAAGATAAGATATATACACTTTCGGGCTGCTTATTATATTCTACTTATTATATTATATGATGTATAATTCCATCAGTTTAACTAATGAAACTGTAGTTAAATTTAGGTAATGGTTTGGTTTTTATGACAAAAGGCAATTTAAGTAATAAATCTTTTCTCTTGCTCCTTTTGAAAATCTAAATTTAGGAAAACCAAAATTAATAATTGGGAAGTTTTTTTATTGTAATATTTTAATCAAATATTTTCTAAGTAATAATGTCTTCAGTGTATTATTTTGCAATATTTTTCAAGTATTGAGAAAAACTAATTTCCTCATAGAGAATTCATTGTATATGCTCATGTTAAGCCACAATATCTTACAAAGCTTCCATCATATAAAATATTTATAATTTACCTAGAGAATACATTTTTTTCTAGAATTCTGTGACATATAAATAGATGCTAAAATCAGATGACAAGCACCTGAGGATTTCATTGAACAATCAAAGATAAAGGAGTTCCCGTCGTGGCTCAGTGGTTAACAAATCCGACTAAGAACCATGAGGTCGCAGGTTCGATCCCTGGCCTCGCTCAGTGGGTTAAGGATCCGGCGTTGCCGTGAGCTGTGGTGTAGGTTGCAGACGCGGCTCGGATCCCGCGTTGCTGTGGCTGTGGCAAAGGCCGGCAGCTACAGCTCCTGTTAGACCCCTAGCCTGGGAACCTCCATATGCCCCACGTATGGCTCTACATAAAGGCAAAAAGACAAAAAAAAAAAAGAAAATCTAAGGTAAAATTATGCTTATACTATTTCTGGGTCATTTTTATAAATTAGCATTTCCACAAAGTGTATTAAGGTGACACTGTGGGTGCTCTGTATAATAAGAATTCATGAATGTTTTGGAACATACATGTGCTAGTCACTATTAAGTCAATTACTTATCTTAGTTGAATTAATAGTAATGGAAAATATTATTAGAAATAAACCTAATAGAACAGTCTAGAGGAAAGAAAACATTTCTATATGGGAAATCTAAGTGAACATAGTTTATTCTTTTAAAAATATCCTGTTAAACTTTTCATAAATGAAAGTTCTGAGACTGCTTTATAGATGAATCACTCAGGGACAAGCAAGAAAGGTTTAGTTAAATAGTCATTAACAGAAAAAGATTACTGCAAATATCATGATTTAGGTGATATAAAAATACATATAGTAAATTTCTAATTTTTAGAGACTAATAAATTAATATCTAATAATAAATTAGATATATAATACAAATGTGGAAATAAGTTCAGGAAGATCTGAAAATTACCAAGGTTCAAATATAGATGGTGATACTTGGGGAAATATATGGAAAGCATTAGTTCAGTATAGCTCTACAGTGTAGAGCCCTTGGCTTTATCCTTCATTCTTTATTATTTATATGACCACTTACTATGTTTTCCTTTTCATGCTAAATGAAAAAGGTTAGAAAAGTCAGAAATTACTCTTATTTGGTAAATAGACCTGAAGACAGGATATTTAATCTACTACTGAGGAAAACTTTTTTCTTTCAAAGTGCTAAACAGAGTCTTAACTCAGACAGTACAGTCTAGAGGTCAGACATCAAATCAAGAACCAGTAAATCAGCAAACACAAGCTGATCCAACTACTATATAATCTTAATTAAAGCTAGAAAATGATAGCTGTCTGCCTCTTGGCTACTTTTCCTGCTTTCCTGTGGAATGCTAGGGCAGACCCAGTGAGAATCACTGGGAGCAGCTTGTTAAGAGAGGCAAGTGTGGAGTGACTGAGTGAAGACAGATTATCTTATCAGAAATACTTCCTTACTATTGTATTTACGTCACTATATGTAGAATTACATATGGATATGTACCTAAAAATATGTGGTTCATTGTTTTGGGGAGTAAAAACTCCATGGTATAAAAACTAATGGAAATTTTGAAGTATGGTTACTTAAAAAATAAATCAAAAAGTTTTAAAAAGTTCCTACATTTCACAATCTTACGTACATTTCTGTTAAGAGTGACGCATGGCCTCATGAATGGGGGATTAGGAATTGTTAGAATCACTGAAAATCAGACACATCTGGAACGTTGGCGTGAGAGTAGTGACAACTTTCAGCTATAAGTGCACCTCTTCCATGCCCCATAATTGTCAAAAAATTAATTCTTACATGGGAGAATCTTCTGAGAACAAAGCAAAAAGAATGCTGGCAAGAAATATTGAGCATTATACCATGGCTCTTTGCACATATTCTAATGTAAACAATATTTTTTCCAGTTACTCTCATCGCTAGATTCATAATTATTTAAAAGAAAACTTTACTGATTCAAATGTTTGTCACTCAAATAGTTTCAAGAATCCCTTTTTTCCCTTCTATTTTGCAGTGAATAAAACCTAGACATAACATTTCATTGACTTTCTTATAGACTCTCTGTGCATTATTTAATAAAGTATTTAAAACACATTTGCTCAAACCATATCATAAAATGTATATTCTTATTACAGTAATCCTCATCCTCTTTCATCCTACAAATGTTGAACATTTTCTACCCACTGTTAGCTAAAAATATGCTAACTGCTGGACTGGTTCATTTTAGTGGCATGAGTTTTTGATCTTTCATTGAATACATAAAGAAAATTTGATAATGACATAAAGAGAATTTAGTGGAATTATTTCCATTTTTTTATAAGTAACTAGCACTTAATATTCCTCCCAAAGCAAAATAACATAGTTGTACATTTTATAACTAGTAATGCCACACATTTTTAAGCTTTACTTCGTAGATAATGTAATTTTAGTGAAACATTAGATCATTATTCATTGAGACTGTGGGTTATCTTCTTTTTATAACAATATAAAGGAATATATTAATTATATTACATCTTCATCATTTTGATGTCAATCTTTTTTAAATGGTTTAATCGTTTCTTGATACAGCTCTGATCCCGCGTTGCTGTGGCTGTGGCGTAGGCCGGCGGCTACAGCTCCTGTTAGACCCCTAGCCTGGGAACCTCCATATGCCGCGAATGCAGCCCTAGAAAAGGCAAAAAGACAAAAAAAAAAAAAAAAAAAGGCAAAAATGTTTAAATCTAAATCAAAGTCTAATTGAATTATCAACCAATAGACTTTTCAAGTTAATTTTTAGCAATCGATTTTGTGATTTTGAGCATATAAATCAAAGAAAATTCAAATACACAGTGACATTACTTTAACAAAACACCTTATTTGTGAATGAACTTTTCTATGAAAATGTCAGGCATTAAAGGATCAATGAAGAAAATGTGACAATATTCTAGCAGTAGGATTCAATAGCCATCAATTAGGATAGCAAGAATTCTCTAAACCTCAGGTGGCTAATGGCTGGGATACACAACTTCTCTTTAATGATTATTCCTAGAATGTTTATTCATAAGTGTATATACTGTGGAGCCCATCAGGGTCTTATATCTTGTTTTATACCTTGTTTACACTAGGGTGAAAAGACATCTCATCAATACTTCATCCCAATCCATACGTTGCAAATACTTGATTTACAAATAATTAATTTATAAAACCTCTTTGCTATTTTTTAAATTTTTGAATAATTTCATATTTGCAAAAGAGTTGCAAAGATAGTACAGAGTTCCCATACGCTCATCATCCATTTCTTTATAATGTTAACATCATAATTACCATGGTACATTTGTCACAACTAAGAAACCTGCTTTTGTATTTTACTGTTAACTGAACTCCAGACTATATTTAGATGACATCCATTTTTTTAACTTTTTTTTTCTTTTTTTTTTTGTCTTTTTAGAGCCACTGCCATGGCATATGGAAGTTCCCAGGTTAGGGGTCAAATCGGAGCTGCAGCTACCTGCTTACCCACAGCAACACCAGATCTGAGTGGAGTCTGAAGTCTAAGTTGCAGCTAACCAACTGAGTGAGCCCAGGGATATAACCCACATCCTCGTGGATACTAGCTGGGTTCTTAACCTACTGAGTCACAATGGTAACTCCTCCAGTATTCTTTTACTTTTCTAGGATCCACATTGCATTTAGTCACCATAGCTTCTTGTTCTTTTCTGGCTTATCATAGTTCTCAATAGTTTCTCAGGGTCTTTCCTTTTTTTTTTTTTAATGATATTGACAATTTTGAGCAGTAGTGGTTAGAGGAATATGCCTCAATTTGAGTGCTTCTTGTGCATATCTCATGATTAGCCTAGGGTTATTTATATTTAGGTTTGGGGAAAATACCACAGAATTGAAGCCCTTTTTGTCTCCTTATGACAGGAGCACATGTTTTATCTTTAGTAATACCTACTTTGATTATTGGTTATTATGGTATTGTCAGGTTTCCCTCTGTAAAGTTACTGTTTTCCCTTTTTATACTTTCTTCCTTCAAAGTCAACCCTAAGTCCAGCTCAAACATGGTAAGGACAAGGAGATGAATGCCTCCTGATGGAGGGTAGAGTATAAATACATACCGTTTGGATTGCTTTGGAAAAGAAGATTTGTTCCTTCTATTCCATTTATTTATTCAAATCAGAATGCATTTTAACAATCTTTAACTTTATTTACAACCTCACTCAGGGCCAAGGCAAAGATCCTTAGTTATATATTTGTAATCAAAACACATCCATGTTTAATACTCAGTGTGACATGGAGGACTGCAAACCAATGTGAACCATTGTGAGTCTCAGAAAGGTGATTAGGAGGCACTTGTTATACAATTTGGGATCCCTAAGTGAATGGAGGAGAGTTCAAGAAAATTGGAGTCTGTTTTGGAATGGAATGAATGCTTTTATCCATCCAGTGATCTGGTGTCATGATGATTTCTACACGGGAGTTTAGAGGAATGAAGCTGAGCTGAGTGGTCTTTAGAGAAGAAGCAGTAGCCACCCAAGTTAGCTGGAGGGGAGGGTTGCTTTGGTCATTTATGCCAAGTTTCATGCATGTGTGAATGCATGAAGTACCCCATGCTCAAAAAGGTCCCGCTCTTGGTTTAATATTCTGATGTTCCACTGCCTAGAAATTCTTCATTTTTGAAAAATAGGCCCCATTTTTCCCTTTTGCTTTGGTTCCCACAAAAATTATGTAGCCAATCCTGATGTCATAAATATAAATCTGGTTCTACCATTTGTAATGCTCATTTGAAAATCCCCAGGTGTTGATGAAATCAAAACAGAGAGATGTAGAACTTGGAGCAGCCATCCTTGTAGTAATTTTAATCAAGAGCTAACTGAACTCAATTCTTGGAATTCATCCCAGATAAGCTTAAACCAAGCAGCATATTTTATACATTATAACACTATCTATATCAAGGTAGTTTAAATGAAAATATGAATGTCAAATCCCAATCTTTTAAAACAAGGTCCAATCCAATATTTTGATCATGTCTTTTGTTTAGTGCTGGATCCTATTTACTAATTGCTGAGTACTTCTCATTTCCAATATCTTTGTTGCCCAGCTCCTCTGTAAGATGGTGACCCAACTTTTGGTATGAGTGGTGTGGTATGACTTGGGTGTGGTGGGGTGAGAAGGATTCTTCCATGTCATTTGATACTATATGGCAGGGAAAATGTCTCTCATTCACCAGGGTGTTCTTTATGGCTTGTTAAGCTGTGATCATCTCCTTCTCTGTACTGAGGCCACTGGAGTGTCTGCAGGTCTCTCTCCCCGGTTGATCTTAGTCTTCAGACTTGATACTTAACAGCGCAAAAGGAATCCTATGATTAGAGTCTTCCAGTGTTAGCTCTTTCTGCGTTATTTAGAATCTGGAAGACTTTAGAAAACCTCTCTCTACACAAAGGAAATTCAAGCTTTCCCAGATTTTAAGCGCTAAATACTCACTTTTTTCTTTCCTGGAGTAATCTAATCCTGAGTATTCAGAATTGCCTTAAAATTAGAGACTATGAATTTAATATATTTAACAAATTATCTTCCTATTTCTATGTCTTTGAAAACCCATATGTGTAAATATTTGAAATAAAATATAATTTACTCTATCATCTTATATTCACAATTATACTTTCATAATGACCTGAAAACAATAAAAAATTAGAATTTTGGGATTCTCAGAGTTTCTTATCACAATGTGATGGCATGGGGAGTGCTGTTCCTCACTCCCAACCATCTACTGATCCTTTTTTCATTCCTCTTTAATAGGATGATATACTGCAGGGACCTTGCCACTATCTCAGCCTGCATGCACAGGACATCTGTATCCCTCACATGACACTTGGCCCCTGTGGCCTGTACTCTCTGGGTTGAGGCACAGTTTGAGAAGGCCATAACGAGGCCTGCTAAACATCAGTGAAGGTCTTATCTTTGTAATGGGCAAATTTATTAAAAATAAAATCCTATGACAATGAAATATAATCACTATCACTACAACTTCTAGAGATAACTAGTGATAATAATGTGAAATATACTCTCTCAGTTATGTATATAAATATATTCATACACAATAAGTAAGTGCAGACATACATATGCACACTCAGAGATGGAGAGTTTTCTCTAGAACTTTTTGGATTCAAAAGAAGAATGTCATAAGCATTCCCTTCTCATTCATTACTTAGCCTTTGAAAGAGATTTGTAGTAGTTTCAAAGTGTTTAATTTTATTATTTATTAAATGATTCTTTGATTGGTGGGCATTTAGGCCACCCAAGTTTTTTAAATACTATAACCAATTATCTTCTTAATTCATTATGATGGGGAGAATCATACTTCACCAAAATATATCAGCATCTACAATTATATATTAATTCATATCATATAATTCCATTTCTACCACTAGAGTATATATATCTGTTTCACCCAATCTTTGTCAATTACATAAACAAATTACATCATTTATGTAAAAAATTTTGTGTTTCTTTGATAATTATTGAGATTGTGTGTTTTCAAATATTGATTGAGCACGTACATTTCTCTATTCACAGCATGCCTTTTTGTTGAACTGGTTTTTTAAATCCTTAAAATATTTTATTTGTCAGGTTTGAAGAGTGTTTATATATCTTTAAGAAAGTCATATCCATATCAGGTTAAATGATGTTTATATGTTATTTGTGCTCTCTTATGAAGATGAAAAACACTCAGAGTCAATTTTAGCTCTTTGTTGTTTAATAGATTATGTAATGTGCTCTTTAAAGAAATCATATAAAGTATTCTATGTATTATTTATATATAATTTTATAAGTGACATTTGTGTAGTTTTACAACTAGGCACTGGAGAAATTAGTTTCAGATTTACAGAGAAAATTTCTTTCACTGGTGAGTCATTGTGTTTTCAGGAAAGATGGCTCTTAATGAGAACGCATATGTTTATGCTAAATAACCTGTAATACCAACTGAGGTGGCTCAGTCACCCAACCATTAGGAAGATTGATTTGCCTCTTTAAAACGTATAGCGTTCATTATATTTGAGGAGCAAGAGTTAAACAATGAATAATCATCTGTGAATATTTTCTTCTGTAAATGGATTAATATATAAATTCATGCTGAACATTTTAAAATTTGAGTTTGGAAGAAATTTTGTTATGACAGTAAATATACCTGGGGGCATGCAAGACTTCCATTTGTATCTTACTTTTATTATAATTATCTCATGAAGTCAATGAAAATGTTGTAGTTAGAATCAATGTTTATAAAGAAATAAAGAACTCTCCTTTCATTTAAATAGGAATATTTTGTTTCAACAAATGCTTTATATTTGAAAATATTTATTTGCATATTATTGTGCATAACTGATCTCTGAATTTTTTATTCAGGAAAATATACAGTTATGTACTTACATTTAAAATCCATTTCTTACTTTTTAGAGCAAGTATGGCAATTTAAAATATGCTAAAAAATAACATTTTAAGTTGTTAACTAAAATGCACTTATTTTTTCACAGTTATATTCTTATTTGACTCTTTTTACTTTTAAAATCAAGTATGACATTTTTAAAAATGATTTTAAGGTATGTATAAAATTTATATTGATATTTAATTTTTGCTATTGTAATTGCCTCTAATTTATTTTAAATATGAAGCACTATGAAATTTTAAAAGTTTTCTATATATCATTTAAATTTTTTTAGTAAAAATAATGTTTAAATTTGACACCAGCATGTTGTATGCTGGATATTGCAATGTTATAGGCATATAACAGATCATACAGGGACGAAGTATTGGCAAAATATTTTAAATGCAACAGAATATATTTTAAGAGTAATGAGGGCGGGATCTATGCATTTTCCATTTTTGTGCTTAAGGCAAGTAAGAGGGTCTAGGTGATATTTATTTATTTATTTATTTATTTATTTATTTTTGGCTTTTTAGGCTGCACCCGCAGCACATGGAGGTTCCCAGGCTAAGGGTTGAATCTGAGCTGCAGCCGCTGGCCTATGCCACAGCCATATCAACGTAGGATCTGAGCTGTGTCTGCAATCTACACCACAGCTCATAGTAATACCAGATCATTAACCCACTGAACAGTCCAGGGATCGGACCTGCATCCTCATGGATACCTGTAGGGTTTGTTAACCACTGAGCCATGATGGGAACACACTATGTGACATTTACATCATAACATTTTTAAGAATAAGGACATATATGATGTAGACAAATCTGTAACTAAAAATAATTGTCATTTAGGGAAGTCATTATCACTGTGGCTCAGTTTCCCTCTTCAACTATAAATGTAAGCATTATACTAGAATGCCTCTAAACAGCTTTCAGTGTTCTCTCTCTATGGCTAGTAAACAATTCAAAATGGAGAAAATAAATGAAAAGAAAGAATCACATAAGATGGCATCAAGGTTCACATAAATTATATATATAAAGTTATATATACATTTATGTAAAGTATATAACATATATGGTATAAATAAAATGACATTTTAAATGGAGTTTATTAACTATTAACTGTGTTTTTCCATGATGTACTTATTTTCATTTGACTAATAGAGATAATGCATATCTGCACATGGCACATATATTTATTAGATTGACTGATATCTGTGCAGGTCAAATAAAAGATGGGGATCCCCAGGCAAGATTCCATGGCAGATATTTCCAGTGTCCCTCTAACTGCTCTTCAGTCACGTAAATTTTTCATCAGAACACACAACTTGTCCCACTAGATTCAATATAAAATACATTGCAGAAGATAAAAACGTTAAAATGAAGACTGTTTAAAATAAGAGTAAATGAATTATACGTTATATTATTGAAAAGTTAACCAGAAGAAAGGAATCTACCCAATTCATTTTCTGTCCCTTGAAATGATATATATAATGAGATATATTAATTTGTCTATAGATTTTATGAAAGATAACTTGGAATTTTATTTAAATTGGGGAAAGATTTAGCAGTGTAGAAGTGAAGGAAGCAAGCTGAAAACAGAATTATTGATTGGATTTGAGAAATTGATTTAGGTGATGGGAAGGTTAGGGAGAAATTTTCAGTGATCAATAATAGATTAAGGGCAATTAGCACAGGAACAAGGCTAGAGAAGTGGCAACATGATATCACATCAAGATTTAATTACTGAGCCTAAAGCAAAACTGCTATTTAGCTAAGAATTCTTGTTGGTAATGAAACTAATTCATCCTTTTTGACCCATTTTTCAGAAAAACCTTGTGATTCCAACCTGAATACTAAATTAGAGAATTAGCATAAAACAAAATTCCCAGGTTTTTCAGAGATATTCATTTTAATTTTATAAATTAGGCTGATAAATTCCCAGTAGTTATCTCTTTTGAGGATTTGAGGCTTAGAAATAAAATAAATATATAAATAAAGCATTTGAATCAACCCAGTCCCTAGCCCTGTATTTTACTGATTTCTGTACAACTGAAAGAGGCTAAGCGCTGTATTCAACTGGGCAACAGTTCCAGTGCTTTAGTTCATAGAATACCCTCCTCACAAATTCGAATCCGTTAATCACTCTAAAACAGCCCCTTTGGACTCAGTCAACATATATGTTTGTCTTGAATTTGTTGCATTTTTATTGTGAAGCAGAGATTGTTTTAGATACTAGTGATAAAGAAATGAATAAACAAACATACGTAATAATCCCTTCCTGCCAAAAAAATCATATTTTTGTGGGGATAATATAAATTAACATAATTAATCAATAATATGTATGCTATTTTGCATTGTGATTAGTGCTATAGAAAAATAAAGCATTAAAGCATAACAGAATGTGGAGAATATTACAGCTATATATAGGGTAATCAGGGAAGGTCCCTAGGAAAAGGTGATGTTTGACTAAAGACACAAAAGATGAGCTTGAGCAGCTGTTAGGATGTATTGGGAGACCCTGCTAGGCAGCATGAGAACAGCAAAGTGACAGGAAGTGGGAGAATGCTGCATGTTTCTGAGAAACAGATTTTTACACAAGTAATTTGAAATTTATTTTAATTTTAGGAAAAACCTAGAGAAGGAGAAATAAATATGAAAATAGAATTATTGATTGAATTTGAGGAATTTAAAATGTAGGAAGTTTGGGGAGGAATAGTGTTTGAGGAGTATGTCAGTGTGATTGAGCTGAATGGCCAGTAGAAGAAGTGAAGATGAAATCAGAGGAGTTAAGACAAAGTGGGGCCTTTAGGACCTATATAGTTTGCACTGATTTTCATTTTATTCCGAGGGTTTGAGAAAAGGAGAGATGTGATCTTACTTGGCTGCCTTATTGAGTGTAAACCATAAGGGATGAGAATAGAAGCTACTGCAATAACACAGGCAAGAAAGAACGATAAGGGGAGGGACATGAAACCAGAAGTAGGGAAAAGTGATCAGAGTTTGAATATATTTTTGAAAGCAGAGCCAAAAGAATTTTCTGCAATAGTGTGTATTAATCATGGGAAAAAGAAGTGAATCAAGAATAATACTAAATTTTCTGGTCTGACCACCTTGAAGGCATCCACCAAGATGGAAAAACCGCAGGTAAAGTAAGTTTGGGAAGAAAGATAAGAAGTTTGGTTTTGGACACGTTGAATTCAACATGTCTGTTAAATAATCAAACAGGATTTTCAGGAAGGCAACTAGGTTAAATATATGTGGAGTTCGGGGAAATGGCCCAAATTGGAGAGGGACATTTCAGACTGTAAGTCTTTAAAATTCTTTAAAATTAGTTTGGATGTGATCACCTAGGAAGCAAAAGTAGATGAAAACAAAAACCCATGTTGAACTGAGCCATAGGAAACAGCGATGTGAAGAACCTAGGAGTATGAGGAGAAACTAGCAAAGACACTGCTGGGGGATAGAGTTATGAGAATGTAGGGTCATGGCCCAATCTTGGAATTTGTTTCTTCAGAGAGTAACTTGTTTCATATTCTGAAGCTGGGTGTTTTTGTACTGGTTTCTTAAATAAATTTCTACCTTAAAATGGCTAATTTTACATGAAGAGCTAAAAAGAGGGCTCTTAAATGAACTGTTATTTCTAAAGGCTATGAAGGAATGCCTATGACTTCTGCAAAAAGAGCTTATTAATTATGGATAATTCTAAGGAAGCATTGATTTCAATATTTTGTTGTTACTGTAAACCATCAGTATTTCACAGAAATTCGAACATGTAGGTATCAAAAAATGTATTCTCCAAATTTCCTTTTATATCCAGATGTTGCACAAAAGACTCTTGCTCCCAGTGTGTGTGCTGTGTTGCTTAAATACATGTAAATTTGTATTTCCATGTATGAAAATCATATACGATTGGAGAGAACCATGTCTATATTTAAAAAATGCTCAAATAAATTTGTTTCAGTAGTATATTAGAAGAACAAAATAGGAAATAATTTATGAACCTGACTTTTAAAAAAACATCACATTTTGGAAAGATTTTCTGTCAAGTAGCTTTTCAATTGCTTGCTTATTTAATGGTTCTCTAGAAAATAATTAACATGTTCCCAATATTTTTTCTAAGAAACAATAAATTAAGGATATAAAGTCAGCTGTGATTTTATTTTAATGGCTGGAATAACTGGCTAGGACTTTTGTTCCAAACATTTGAAAAATGTGCTGTATCTGTAAGTTTCCAACAGATGATGACTTTCTTCTCCCTCAGATTCCAGTCACAGTGGATACCTGTAGATCAGTGTGGAAGAGAGTTGAAAAGATGTAAGTAAAACAATAAATAAATAAATAGATTAATAGATAAATAAAGTAAGTAAGTAAAATGGCACCTTAAGTCAACTGGATCATTGAAGAGGCAACAGAATATAACACGTAGAACACTGTGTTATCCAGAGGCTTGATAGGAGGCTTTTTGCTAGTTCTTTCATCTTTAGGACCTTTTTTTTTCTACCACAGGGGACACAACAGTGATCAAAACAGTGGTGGTGACAAGGTGGTCTCCCAGCAATTTATGTCACAATATTCTCTAAGGCAGGGAGAAATGACTAGCTGGAAATACCAAACTTGCAATTGAGCGTTTCACCTTCTCAAGCTTAACAAACCAATATCTGCTATAAAATAAATCTCATGGAATGTTTATAATAGTGTTTATAAGCACAATGTGACTATCTGTCAACGTTTTGTAAAAATGTGCATCTGTTTAGAAATTAACCTGCATCTTTGGATGTTGATATGAAGAGCAAAAGAACTCTTGTTGCACTATTCTCCAGTGAAATAATGCCCTCTTTTTGTATAAATAAGATGGTCTTCCTTGTGCTTTATAGTATAGTACCAAAAATTGAAAATTTGCATTGTCCCTTAACTAATGTTAAACTGTCTTTTTAAGAGAAATGTTTACAATAGAACTGTATGCTCTTTTGTGTAAAGATTTAGAAACAGTTAATAGAGTTGAGTGATTCTGAACAGAGGACAAGAGCATGAGAGAATTGCCTTCTCATAGTCTGTCATCATCCACAGCTCACAGTTCTTTATTTTCATAGGTTGCCGTTTCCTTCACTTGAAAACCCCATTCGTTGAGACCCAGCAACAACTTTTTTCTCCTCCCATTTTGGGAGCTTTTCATTTTGAGTTCTGTGAGCCACCATGTTCCTAATGTTTCTAATCTATCTCCAGTAGCACCGACCAATGATTCTTGTTTGTTCGCCATAGTCCGTGGCTTTCCTTTTATGATCTAAATTATGGATAAGTGGTTGACTTCTAAGACAAAAAAATTTATTAAGGGTCTGGAAATACTGATCTCCTAATAATACATTATAAAAATGTGTTACCAGCTAACTGGATGCATTATTAGAAAATTAAGTTCACCTGTACTTAGAGATGGAGCCTCTATAATAGTTAATTTTATGTTCTAAAGATAATTAAGCATTGTTGTATTCATGCATGGATGTTTAGTCATGGGCAATTATCAGATCAAGTGAAATATTTGAATGTATATCTTCCAATTTCAAAGGCTTCAAGAGCATTTTTTTCATATAGCTTTTTTCACTTATAATATTTGAAGGAAAAGAAAGTCTCCTAAAATTAAAAGCAGTCTCAAAATTAATCTCAGATTCCACAGAAAATGGAATTAATACTGAAACAAAAATATTGTCACTGTACATGGTTAAAGGACAGAACATAGTGTGTTTTTTTCTAATACAAATTATCAGTTATAGTTGATGGCATTGTTAAGTACTTACTAGAAAATACTATACATTCTCCCAGTAATTTGTTTTGTAGATTCTTTATTTCAAATGCCACCTTGCCTCAGACATACTTTATCTTGTTATTAGGATAATGTATAAATTGTTATATAAATAGATAAAATTGCTTATACACCATTTTCCACTCCAAACTAATTTTCTTTTTGGCCACATAGTTTAACATTAAAGAATAGCAGACAGTAATATATACTTCTTTTAGACTGCACACTCTAGAATATCACAGCAGGAACTTGCTTATGATAATTTTTATAGTTCTAAAAATAGACAAAAGAAGAAAATTGTGCAGTTATCTAATTTACAGGGCAAATCGTTATTTTGCAGGATGGTCTCCTTCTGAGAATAGATCCTTCATGGGGATTCCAGCATAATGACATCCTTATCAATCATTTCTGCAACTCTAACTGTAACAGTCTTTAATAGCACTCTGATTGTAATAAAATAAATCAGTGTGCCTATCTGGAGAAAGAACCTAAAGCATATTTGGAGTTGAACTGATTTAACATATATGAAATTAGGTAATATTAGTTCTTATTTACTAAGCTGACCTTAAGTACACATGCTGTGAGACCTTAAAATGAGATATTTTGATTTCCAGTATCTTTTTTCTTTGTACAGAATCTAAGATGGATCTGTCCTATTATCAAATGTTACTCTCCAGTAACTGGTATTTAATTGAAGTTACAGTCACTAGCCTACAAATAAGCAACAGGAAGCATGATTAATCATCAGTATTAAGATAAAACATAATTAGTTTGCATAATTAGTTTGCTTCACCTGAATTCCATGACTTCTCTCCTTACTTAGGAGTCATTTAGTTTCCACTTCAGAGAACTATGAAAAAATGGAAGTCCTTGAATAAGTTATATTGTATTTAAGATGTCACTTAAATAACTTAAATAATTAAATAATAATAATAATAACTTAAATAATTAAATTTCTTTTTTTCCCATACTTTCCTCCATTACCCATTAAAACAAAAGAAATGTGCAAATATTTGTAATAATAACTGGGATCTGATCATATTTCCTTTGGAGGATCTACCTACAACATCTGTCAAAAATCAGATTCAATTAATATTTTGTATTTGTATCTGTAGAAGCATGCAGAGCAATTTTAGGTATAAAATACAGTTAAAGACCAGACACATGTATCTATTTAAACTAGAACTACTCTTGTCCAAATGGTCATTGCTTTGCACATTATGTTCTTACTGTTTATCTGTTTCTCACATTTGGTTAAATCTTGACCTACATTGTAAATTTACATTCCTTCTTAGTAAGGTGCTCATTTTATAACTCCTTCTTTGAAACTTGAAGAATACTCACACCTGCTGAATAAAATACAAATGAGATGAGAGCTCCTACTGAGTCACAGTGGGCTAATGATCTGTTTGTCTCCGTAGCGTTGCCAGATCAGTTTGATCCCGGCCCAGACCTGTGGGATGAGGTTCTGGCATTACTGCAGCTGTGGCATAGGCCACAGATTCGGCTCAGATTTGATGCTTGGCCTAAGAACTTCCACATGCCTCAGAGGATGTGGTGGAAAAAGAAAAACCAATCAGCAAACGAACAAAAAATGGAGGTGAAAACTCGTGATGAAAGAAATGAATGTTTATGGACAAAAATACTTAGATGAGTGAGAAAAAATACTATATATGTGTGTTAAAGCACTTTCTTTAGAAACAATTCACTATATATATATGTATATATATATATATATGTATATTTATCTATGAAAGCCATCTTTCTCCCTAAGTATATGTGAGTTACGAATATTTCAAAGAAAAATTTGTTCAACATTCTAAGTATAATAAAAATTTGTCTTGTCACTTGGTCAAGGTGGATCTAATAATTTCACATTCTTGTAAAGATTCAAAGAATGTGGAATGGGGATGTTGATACACAGAATATGCTGGGAAATTGCCAATGGAGTGAATTTCTTAAGAACAAAATTTCCAGTTTCTCCTTGGACAAATTTGATCTTGGGAAGATTGGGGAAAATAGGAAGTCCTACATGACAGGATAATAAGGAGAAATTAAGGAATCAAATTAAAAGGGAAGAAAATAGGAATTTGTAAAGTGTTTTAAGATATGAAGATAATAAAGTAATCACTACAGTGCCAAATATATTCTAGTAGGGCAGCTAATAATTTTGAACATTAATATTGTAAAACTTCTCATACAAAGATAACAATGGTTTTCTTAATCAAATGATGTTTTAAATACCAAAATTTTAGGTTGAAATGAATTTTCTCATGTTCGTAGATAGATTTCCAGGGGAGAATATTTTAATATTAGATATTGTGAAAATCCATTTAAGAGAATTTTATGGTATGACTAATGATTAAAGTGACATTTTAAAGTATGAAGGGACTTATAAACATGAAGTACCATCATTATATGTGAATGATAAATTACAGTCAGCTTTCTAGATAATGATATGAACATTGGTAAAATTAGGAGTAAAATGTGAAACAAGAGATACTCTAAATCACAAAGAATAAGCTAAAAAATAAAAACTACAGTAATTTGAGTTTGGGGTAGCAAATATGAGCAGTAAATCCTGGAAATACACAGTTTCGTATAAGTTATCATAGCTTTAATGTAAAATCAAATCTTTGCTGTGAAACCAGGCCTGATAATTGTCTTCTGTACATACACAGATCTGATATAGTTTACTTCAACTAGGTTTCAAATCACAAAATCGGATTTGGTTAGGCAACTATTCCCATACTGAGCACTGGGCTTATGAATGTCTTACACATATGGGTATTTAATTGTGCATTATTATACTTCTGCTTCCATTACTCATAATGAGCACATCGTAAATGTGTTCTGTATTGATTATAACCATCTTTTCTGAAGTTAATACTATAGAGCAACTATATGATTTAAAGCCTCTCTGAACACAGGGAACTTTTTTCACAATCTCAGATCTTATTCCAAACCTCTTTCATCTATGTTTAATCTGCCATAACATAAAAAAAAATTGTGCAAGAAATAATATAATTATGAAAATAATAATAAAACCTAATTATGTTAACTCCTTTACTCATTATCTCACTTTATCCTCATAACAGAATTAGAAGGGAAGTACTCCTATTAACACACTCGTTGTCATGATCGTTATTGAATAATTAAATTAATGTAGACATGCACATGTAACATAAATTTACTGTGAATTTCAGAAAGTCTTAAGAATTCATTGGTGAAATCACCTGGTAATTTTCTATGTAAAAAAGTTTTTAATTATGAATTCCATTTTAAGACATGTAGGATTATATTTATTATATTTATTTTCTGTTTCTCCTTTTTTTATTCTCTATCCCTCCCTTCTAATTTTCTTGATTAAATTGCTAATGGTAGTTCAACTTTACTAATGTTACAAAGAGCAACTTTTTGTTCACAAGTTCATTGATCATCTCTACTGTTCTATTTTGTCTATTTCTGCTCTTTATTATTTCTTACTAAGGCTAAATTACTGTTTGTATTTGTTCATTTGTTTTCTTATTTGTTTGTTACTCAGTTTCTTAAGTTACAAACTGAAAGCAGCGGTTTAAATTCCAAGCGAGTGCTGTCATTCTATTTTTACTTTTTAAAAAAGGTTGGTAAAAATTATGTAACATGAGCTCTGCCTTTTCATTGAAGTTTTAAGTATACAGTACAATTCTGTTAACTATAGGCAAAATGTTGAATTGAAGATCTCGAGAAAAATTTTCATCTTTCATGACTGAAACTCTAGACCCATTGTATAGCAACTGCCCATTTCCTGCTCTGGCCTTGACCTGGGAAGCTATTTTCCTTTCTGCCTTTTTTCTTGGGGGGGTGGGGGTTGCTGCACCCATGACACAGGGAAGTTCCCAGGCCAGGGGGTGGAATTGGAGCTGCAGCTGCTGGCCCATGCCACAGCCACAGCAACACCAGATCCAAGCTGCATCTGCAAACTACACTGCAGCTCAGGACAACGCTGGATCCTTAACCCACTGAACGGGGCCAGGGATGGAATCCACATCTTCATGGGTATTAGTTGAGTTCATTACCACTGAGCCACAAAAGAAACACCTTCCTTTCTGCTTTAGGTCTACTTTTTGTTTGTGTGTTTTTTAATTTCAGTGAATATACTCTAAATAGTTTTAAATAAAATAGAATTGGAAGGGGAAGTTATCATGGCCCAACATACGTTTCATTTCCATAAATATTTAGTGTGCCTTTAAAAAAGTCAATTCTGTCATTTTTGGGTGCAGTTTACACACACACACACACAAACCCATTCATTTAAGTCAAGTTGGTTAATGTGTTATTCAAATCAAATCATCTGTGGATCTGCTTATTTTTGTTGGCTTGCTTAATCAGCTGTTGAGAGAGGGTTGCTAAATCCCCCAATATGTTAATGGTGGATATAAATTTATAATTGTGATAGGTTCTTGATAGATCAACAATTTTATCATTATGAAATATTCTTCTTTGCCAGTTATAATGCTTCTTGCTTTATTTTATTTATTTTATTTGTCTGCTATTATATGGCTTAAACCAGCATTTTTGTGGTTAGTATTTACAAGATATATTTTTCTACCCTTTTTTGTTGAATCTTTCTGTGGTTCTTATATATAAACAATTAATAATTGCTCTAATTTGCTCTGAATTTTTATTTATTTCATATCAATGTAATAAAACTACAGCTGAGTTTATGCATTTAACTATATTTCTATTTTTAAGCCCTCTGTTATATATATTTTTATTATTTTTCTTCCTTTTGCCTAATTTTGGACTTGCTGAAATATTAAAATTCCATTTTTCTTTTCTGTTAACTTGTTATGTCCATATTATTTTACTGTAATTTAATTGTTATTGAGGAGAGTTAAAATGATGAGGAATTATAGACATAAAAATAATTTTTTTGGCTAATTTTACAATACCACTAAAAACTTAGGATATAAGATGTCCCCATACATTTTGCAGTATTGTTATCATGCATTTTAATTATATGGATAATAAATTCCATTGACCATTGCTTTTATAATATAACAGATATTTATATTTACTCACATATTTAACTATTCTGGTATTCTTCATTTTCTCTTGAATTTTTCATCTTCATTCTTTCTTCTACCTAAAAATTGAATTTGTGGGTTTTTGTTTTGTTTTTCAGTGTAGGATTGCTGGTAAATAATTTCTTCAGTTTTGTTTTTTCCTGAAAGTGTTTTTATTTTATTTTTTTCTGAAGAAATTTCTCAATGGATATTGAATTTTTGTCTGCTGATTAATTTTTTTCATTGAAGACAGAATTCCATTCTCTTCTACATATTGTTCTTTCAGTTGACAAGTCATCTGTAGTTCTTGGCATTCATCCTTTTAAGACAATGTGCCCTCTTTCTTGGTTTAAGTATAAAATTTATTTCCTTCCCTCCTTCCTTCCTTCCTTCCTTCCTTTCTGTGTTTTCAGCAATTTTTTATGTTGTGGCTACTAGGTTTCTTCTAGGTAATAGTATCTTTTTGAGATTTGTTTTACTCCTTGAATTTGTACATTGATCTCTTTGTTAGTTTTGAAAATGTTTCCTCCACCATACATTTGACATCACTTCTTACCTATTCTCGCTCATCTCTTTTTGAGAGACCCATTATATGTGGTAGAATTTTCGAAGAGGTTCCATATTGCTTAGCTCCATTCTTATTCCTATCCTTCCATCTCTCTGTTTTCAATGGAGTCATGAATTTACATTCATTTTCATATTAATTTTCTATTGCTGCTTAACAAAGTAACACAAAGTTGGTCACTTAAAACAACACAAACTTATTGTATTAAATTTTCCATGGGGTTATGGGTATGGGTTAATTGGGTCCTCTGAGCAGGGTCTCGCAAGACCAAAATCAAAGTATTTGCCAAGGTTCCAGGAGCTACTGATCTTAATCCAATAAGAAAAATTGACCCAAGCTCTCCCTCTCTCTTTTTAATGCATTATTTTTCAGAGCAATTTTATGTTCACAACAAATTTCAAAGCAAAAGGTACAGAGATTCCAATAGACTCTTTGCCTCTACACATGCATAGTCTCCTCAATCATCAATATTCCTCACCAGAATTTTATATTTCTTATAGATGGAGAACCTATATATTGATTTATTATTACTACTCAAAGACCATAATTTATTTTAGGGTTAATTGTTGATTTTGTACATTTTAGAGTTTAGGCAAATGTAGAATGACATGTATCCACCATTAGTGTATCATACAGTAGTTTTACTACCCTTAAAATCATCTGATATCCTTTATACTGTGTTTATGGTTACCTCTTGTGAGGTATTTGATTGACAGCATTGGCCCTGAAATACAACAGGAGATCCAAAACTGCCATTCAGAACTCTCAATGTAGTTCTACAGCCTCCTGCCCAATGGAGTTTTAATGCATTTTAGGGGTTTTAGTCTTCCTTTTTGCAGCTCACATTCTTGTTGCTCCTACGCAACACCAGATTTCATCAAATGTCCAAAGGAGAAGCTAACTCTGTGTTTCTGGCCCTCAGGCTTTCCATTTTATTCTATCTGTCTCACACATTTGCTAAAATGTATTTTATTCTATCAGAATTTCTCTTTCTGGGCAAGACAGAAGTGAAATTTGTTTCCAAAAATGCTAAACAGCATACTCTTCCAGGGAAAAGGATTGGAAATTTAGCTGACAACCTTAGAAGGTTCCTTCCCTTTCTGGAATTATAATTTATTCAATTAGCAGTACTTCTGTATCTTTTTGTGGTTTTAGCAATATATGTCTTACTTTATATATTTGTTGTTGTTGTTGTAGGAGCATTGTTTCTATTTTCCATGCTGTATAGTAACTATGTACATGTTATTGGGGAGCTGAATCTAAGATAAAATTATTAACATTAAGCTAATATTGCTTAATTAGCACATTTAAATACTACCCTAACTTTAAAGCTGTAAGTGAAATAGATGCTACTATTATCTCAGTTTTACTGATAAGAAAGATGAGGCACAAAAAGTAAAGCCATTAGCACAAGATCATGTGGTTGGGAGTGATGGAACCAGGTTAGTTTTTAAGAAATATTCACTCTAGAGACTATAATCTAATCCCTTTTATAATTTTGAATCCCATATCTTAATATTTAACATTTCCACAGAATCTTATCTTTATTCTTTTTTTAGTTCTATTTATTTCTCAAGACCAAATTGACTCTATTGAGGGTTTACAAGCATAAGAGTAACTTACTTGTCTTATGTCAAACAATAAATTTATATATGCTCCCTTATGAAAACCTGCTAAAATGTCATTACAAGAGAAAATATATGTATTTATTCATAAGGATGAAAAAATATGAGAAAACAGAAAATTAATTTTTAGATATTAGCAGGTGAATAAGTAAGTACTAATTCACAAAGTGGGGAAAATTTAAATCTAATCCTTAAGAAAGAGAAAGCAACAAGAAGAAAGGCCATTTGCAGAGTACATATTTTGGTCATTGGAGACACTAGGTACCTCTAAATGTAGAGACAAAAACAGTACTTTCCATTTGTTTTGTTAGAGAACATACGTGTTTGGTAATTAGAATAACAACGTCAAATATTCATCTTATATATTACAAAATCAATGTGTAATTTATTTATACATAGTGAAAATTTAATAAATATCTTGTGTTGTAGGGGAGCAAATTCCCCATCCCAAAATGTCTCTTTGGCATGAAGACTATTTTAGGCTATTTTTTAAAGAAATAGAATATTCGAGTAATTTTTCTTTTTACTTCCCCTTTAACTACCTAAAGTTTTAGATACGGAAGCTGTACCAGAAAAAGAGCTGTCACCAAAGATAATTTTATTTTACGTGAGACTTTTCCACCTGACACAGCAAACATTTGTCTACAGAACATTTGTTTGTCTCATCTCCTTGTGAATTATCTTCCTCTTCTTTGAAGTACCAAACTACTACCCCATTCTCCTTTAGCTTGGTGTAGTAGTTACCTGACAGATTGTGGAACTCATATTCGTATATGTACTTAATAAGTTTTATTTTCTCCTACTGATCTATAGGCTGTCAATTTAATTATTAGACCAGCCAAGAGAACCCAGAAAGGTGGAGGAAAAATTTCGCTACCCAACAATTTCTGTTAGAATTTAGGCAAATACAAAAAACAGGTAAAAATGATTTATGAGCTGTATTCTCTGGGGATCAGGAATTTATAGGAAGAGCTGAACAGAAGATTTCTCTTTTTATTGCTTCTGTTATTAGCCTTATATTACCATTTGTCTTTTTAAACTCTTTACATGCCTTATGATTAAACATAAACATTAAATTAAAAATAATTTGATCTTCAGTCTGACATAACATTCTCTTTAGATTCTTTATAAATTCTCATTTAAAGGGCTTCTGTTTCGAAACTCCAGGTGCAATTACAATCAATGCATGTTCTTATTTGTTTTTTTTCTTAATTTTCTTGTAAAAAATGCAAAAGGATTGAATAACACAGTTCTTTCCAAAAAAAACTCCAAGTAATTTTAAAAGTCAGCAATTGATTTTATTTTAATTTAATTTAAATTCATTTATTTTATTTATTCATTTTATAAGAAATGAGAATCTTTTATTCGTGATATGGTCAGAAAGTTATATAGCATGATAATTTTTATACCTAAATGAAGAAAATGCTTCCCTTGGAATGTTTTTGTAAGTTACTGCAGTTTTTATTTGGACACTTGTTCATTGTAAGGAAAAAAAATATCTCACAAATTAACTCATAGAGGAATTTATTGGAAAGACTTGAGACATTGATGAATAGTGGTAGAAACAGAACAGATAAGCAGGGAAAAACCACGGGATATAACAGCAAATGCAGAGTGACTAAGAGGGTGAATTTTTGGCATTAGGTTTTGACTTATAAATGGA
This sequence comes from Catagonus wagneri, assembly GCA_004024745.2. NCBI lineage: Eukaryota > Metazoa > Chordata > Mammalia > Artiodactyla > Tayassuidae > Catagonus > Catagonus wagneri. Next base: position 4,516,867 of record PVHT021183608.1, read on the forward strand.
GTGTGTTGAATAAGCATGAAAGTAGTAACAGTCAGTATTTGTTTAAACGACACACATAATAGGCAGAACATCAAAACAGTGGTTAAACTTCAATCCCATGTTTTTTTTCTGTTTCCCAAGTGGCTATGACCCTATTCTTGAATAGTTCTTCTCTATGTAACCAGCTTTACTTCCTTTGACCCTTTTGCTGCTTCCCCGTAACTTTGGCTTGCATGTAATTCTGGCCCTCTGTATTGAAATTATATCTATATACTGAAATTCTTGTAGCATTTAATAATTCATTTTACTTTGATATTTAGACAATGCACTACATATTTTCAATTAAATAATTACTTTGAAAAATAATGTAAGCATTCACATAAAGATAATAAATGTTTTTAAATTGTTAAAATTATACACAGAAAGTCTGTTTTAATCTTATTGGCTATTTTTAAAATCTATAAAAACACATCAATCTTTAAATGTATTTAAATATATTTTTGTAAGTATCTATTCATAATATGGTGAATCTCATAGGTAAAAAGGAAATGAACAGTGGAAATTTCTGCAGAATGTATGTGGAAGGGATGGGAACCTTTGTATTACTGGCTTCATGCAGTTCCAGATATGAAATCTGTTTCAAAAATCCGTATTGAAATCTATTTTTAATGTGAAAAAGATTCACATTTTACTTGCATTTTCCATTAAAAGGGAAATAACTAAAACTCCTCTGTTTTGCAAGCATCATTTTATTTTGATCCTATAAATGTACAAAAAGACATAGGACAATACTGGTAACATGTATTTTGTTCTTCTACCCACCCATAATCATTTTGTCAATCAGAATTTTCCCCATAGACATCTGAAATTAATGCAGGGAAGAGCATTTACCAGTGATAATTTCCTTCACAGACATCATCCTACTGTATGTCTATTATTGCGTTATATTGTCAAATAATACATCATGTCACAAACCTATTTTCAAATTGTTGACAAATTGTTATTTTTTGGACAACCTCAGAAATTCTGTTGCCCAAAGAGATGACTATTAAAAAAAATCTGAAAATACCACATTTCAGACTGCCTTTTTTGGTGCAAAAGAACCATGACATTGTAGCTTGTGACAAGTGACCTGTGAACATTGGGATTGAAGTTTAACCACTGTTTTGATGTTCTGCCTATTATGTGTGTCGTTTAAACAAATACTGACTGTTACTACTTTCATGCTTATTCAACACACTCCATTTATAAGTCAAAACCTAATGCCAAAAATGCTCCAGATATGAATAGCACAATTGAATAAAAAGATAGCTTTTACTAAGATGATAAAAACAACTTTTCTACTATAAATACATACGACTTTTTTAAACCCCAGATGTTCATAACACTTATAAAGCAACCATAAAATAGTTTAAATATACTGCACAGAGTGGGAAAAATCACTGAGTTCTATCCTGAGAACTTTTAAGAAATATTAAGAACAGATTTATTTAAACGAAAAGCACTTAAAGACTAACATGTATGACTCAATGCACAGTAGCTGAAGACCATTGATCAAAGAAACTAAAACAACAAAGAACAAGAGAAAAATTTTATTCCTTTTTATCTGTCTTCTAGTTCAAGGGGAGTAGGAAAGAAATTTAAATTTGGTTGCTGCTTTTTAGACCTTGCCTTTTGGAAAATATATAGATTCTATTAGTTAAGTCCTTTGCAATATGGAAAAAAAATGTTCTTTCACCAGTTACAAATTAGGACACCTGTATTTCCTGTCATTGGTTATCTTGGTCAACTCGTCGGTTTGTTGACTGTGATTATTACCACTAATTATTTTCAATGGCAAAAGGACAATATTACAAAAATATAAACAGAGAAATATTACTAGGTCCGGCAATGTTTTTGTTAGTTCTGTTAGTAAGAATTTAGTTCTGCTGAGAACAAAGTAATAATCTCAGTCCCCAGTGAGCCTAAATTTGTGCAGGGATCTAAATTTCAAAGTAAAATATAGATCTGGGAGGAGTTTCCATCGTGGCCCAGATGGTTACAAGCCCAGCTAGTATCCATGCGGATGTGGGTTCCATCTTTGGACTTGCTCAGTGGATTAAGGATCCGGCATTACCACAAGCTGCAGCATAGGTTACTGATGTGGCTGGGATCTGGTGTTGCCGTACCTGTGGTGTAGGCCTCAGCTGTACCTCTATTTTGACCCCTGGCTTGAAACATATGCCATAGATGGGGCCAAAAAAGAAAAAATAAAAAAAGACCATCATTTCTTAAAATTATTCAGAATGTTGCCCCAAAAGATAAGGAAATAAAATATTTTAAATGAGGTTAAGAAATACGAATAACTATTGGTAAAGTTTATACATGTTTAACTAGAGCCACCAATAAAACATAGAAAGAATAAGAAAAGGCAACATGAACAAATAAAAACTGAGTGTTAACCAAAACTGATGATGAATCTAAAGAAAAAGAAAGTAATGCATACTAAGCAGGATAAAATAAAACTATGATGTAGACCTACTGCAGAAAAACTAAAGAATACTGAATTTAAAATAAATGCCAGTAAATAAATAGCAGTTAGTTGACTAGCACATCTGAAGACAGCAAAAGAAAAATTCAGAATTCAGTCCTGTACTCTCTTCAAAATTTGAGAAAAAATTGGCTATTTAACCTGAAGTTTGTGCACTAAAAATCGTCTTTCAAGAATTAAGGAAAAATAACATTTTCTATCAAAAACCGTGTTTACAACCATGAAAAATACATAAAGAAAACTTTTAGTGGACATACTTTCAAAACTGGTCCCTAAAAATCTAAGATGGGAGAAGGAATGCTGAGCAGACATGTATTACATGTAGTCCATCTGTGTAAAATGCTATCAAGGATAATGTCTAGTTTATAGAGTATAGAAAAGGACAGAATGAAAATTTGTGGGAAAAAGTTATGGAAATTAGAAGTGTGTTGATACAAAGATCCTAAGCTGTTATTTAGGAAAAGTCTTATGACATTAACTTCATATATTACCTTGCATAAATAGTAGTTTCTTTCTCTCGCTCTTTTTTTTTTTTTTTTTTTTTTTTTTTTAACATCTGCACCCGTGGCACATGGAAATTCCCAGGCTAGGGGTGGAATCAGAGCTGTTGCTGCAGGCTTATCCCACAGCTGCAGCAAAGCTGGATTTGAGCCACATCTGTGACCCATGCCACAGCTTGTAGAAAAGCAGGAATCTTAGCCCATTAAGAGAGGCCGAGGATCGAAACACTCATCCTCATGGACATTCGGATTCTTAAGCCACTGAGGCAGAACGGGAACTCCTAAAATGGTAAAGTTTTAATGATGATGTCTTTCAAATCAAAGAGAGTATGTAAAACCAGCAGGTTGGGGGGAAAGGAGAATTTTTTTTTTTTCTTTTTCAGGGCCACACCTGTGGTATATGGAAGTTTCCAGGCTAGGGGTCAAACTGAAGCTGCAACTGCTGGCCTTCACCCATAGCCACAGCAACACCAGATCCTTAACGCACTGAATGAGGCCAGGTATCTCACCCACATCCTCGTGGATACTAGTCAGGTTTGTAACCTGCTGAGCCACAACATGAACTCCCTTGAAGGAGAAATTTTAGTTTTTTTTTTTTTTAATTAAAGTGTAGTTGATTTACAATGTTTTATCAATTAGAGGAATTTTTAAATGATATTGAAGTTAACTGGAAAATGGTATCAAGGAACATAGAAGAAGCATACCAAAAGGAGAATAAATGAAAAGTGTGTATATGTATATAAAATATATCTAATGATCAAATAAAAAATATTAGACCTAATGTATTACTTAAAAAATAACAATTGTCAGATAGTGTTTTTTTAATGAGATTCATACTTTTTATGAGAGATTAACTTAAAACATAAAAAAAGATGGAAATAAAAAAGATAGAAAATAATAAAACAATAGCTAAAAGAATGCACTGTTTATATTATTCAAAATATAATTTCATGCAAAAAGCGTTAAGAATAAAGAGAGTTCAAAAAAAAAATGGAGTTCTCTTCACGGCCCAGCGGAAATGAATCTGAGTAGGAACCATGAGGTTGTGGGTTCGATCCCTAGCCTAGCTCAGTGGGTTAAGGATCCAGGGTGGCCATAAGCTGTGGCGTAAGTCACAGATGCATCTCGGATCTGGCATTGCTGGACCTCTGGCGTAGGCCAGCAGTACCAACTCTGATTGGACCCCTAGCCTGGGAACCTCTGTGTGTTGTAGGTACAGCCCTAAAAAGACAAAAGACAAAAAAAAAAAAAAAAAAAGAATAAAGTTCCCATATAATGAGAAAATATCATCTCCCATAAGTCAAAACCTTCATGCACCTAATAAATATTCACAAAATGTATAAAACAAAATCTGTTGAAACAACAGAAAAATATTTTAAAATAAGCCATTAAATCAGGCAATTTCAAAATGGCACTCAATTATTGATAGATCAAAGCACAACTAAAACATTAAAATTCTAGACAATTTAAACAACTTAATATATTTGAGAGGAGCACTTAAAACACACTGCCATCAAATCTAGTGAATTCATATCCTTCTGCAATATAAAAAGAACACTGAATAATTTTTCAATGATTATAGACTGGTAAAATTAATATAGTTACATGCCTGCCAGACAGACCATTTCTTTTTTTTTTTTTTTTGTCTTTTTAGGGCTGCACCCATGGCATATGGAAGTTCCTAGGCTAGGGGTCCAATCAGAGCTACAGCTGCTGACCTACAGCACTGCCACAGCAACACCAGATCTGAACCACCGAGTCTGCGACCTTCACCACAGCTCAGAGAAACGCCAGATCGTTTAAGCCACCAAGCAATGCCAGGGATCAAACTCATGTCCTCGTGGATCCTGGCTGGTCAGGTTTGTTACCACTGATCCACAAACAGGAATTCCAAAATCGTTTCATTTTAAATACACTATTATATTTCATACATCAAGTATTCAAAACCTTTTATTTCTCACAAGAAACAGGAGGAAGCCCTTTCTAAAAATCTTAATATGTACAAAAAGTCTTATGTCTTTTACATAACATTTAATAGATAAGTCAATCCAATTACAAGAGCTACACTAATTTTATTTTTTGAATTTTCTGAACATATAAGGCTAGGACTAGAAGACCATCTGATACCAAGTATGGTAATACGTAAAAAGAATATGCAAAATTTTTATCCATCCATGTTGATACCAAATGACTAAAAAATGTCTTTTACAATTCAAATCACACTTTAGGAAAAGAAAACAAACAGAGGCTAGTAAACCAAACTCTAATTTTCTGGCCCACTTGATTATAAAAGACTGAGACATTAAACTGTGCAAACCAGAGAAGAGCTGACACTACCTTAATTAAACTGATACTACTAGTGACGCCCTGATAGTATACTTGTCAGGGTATAAATTCTTATAACAACACATAAAAGTGGCAAACTTCCCCAAGGACCTAATGTAAGATCTTCTAGAGGGGATTAGTTTACACAAATTACTCCTGGGATGTTTCATTTAAATTACTTAGAGTCAGAGTGAACAGGGGCTAAGCTAAACCACCTGCTGCACAGGCAGAAGAAAAAAGGAGGCCTAGGAAACCTCATTGTACAACATTAGCCAGAAACTTAATTGTTGAGCAAATTTTTTTTACAATTTTTAGTATTATAATTTAAGAACTCTTCAGAGATAACATGGACATAACATCAGAAGGACATTTTTGCAATGATGAATAGCTTATAATAGAGAAAACTGTTGTTACTTGCATCTCATTGCAGAATTTGCATATTGAGAAAGGTTATACATGATGTCTAAGAAGTTCAGTTTTCAAGTACAATTTCAACATTGTTTTTCCAATTCTCTGTGAAACGAGGTCTAACCTTGCCACAGCAGAACATGTGTCAACCAAAATCATGAAGGCTTCTGAACTACCAAGACAGTGATTCTTATGAAACAAAGTGTTACTCTAACACTTGTCCCTCACTACTGAGGAGATGTGATGGCCCTGCTGATAGTGTGAAGACAGTGATCACCAGCATGCCAGTGAGAGGACGAAACACTCTGTCAGGCAACCGACTTTCAGACTACGGAAATCTATACTGAACAAAGCTGACAGCTGTGAAGAAGAATACTAAATTCTGGCAGCTTCCCTCTGAGCTAGCATGCTCATATCTTTGAAAGATGTGAACAGGGTCAGCGCTCTGCTGAGAGTTTACCTAAAGAAACATACTTTAGCAGGATCTAAGAGCTAGAAGACATAAAATATTAAATATTTTTATGTAACTGGGACTACGTGACATAATTTTAAAAAGATGCACTAGGCTCCATCTGTTCTTAGAACATGACCTCTCTTAGCTTTTAAAGTTGCCAGTAATGACCACTCTTTGGTGTGACTTCTCTTTAGCTAGTGCCTCCCAAAGACTTCTTTACAATTCATACTAGTGTACAGAAGCATCACCATAGCAACTGCCAATCATTAATAGAAATTATTTTCTAGAATTATTTAGTAAGCCCCATCCCAGACACCAAGTCCTATAATGGAGAAGAGAAAAAAGGTAAATCTAGAACACAATTGAGTCTTATTAGTAGGGCTCCCCTTTGTACAGGGTCCTCTTTCTCTTTTGCTGCATATGTCTGCTGCTTTTGTCCATCCATCTTTCTACTAAAGAGGAAAAGGTTAAGATAATATTGTTTAATAATTTCACAAAATTCTATGGAAATAGGTTCCTTTTAAACCATGTAGGCTCTTAAAACATATAGAGAACTTTAACCTCAATCTTCCCCCATAAAAATGTATGATAATAAAAACTGGAAAGAGCTGGAAAACTCCTTGAGCTTGGCAAGTAGAAGAGGATGTTAGTTAAGTATCATGGAACAAGTACTGGATTATGGATTTTGATCTGATAAGGAGAAACATCAGAACTCCCACCCATGAGTAGGACATCTCTGAGATCATCTCTACATTTCAGATGGCATAGAATCTTTCTGGTTATTCATTCTTTCCAAAGTTCATACTGAAATTTTACTCAAAGGTATATAGGAATGTATAAAATAATCCCTTATCTCAGTTGTTTCTTTTTTAAAAAATGCATCAAGTCCACTCAGTGTCTCCATTTTAATTAAATGGTGGCTTAAAGCCGAATAAAATAAACAGATCTCTCTCAAACTGAATAAAGTAAAAACTATCATCACATCTCTCCCACTACCCTGTTTGCTATTAATTTAGAGATGATTGAAGTCATCCAGCATAGACATCTCTCCATTTTCCTGCCCTCTTCCTTTTCACTTCTCTGTATCTTCATTGTCACTCTCATCTTTTCTCGTGTCTAACAAAGTATACCTTCCTTCAAAGTTATCTTTTCCACTTAAACCTTTCTTTCTTTATCCAACCTAACTGTGGTAAAATAATACCCTACAGGGATTTCGCTTGTGGTACAGCAGGTTAAAGATTGAGAATTTCCACATGCCATGGGTGCAACCAAAAAAATGATGATGATGGTGATGATATCTTACCAATTATATCCTTATATTTCACTTTAAATATTTATCTTTCTAATGTGTCCTTCCTTCTCAATCTTTACTTAAGATTGTGTCTTCTTCTTTTAGAAAAACAAAACCTAATTAACAAACAAAACATTTTTTTCTCATTTATTTTTCCACACTAGTATATTTAAAGCAATCTTTCTCCTTTTTTACACATAACTTCATCACCAGATACCACCAAAATATATCCCAAAGTGGCTGTTTCTTAGTACCACCATGACTACCAACCCAGCCCAAGTCGTCTTCCTCCCATTGGATTAAGAGTTACTCACTGGGCTCCCTTCTGTTGCCCTTTCCTCCCAATTCAGCATTATGAGAAAAGAAAATAACTGCCATATATCGCCATTCAGCAAATAGTTATCCTTTTAAAGCAAAAGTAATTAATTTCACCACTATGTTCAGAACTTTAATGGTTCCTCCCTCATATAACACCAAATTCTTAGAACAACATGATTTTATTCCCCATAACCTCTCTGATTCCATGTCTTATCTGTCTCTTACCAGAGACTGCACAGCACTGTGGCCTGGTACTGTTCCTTAGCATGTCTAGTGTGCTGTCACCCTGGCTAGCCTTAACTCTTTCATTAATCTTTTCTCTTAATATTACCAAGTTGGGTGGGCTCATTCAGTCTCTTTCTATCAGGAAAACAAAGCAGTCACCTTAAGTGAATTCATTTAAAATGTGAAACACTTTTCAAAGTCTAAATAATGAGAAAAAATTTGTATTGGGAGGCTCTGTTAAAGAATTAATTATATAAAATGTTTGGTAAATTTTAAGATTTGGGATTATAATAGCAGTTCAGATATAATTATACACTTCAGATTTTAGAACCACATAATTCAATCATTAATATTCACAGGACATAAGATATTTTTCTATTTATATCATGCACATTATTTCATACACATTTTACCAGTCATTTAGCTTTTTGAGAGTGACTTTTTTGGCAGTCATCTTTAGCAAACTAAAAAAATGTGAAGGTTCATCAGTTTTCAAAAGATCTATCAATAATCTTGTACTCAATTCGCTCGTTGTGGAAACTTCTCATTGATTTTCTTTTATTCGAGTATTAACAGATCAAACTGTCAGATTCTAAGCAGTCAATGAGCTTGAGTATGATTTAAAAACTATTCCAAAATCACCAAGTAAAATAATGAATACTTTTAAATGATTTGTTTGTTCACTTTACATATAGAATTGTATTTACAACACAAATCTGTGTGAAACCAACAAATATTTTGATACCATTAGAAAGAAAATGCCCTAAGCTAATAATGTCAAGAAAATTTTTAGAGGTCACTTCATTATTAAATGCTTATATATTATAATGACTTTTGTTAGAAGATTTGGATGACATTCTTTCCCCATAAAACTCAGTTTGTAAAGATTCTGATAGTAAATACTCCATAATGTAGAGTGATTATTTTATAAAAATAGATCAGTTTCACTTGGAAAATAGGGTTGGACCTTTTAGCTCTGAGTTCCACTTCTGTCACTTAGTACTATTAATAACATTTGTGTATAATAACTTGATATACAAAGTTATCACTTACCTCTGGCAAAACAGAAAACTTCAAACTGTTTGCATGTACTGAATAAATGATTTTATATCAGTGTGACTAAAATTATACCAGCAGGAATACTGACCATGGAATTTAACATGGAATTAGTGTATGGTAATGTGTTATTTGATTCAGATGTTTTTGAAGTGAAAGTCAGACCATAACTTAGAAAAAAGACAATGAGTAAAAGAAGAGTATCAGCAGTTGTTATTATCTAATTGATGAGTGCCAGACAAATATCCAACTGTCAAGAACTCACTTATTCTTGGAATAGCTGAGAAGAACTAGTTATTCTCAGTTATCTAGGTCTGCAGATAGGGGCAAAAGCAAAATGAAAAGATAAAATTCAAAGTACATACACATGGGTTTTAGAAATTTGTTAATTCTATTTATTGGACCTGAGTGCACTAATAAAAGAGCACAATATTGTATTATCCATATTTTGGTCTCCTATGGTAGGTAATTCCTATAGAGTGGATTGTGTCTGACAAATATTCTTCCCTAAGTGTTTTCAGGACATTAATAGACTTTGCCTAAAGCGACCATGTCTCTATAAATACAAGAAACAGTAAATTGTACAAAGCCTACAATTTTTTTTGCTGACTTGCAAGTTTCATTTTTTAATGATTTTTATTTTTTCCATTATAGTTGGTTTACAGTGTTCTGCCAGTTTTCTACTGTACAGCAAAGTGACCCAGTCACATCATCCTCCATCATGTTCCATCACGAGTGATGAGATAAACATCAGTGATGTGCTGTAAATCAGGATTTCATTGCTTATCTACTCCAAATGCAATAGTTTGCATCTATTAACCCTAAGTTCCCAGTCCATCCCACTCCTTCCCCCTCCCCCTTGGCAACCACAAGTCTGTTCTCCACATTCATGAGTTTCTTTTCTGTGGAAAGGTTCATTTGTGCCATATATTAGATTCTAGATATAAGTGATATCATATGTTTTTTGTCTTTTTCTTTCTGACTTCACTTAGTATGAGAGTCTCTAGTTCCATCCATGTTGCTGCAAATGGCATTATTTTGTTTCTTTTTATGGCTGAGTAGTATTCTATTATGTATATATAAACCACATCTTCTTAATCCATTCATCTGTCATTGGACATTTAGGTTGTTTCCATGTCTTGGCTATCGTGAATAGTGCTGCAATGAACATATGGGTGCATGTATCTTTTTCAAGGAAAGTTTTGTGCAGATATATCCCCAAGAATGGGATTTCTGGGTCATATGGTAGTTCTATATTGAGTTTTCTGAGATACTTCCATACTGTTTTCTATAATGGTTGTACCAATTTACATTCCCACCAACAGTGTAGGAGATTACCCTTTTCTCCATGCCCTTTCCTACCTTAACATAATAAAAGCCATTTATGACAAACCCACAGCAAACATAATACTCAGTGAAGAAAAGCTGAAAGCTTTTCTGGAAGAAGAAAAGAATGCCTATTCTCAGCATAGTATTGGAAGTCCTAACTACAACAAACAGACAAAGAAATAAAAATTATCCAAATTGGAAGAGAAGAGGTAAAACTGTCACTGTATGCAGATGATATGATACTATATAGAGAAAACCCTAAAGATTCCACACAAAAACTACTTGAACTGATCAGTGAATTCAGCAGAGTAGCAGGATACAAGATTAACATTCAGAAATTGATTTTATTTCTGTACACTTGCTTGCTAGTTTTGTTGTTCTAGGAATCGTTTTGGTGATGATGACGATGGAATCAAGCATGAAATAAATTTATTTTATTTATAAAACTTTGCATAGAGAAATGAGCATTAAAATTTCTTAATGGGGAAGTGAAATAGTGAGTTACTAAAATTTATTTATCTATATAATACTTTAAAAACAAAAGTATACTTTTTGGAGAGTTGTATTAAGGTTATTAAATTCCTGTTGTTCTGCCTATGTAGTTACTAAGCAGTAGTCTGAAAGATAAACTGGCTTCCTGTACTTCCATAAAAAATTGAACATGTTGGCCAATCACAGTGTATTCTAATCCTCTAGAAGATCTTTTTTTTTTCTTATTTTTGTTTTCTAGGGTATTGGTCCAACATTTACAGACACCGAGCTTTAAGTAAATATGAGTATATTTTTAGATGTAGAAAACTGAAGTGCCAAATAATGTTACGCTCTGCACATGTCCAGCCATCCTCTCTTTTAAGCATATGTTCATTAATAATACAAGCATTCCAAATCAGCTGTTTTTAAAGATGTAAATGAGGTAAGAGTAGCCTAGTTCTAATTTAAAAAAGAAAATACAGCCACCTCTTCTGAATGGTTGTATTGATGCAAAAATCACTATAGTAGCCATATTCCTAACAACTGTCAAATGGCATTAGGTATAAATCAAGTAAAATCTAATGGCTCCCCACTGGCTCATAAGCTAATTCAGGGGGAAGTTTTATGACCTCAATTTGAATTCCACTATTGTTTCTCTTATGTGTAATGATTAAGCCAAGATTGCCAAAAATTGTCCATCTTTCTTTAAAGAATGTCCTTGAAATACTCAAAATTACTTCAACACTAAGAATAAAGAATATATAGGTCATAGAATAATTCCCTACTTAACACAAAATTGCTTCCAAGTAATGAGCAGTAATGTTGAATTTAGTATATTCTTTATCTCAAATCCAGCCATTCAGAAAAAGTGAAAATGTTTCTTCCATTGAAAATAGCCACTTTGGGAATCTTCATTTCCTTAAATATATAGCATATTCCATTCCTTACTGAGAGAGAGAGACAGACGTAATTCTTCGATGTGACTTATTTAGAAATTTGGTAATCTCTTTTTTATTTGACATATTAAAAACTTCATAAAATGCATGTATTCACCCACCTAAGCACGAATCTGCTAAACTATTTTAGTTTCCAGTGTGTCTTCTTGTGATGACTCTTATTTTACATCATTAGTTTTAAGAAACTGTGACAAGGGAATCACTAAAATTAGTGGAAAAGTTGACAGAAATTCAAGTTTATGAATCAGACACCTGCCAAGAAAATGTATTTTTATCACATACAACAGAGAAACAATACGTATGTCTTAGGCTCTTTGGCACGTTAATGAAAATGGACTAATGTAGATATATACCGATAATATATAGTCCTAGCTCTATATTTTCTCCAGTTTGCTTCCAAGTATCCAGTCAAATCTAAATCTTTCCTCTGGCCATCCATATGGTCTAAGACAAAAACAATCCAGTGAGAAGAGGCAGAAGGTGAATAATATTGGTGAAACATACTGAAGCCAGAAGATGGCAGTAAGCAGTGGAAAGAGCATATGCTTTGAACACTGTTGGTCTGAGTTTGAGAACCATGCCTTTGAATAATTTTCATTATCACATTATAATTCCTAAAGCTTCCCACATTGAGGAGATTTTTAGAATCAAGATACTGAAGAAGATCTTTAGGATTATTTACTTAAAATGCTTAAACTCCTTTATTTATTCATTTTAAATATTTATTAAATAATATTGGCTTTCAATATCAACATGGAGGGCTCAAGATGTTAGACTCCATACTCAAAGTCAAGAGGTCCTTAGTAACATAGTAGTAAGATCTAGTGGTTCTGATATGACATCGAAGCTATTTTACATTTTCCTCACTACCACCTTTTTTTTTTTTTTTTTTTTTTTTTTTTTTTGTCTTTTCAGGGCCATACCCTTGGCATGTGGAGGTTCCCAGGCTAGAGGTAGAATCGGAACTGTAGCTGCCAGCCACAGCCACAGCCACAGCCACAGCCACAGCCACAGCAACACAAGATCCAAGTTGCTTCTGTGACCTACACCACAGCTCACAGCAATGCCAGATCCTTAACCCACTGAGCGACGCCAGCGATCAAACCCAAGTCCTCATAGATCCTAGTCAGGTTCGTTAACCACTGAGCCATGATGGGAACTCCTTACTACCACACTTCTCTATCTCCCTTTCTCTGCATATGGGACTCTATGGCTTATAAGAAATTATGAAGAATGTGGCATGAATACCAAAAGTGGGGTAAACAGTTGTCTATGAACTTCACTTGCAACCCTTCACTTAAACTTTAATGATCATCACTTGGCACCCTTCTCCAGCAAAAATTTCCTTTGATTTTAAAATACAGATTCTTCCACTGATTTCCCTGAGACCAACAAGAATGGTTCAACAACTGCACCCCTTGCAAACTGATAAAAGAACTTCTGCATAAGATAGATATGTTGATCAAGGATTGAAAATATTATAGAAAACATTGTAATTGAAAGCAGTAGCACATTTTGAAGAGAATATGTGAGCTTTACTTTCTCTGGGTTTATTGGATATTTTCAGCAGGGAATCAGGCAGGTGGATTAGTATTATTAGAAGAAATAAAAAGTTACCTGGTATAAGTTATTCTGTTGTGTGCCTTCATGGCTCAGATAAGATATAAGGGCACATCCAATAGCTTTCCCACTGGATCAAATTTTTGGAACTCCAAGAATGGCTGAAGAATATGGGACCACTATGGACTGAATTAAGGCCATTGGGTTATTGACTTGGTTTCGGTTTAGATTGGTCCAGAGATCTTTCATTGATTGGCCCAGGCAACAACACTGATTAGTAAAACATAGGCCTCAGTATTTTTGAAAGCTCCTTATATGATTACTTTGAAAAAGTGGAACCACTGATTAAGAGTAAATATTTGGAATCTTTTGGAATGACGGCGTAAGGAAATTGGTGGAGACTGTTTCCAGAACTTTTTTTAAATTAAAATATTGGAATTATAGAAAATATTTAAAGTCTCTGGAAATTGTCCAAAGGGCATACAGAAAATGGAAATGCATTCATTCATGAAAACTATGAAGTCTTAGAAGAACAAACTCTCTTCAGTGAGAGTTTATGGCTTTTGAGACACAATTCATTCCATTACCACCCCCCTATGTTACAAAATCTCTTTGCAGTCAAGAAAAGAACTCTCTTTCCTACCAGCCTCCAGTCTGGGGCTATGGTCTCATCCTGAAAGTGATGCTGACATTTCTCATTCTCCAACCCTTGACTCAGAACCATGTTGCAGAAAGTCTGTTTCAGGCAAGCATAGTTGATACGATTCAGTTTCTCTTCTGCCCAGTCCTAAACCATAAAGAAGTTTGTTTTGGACACAGCAGGCTGAGACTACTGGGGCCTCCATCCGCTTTGCCCCAGCTTGCTTAGGGTGGAGGTTCTATGCAGGGAGAGCAGCCAGGAAGACCAGGGGCTTCCACATCCTCATCAATGCCTTTTCATAAAGCAGAGGTGTCACTCTAAGAAAAGCAGTTCCCCCCCCAGCTACAGTGTAGCTGTGAGGTTTCTGCCCAGAGGGAAAGGTGTGGAAAAATGCCTTTGGACTGGATTGAATTTATTTGGAACAGAAAACGGAGAATTTTATTCCTAAAATCATTCTTGAAAACAGTGGGGTTTTATGAATAGCAATTAAGAGGAAGCAGGTAGCTCCATAAATGGACAAAATGGTAGAGCATCCAGAAGTTTAATAGAAAGAACTACAGAAAAAGACAGCCAGATAGCCAAGAGTTCTTCTAGGATAATAGTCAGCTCTGGGGGATGAGACCCCTGTATTCATGTGTAGAGTGTACTACCAGGGAGCAATCAGGGCAGCACATGGGATGGACTGAAAGGCACTCCCTAACCTGCACACAATCTTATCAACATGAGGTGGAAGTTTCTTTGGCACAAAGGGATTAAACATAACCTAATCAAACATAATAAACTACTCTGATCCAGAGATAACTGTAGGAAGCCAGGCTTTTTAAAGTATTAAAATAGTCCGCTCTGGAAGTCTGAAAGACTGTGTATCTCCATAGCTAGAGGGAATTTTTTTTTTTTTTTTCCCGCCGCACCTGCAACATATGGAAGTTCAGCCATACATAAGCACAGCCACTGTAGAAGCAACGCTGAGTAGTTATGTTGTGAGCCACATGGGAAGTCCAGGAGGGAATTTTCAAGACACTAGTCCTTGATTGAATGTGGTCCAATAAACAAATAAGACGTTTATGCTGACCCAAGGTAGATCCCTGGATAAAAAATTAAAAAAAGAGAAAAAAAAAAAAAACTCAAGGACATCAGAAGCTTTAAAATTCAGGGAAAATGTTTTGTGGAATTAGCACTATTTGGAAGGAGATGAACTGTGATAAATGTTTATGCTAAAAATGAAAGAGACATTTCAAATCAATAGCCGAGTCAACTTTAAGAAAGGAGATAAAGAAAAGCAAATGAAGTAAAAAGAAGGCGGAAGGAGGAGTTCCCGTTGTGGCTTAGCAGTTTAAGAACCCAACTAATATCCATGAGGATGAGTGTTTGATACCTGGCCTGGCTCAGTGGGTTAAGGATCTGAGGTGTAGGTGTAAGTTACAAGGTCACAGATGTGGCTTGGATCTGTTATTGCTGTGGCTGTGACCGTCAGCTGCAGGTCTACCTTGACCCCTAGCCTGGGAACTTCCATATGCCACAGGTGAGGCTCTAAAAAGCAAATAAATAAATAAGTTAATTAATTTTAAAGAAAGCAAACAGAAAAACATATGACCATCCTAATAAATGCATGAATAATTTTGACAGAATCTTACACACTTTCATTGTTAAAATGCTCAACAAACTAAGAGTGGAAGGGGACTTTTACAAAGTGATAAAGGTCATGTATGAAAACCCCACAAATAATGTTGTGATTAGAGGTGAGCATGAGTTTCTTCCCCTCCAAGATCAGAAATAAAATCAAGAAGTCTTCTCTTGGCATTTCTATTATAATATTGTACTGAAGGTCCTAGCATGGGTAATTGGGTAGGATAAATAAATAAATAAATAAATAAATAAGCAAGCATTGAAGTTGGAAAGGAAAAAAGCAAAAGAGTTTCTATTAGCAGATGACATAATCTTGTCACAGAAAATTCTAAATAGTCCATGAAAAATATTAGAAATAAGAAAAAATTTAGCAGGTTTGCAGAACACACTGTCAATAGACAAACATCAATCTCATTTCTATATACTAGCAATGAACCATCCAAAAACAAAATTAAGAAAATAATTCCATTTATAGTAGCACCAAAAAAGCCCGAAATACATAGGTATAAGTTTAACCAAGGAGGTGTAAAACTCTTAAAAACTACCAGGCATTATTGAAAGCTACTAAAGAAAATCTAATTAGAGTCATGTTTATATATCTTAATATTTTTAAGACAACAATACTCCTAAAATTGATCTATAGATTATGGGTTTTTTTTTTTTTTTCTTTTTAGAGCTGCACCCACAGCATATTGAGGTTTCCAGGCTAGAAGTCTAATTGGAGCTACAGCTGCCAGCCACAGCCACAGCAATGCAGGATCCTAGCCATATCTGCGGCCTACACCATAGCTCACAGCTACACTGGATCTTCAACTCCTTGAGCGAGGCCAGGTATCGAACCTGCAACCTCATGGTTCCTAGTCATATTCGTTTCTGCTGAGCCACGACAGGAACTCCTGATCATCAGATTAAATGCAAACATATATACACATAGAAACTTGCATACAAACGATTAAATCGTTATTCATAATAACCAAAATGGGAAAACAAAGCAAATGCCCATCAACTGATGAATGGATAAATAAAATGTATTATAGCCATATACTAAAATATTATTCAGCAATGAGAAGTACTGACATGTGCCTCAATTTGAATATATTAAGTGAAAGAAGGAATTTACTGAAGATTGCATAGTGCATGATTACATTTACTTAAAATTTCCAGATTAGGCAATTCTATAGGGATGTAAAGTAGATTAATGGTTTGACAGAACAAGGGAATTCATATTGTAGTAAAATGAGAAGTGACAGTTAATGGGTAAGTTTTCTTTGGGGAAGCATTTGAATATTTTTGAAATTAGATTGTGTTGATGGTTGCACAGCTCTACGAATATACCAAAATACATACAATTGGACACTTTAAATGGATTAATTGTATGCTATGTGAACTTTATTTCAATAAAATTGAGTAACAAATACATAGTGAAAAGAAGAAAGAAAAAAATGATCTTGATGTTTGGAAATATCCTTGTATTTATCTCATGTGCACTTTAAAAAAAAGCAGTGAGGAAGAATATTGGGAAGAAAAAAAATTGACTTTGACTCTCTGTGATATCAACTTTAAAAGATAAGGCAAGCTTTTTGGAGGGGTTTAGTTAGAATGCTTTATAATGGTAATATTTTGTACTTCCTCAGTCTCGATTTTCCCTAGAAGACTAGCAAAAATAACATATAAAGGATCTACTGTTCATGTAATGAAATTTTACTATTATTTCCATTCAAATATGAAAAATTAAGCATATTGACCATTTATTATTTTATTAAAATCACTCAAGTTTTCTACATTTATTACTAATGAAATTTATTACTAATAACTCTGTGGAGTTAAAGGTATTTAGCACTATTCACTGCATAGGATCCATTTGTCCTGTCCAAGAATGGACAGGATACCATCTTAGCCCTTATATTCATTTCCGTATTTGGATGCTATTTACCATCATTGTTACATCAAATGTGAAAAAAAACATTTCTCAGGGTTTTTTGGAGTTAGAGAAACTTGCTTGCCAATTACTTTCAATTTTGAAAACCTGCTGTTTCTTATAGCACCACTTACTTTATTCCCAAGAAAGGTTTTCCCACTTGTAAATGCCCAGCATAAGTGCCAATTATCTTCAACCCCTAAATTTCAGTTGCACCCCGTCCTCATTTACTAAGCCAAAACTACATGTGAAAATGTTTTGTGCAAACAGTAATATGAGTGGTATGGAACCAAAATTATGACGTTCATCATGGGGGAGTGAATGCTCGGTTAAGATCAAAGGTCAGAATTTCCATAATGATGTAGCCAGATGAAATGTGTTCCAGGATGCCTTTGGGAATCTAGTAACTTTGTCACACATTAATGCTTATTAGATGAAAATGAGTTTCACTGTCCAAATTAGCTCTTGAAAGCTGTTTCTCCTTTTAAGCTGATTGCTATCAAATATTAGCTGACTTTAATAGTATTTATTCAATAAATTTGATAATTACATTTTTATTAATTAAATACATTGAGTTAAATGCAAATATCACTATACCACAAGAGTAGATAAACAAAGTTTTTAAAGCATATACCTAAGGTTTTAAAAATAATTCAGTTTGGTAATCAAGAAATTGCATATATATATTACATGTGTGTTTATATGTGTATACATATGTATACTATATTTATAATATATATGTGTGCATGGCGTGTGTATTTGTATGTACACACATAAAACATTTAAAGCATAGTTTTTTCATCTAGTGTGACACAAATTCTTAAAGAGTTAGTTTGGGATTAATATATTAAATTTGAATGATTTGTGCAAGTATAACATAATGATTTAATGAACAAAACAAATGACCATGACTACATCTGATATGAAATCTTTTCCAGACTCACCAACCTTCATTAACTCTAATAAATTGAAACATTTACACTTGTGGTATAGAACTTCAAGTGATTTTGGAAATCTTCTTTTAGTGTGTCTAGTAGCTTGGTATTTTAATCATTTAGTAAGTATAAAATGACTTAATAACAAAAACATTTTTTAATCAGGCAATGCTTTATTTATACATATTAAAATATTATGTGATGATAAACACAAAGTTTATCCTATTGGGTAAAAGTAATGGTGGATCATGATAATTAGTTTTGTTTTACTAATCTGGAATGCTAAATCTATTCATTCTGAGATTTTCCCTAGAAACTTCAAAATAGGACCTCCTTGATTACTTCTAAACAATGACCTTTTTTAAAAAAATTCTAAAATAGTCAACTAATAAGGTGTAGATAATTTGAATTTATTTGGACTAATTTGGACTAAATTGTTTGGACTAAATAAAAGCAACCTGTGTGAAACTATCTCAAAACATTTACTTCACTAATTATTTCACTTGTCTGTCTCTCTGTTTCTACTAGCCCCTAAATTCTTTAAGAGCAGACAGAGTATCTAATTCATTTTTTATTCTTAAAAGTAAGCTAAGGTAGGCACTCAAATATTACTTTAAAGAATAAATGATGAAGGACAAAATAAAGCACACCACTCTACATTTAATATTTCAGCCAGTTTAAATTTAAGTACATTGGAGTTCCCATCTTAGCTCAGCAGGAAATCAATATGACTAGCATCCATAGGGACTCAGGTTCTCTCCCTAGCCTAGCTCACTGGGTTAAGAATCTGGCATTGCTGTGAGCTGTGGTAGGTCTCACAGTTGGAATCTGACATTGTGATTGTGGCATAGACCAGTGGCTACAACTCTGATTTGACCCCTAGGATCCTCCATATGCCACAGGCGTGGTTATAAAAAGAAAAAGAAATCAACACATTTGCAGATATTATATCTGTCTCTTAATATTGCTAAAAGTACCAACACAACTAAATTGGGAAAGGAGAGTCTCCAATAAATTGTGAAAGGAAAACTGGAGTTCAACATGCAGAAGGGTGAAACTGGACCCTTCCTTCTCTCATACCATATGCAAAAATAAACTCAAAAAGTATTAAAGACAAATGTAGAGACCTGAAATTATAAAACACTGGAATAAAAAGGGGGGGTGAACTGCTTGACATTGGTCTGGGCAATTATTTTTTAAGATTTGACCCCAAAGGCACAAGCAACAAAAACAAAAATAGTCAAGGAAGATTACCTTAAACTAAAAAGCTTCTGCAAAGCAAACAATCAACAGAATGAAAAAGCAGCCTATGGAATGGGAGAAAATATTTGCAAACCATACATCTGATAAGGAATTAGTATCCAAAATATATAAATAATTCAAATAAGTCTACAGCTTGTAAACAATATATTTAAAAATGGGTTAAGGATGTTGCTCAAATAAATAAATAAATAAATAAAAGAAACAAAAACAAAACACAAACACAAATGGCCAACAGGTAAAATGAAATGTTCTCAGGATTATCAGGGAAATGCAAATCAAAACTACAATGAGATATCACCTCTCACCTGTTAGGATGACTATTATCAAAAAGACAAGAAATAAGAGGTGCTAGTGAGGATGTGGAGAAAAGGTATACTTTGAACTCTGAGTACACTTTTGGAGCATTAGTTCACTGTTGGTAGACATGTAAATTAGTACAGTGATTATGGAAAACAGTATGGAGGCTTATCAAAAAGTTAAAAATAGAATTACCATATGATCCAGTAATTCCATTTTTGGGAAACTATCCAAAGGAAATGAAATTAGTATTTCAGAGAGATATCTGCACTCCCATGTTCATTGCAGCAGTCCTCACAATAGCCAAGGAAAGGGAGTTCCTGTTATGGTCAGTAGTTGGCGAGGATGGCGAACCCGACTGGCATCCATGAGGACGCAGGTTCGATCCCTGGCCTTGCTCTGTGGGTTAAGGATCCGGTGTTGCCGTGAGCTGTGGTGTAGGTCACAGATGCGGACTGGATCCTGCATGGCTGTGGCTCTGGCGTGGGTCAGCAGCTACAGCTACGAATGGACCCCCAGCCGGGAAACCTCTGTATGCCGTGGGTGCAGCCCTAAAAAAAGACAAAAAGGCCAAAAAAAAAAAAGTAGCCGAGGAGCCAAGATATGGAAACTAGTTAAGTGTCTATTGTTGGATAAATGGAGAAGTAAAAGTAAAATAAATGGAATATTATTTATTCTTAAAAAAAAGAAATCTTGCTATTTACAACAACCTGAAGGAACCTGGAGGACATTATGATAAGTGAAATAAGCCAGACACAGAAAGATAAATACTGCGGTATCTCAAGTATATTTGGAGTCTTAAATAAAAAGTTAAACTCATTGAAGCAGAGAGAAATTGGTGGTTGCCAGGGGCTGAGGGAGATAGGGAACCTGAGGGGAGATGTTGGCTAAAGGGTACAAAGTTTCAGTTATGTAAGATAAATAAGTTCTAGAAATTCAAATGTAAAATATAGTGACTATAATTAGTAATACCATATTATATACTTGAAATTGGCTGAAAGTATTTTCACTACACACACACACACACATACACACACACACACAGAAGTCACTTTGTGAGTCAGGGGATATACTAATTAGCTTGACTGTTGTAATCATTTCACAATATATGCAAATATTAAAATATCACATTGTACACTTTAAATATATATAATTTTTATTTGTCAATTATACTTCAATAAAACTTAAAAGGTAGGATGAAGACATCAACGCAATTAAACTAGCGCCATTATTTCTATAATGTATTCAGCTCACAAATTTGACATTATTGCATATTATCTTATATTCACAGAATACTTTGTCAAGTGGCCATTATAATAATGATTTCATAGTAATAAGAAAAACATATGCTAACCCTTTTAACTTGATTAAAATATGCTGAATCCATATTTGTTTAGAGATATTTTATCAAAGCTAACTTTTCTAACAGCTAAGTGTACTTCATGGCGATTGAAAATATTTTTCTTCACTTTGTGCCATGAGTGAAATGTATTTACAGAAATATATTGTCATGGATCTAATGGAAATAAGTAAACTATTTCAGCTCATATGTCACTTCTATTGACTATGACCAAATGTGTTGAATATGATAACATAAGATTCTGCCCCTCCTTCCATTTTATTAATTATGAAATGCTACCTTAATTTTTACTCAAAAATTATATTATTTCAATATCATTTTAATGTTTCCTGAAAGGAAGGAATTACGTGTTTTAAGTTTGAAAGGAGGAAGTCCGTCGTGTTCATTGTAGTCAAAGAAATATTCAACTCTAATGAGGATATGCATATAAAATTTCATTTTGAAAAAGAAAGAAAAATTATTTGAATTATAAATTATTTATAGATTTTAATTGCAGGCATTCGCAGTAAATACCAGGGTATAGTCAATTTTCTATCAGTATGATTTTTAATAGAAATTTCACTTTTTTCAATGAAACAGAATCCTTCAGATAAAAAACATGCTTTGATGCGTGCGGGCCTGGCAGAGCATGACTGCAATAATGCTGTTTTGCATTTGTTGCAGAGTGTGCCAAGGTTGACTCTGTCATTGGCAGCAATCTTACTATAATGTTTACTAATAGCTCTGTAGAGGAGCACTATTTCCATAGCAACAAATGAACAATACTGGAGAGATTAATCGCTTCTACATTATCAGTGTACAGTTTGCTGTAAAGCAATGTTTTGTAGTCTGATAATTGCAAGTCTAAGAATGATTGTACATTATGAGTTGATTAGCATAAACACTTAAGATGAAGAATGTCTCTGTTGAAATGGGGAAAGCGTTGCAAAATAGGCAGGACTATGTAATAAATATGGCCATGGTTGAAAGACTATGTGTAGAGCTATTAAATTGTAGCATTAGTCATACAATTTGACACTGGTCATTTGATATGGGCCTTTCATGAGGGTTCTTTACTGGCAAAACACACACATACATGCATACACAAAAACATATTACCTGATAAGAATGACATTAGAAATTTTAGTCAGCGATCCCTCATGAAATTATCTCTACAAATAAGCATAGATGTTCTCTGGAAAGTACAACATTGACTGTAAGTAGAAGCCATGTGAGGCCTGTATCCAGGCTTTCTTTTTACGAATACCTGTGTTTCATTTAAAAGTTATTTGAGTATAATAAAAGTTATTTTTCGTTTGAAAGTTATTTGATAGATTTAACTATCATGGATTGTCTCAGATTATTATACTCTCCAGATAATATCCTGGAACCATGTACTTTTACAGAAGAATGGATCCTAGTCCAAAACCTTGTGTCTAGTTGTCTCTTATAAGCAAAATGAATATTTTATATATACATAGGTACAAAAGGATTGGACCTTCTTAGTAATTACTCATTACTGATACAAAAAAGGCAATAGAATTAACTATTTCATTTATTAAACTGAGAGTTCCTTTGATAGTTCTATCATTTCATTGTTAAGAACAAACAGTTCCATAGGATGGATGTCTTATAAAATCAGAAGAAAAAATAATTTCACTTAAACCTGCTAAGTTTGGAACTGGTCTATGGGTTTGCTTATATTAGAATTGTGTTTTTGGAGTAAGAGTGGCAAAATAAATACTAAAGGGAAAGTATTAAAATGATTACTATATTTGTCATTGAGTAGTTTTGCAAATAATAGCTTACCATAAGCCACAGTCTCTCATTTTGGATATCATAACATTTCTAGTGTTTTACTATATTTGAATTATTTATTTTAAAGGAATAAAAGAATACAATATATAACAAGTGAAAAACATTCACTCCAGCTGTTCAGTAATCAGAATATCATTGACTGAACAATACTTGAAGATTTTCATTTGTGCTGAATATAATTAGTATATAGGGAGTACTGTCCAAATTGGACAGTAAATATTGCCCAAATGATCCCATTAAAATCACAGTTCTGAATGATTGTAAAGGAAACAACAACCACCAGTGCACCTCGGGACTATATAGTTAGCATCTTTGGAATGAACCCAGTAAATAAGATTTTTTTTTCCAATAACAGACCAGCTGTTCTTTCCATGGTTTCTCTAATAGCTTATTCCACATGCAGTGTGGATTAACTAGCACATTGATCAATTCCATTTACCCATGGCTGTTGTCACAGATTGTATTGAGGAGGCTCAATTGAATTTGTGGCACAAAATATCAAACAATCTGTATGTGAGGAATAGCAAAATTAAAATTGACTATTCTTTATTGATTTATTCTATGTATAGACTCTAGGTTGCTCTTCTTGCTTAAGATTTTATTCTATACCATAAGTGTATTCGTAAAAATGCATGCCAGATTATTTTATAAATAAAAGTGTTTTTCAAATTAACTTTATGATGTTAAATTTTATAGATGACTGTATTTATATTTGATTAAATTTCAAAAAACGGAATACCTAAGATGTTCCATGGATGTCTCTGGCAGTGCCAAGTAGTCTACAAATAAACGGATACCACCAGTACAGTTGCTGCCAAAAACCTTCTTGGAGATGATTAGTATCTCTTTGTAGATGTTTTAAATTTAGATTTTTCATATATCTTTATTAAGGCAGAGATTACATGTAGAAAGAATGGTGGAATATGTAGAACAGTGCAAGATTCTAGTAGTCATTAAATAATACAAAATTTTAAATCAATTTTATTTTTGTAATAAATGTTATTCACATATTACATGGTATCATATGTATTCTACTGTAGTAGGGAATATAATGTATGAATTTAGATAAAAGCCCCAAACCAAAATACTAAATCCAAGTACAAATCTCCAGATACTAAATTTGAATTACTTTTTCTTAAAATTGCTTTCGACCTTATCTTGGTGGAAATGATTTGTGACTGTGTGTGTGGTGTGTGTGTGTGTGTGTTTGTGTGTGTGTGTTGGAGTGAGCCGGGGAAGGTGATTGCTGCTGTCTGTGAAGAATAGTGTCTTATCCTGACTGGGGATATACACAGTAGGGCTATGAGTACATCTGCTTTTAGAAAGTGTAATACATGTATTCTAGATTTACCATAATGCTTTAAATTGGGAGTAATCTATTTACAAAACATTTTTGCTTTAGAATTCCTTAAAATTACAGCAATCCTAGTACATAGTAGAATTATAAAATCATCATACATATGGTATAAATATCTGAAAATTTACACAAGTACATATAAAAAGTCTGATTATGTAAAGTTGGATATTCTGCTTTTTTTTACTAAATTTTTTAGAGGAGAATTTTGTCAAGTCCTCAAAAATTTAAAGCGTAATTTTTAATAATTGACAAGTAATTATTCTTATCAATGTATTTTACTTATATGTCTACTCTATAGATTAATATTTCCTACTTTTGCTATTATAAAAAAGAAAACACTCTCTTAATGCATATAAATTATGTCTACTTATATTTCTAATTAATTGCTTAAGACTGTGTATTAGGTGTAGGGTTAATTTTTTTCTATGTGTGTAGCACATTTTTATTATTTTAAATTAAGACTGTATATCTTCAAGGAGTTTAAAGTCTAAAGAAAAACTGAAGATGGGACACAGGGTTTTCCTAATATGCCCTCTGAATAACATTCCTATTATCAACATCTCCCACCAGAGTGGTACATTTATTTCAATTGATGAACCTTCATTCACACACCACAATCATCTGAAATCCAGTTTACATTACAGTTGACTCTTAATGGTCTACATTCAGTGGATTTGAACAAAAGTATAGTGCCATATACCCTTGATTATGGTATCCTACAGAGTATTTTCACTGCCCTAAATATCCTCTTTGCTCTGCCTCTCCATCTCCTCACACTTCCGAACCTTGACAACGGCAGATCATTTTACTGTCTTCAACATTTGCCTCTCCCAGAATGCCATATATTTGGAATCATACAGTATAAAGCCTTTACAGATTGCCTTCTATCACTTAATAATATGCACTATGTAATCAACTGGTCTTACTAGCCACTATTAAAATTCATATTGAAGGAATCTCAATAATATAATTTTGTTCTTCAATTTGACACTCTAGAAATAATAAATCCCTTAAATTTGCATGCTAAATATTTTAAAGTCAAAAATATCAGATTTGGAGTTCGCATTGTGGCTCAGTAGGTTAAGGGCCCAACCTAGTCTTGGTGAAGATTGAGGTTCCATCCTTGGTCTCACTCAATGGGTTAAAGGATTCAGCTTTGCTGCAAGCTGTGGCATAGATCACAGATGCGCTTGGATCCAGTGTTGCTGTGGTACCAGCCTGCAGCTGCAGTTCTGATTTGACCCCTAGCCCGGGAACTTTCATATCCTTCAGTCACGGCTATAAAAAAATAAAGAAAAATATCAAATTTA
This sequence comes from Catagonus wagneri, assembly GCA_004024745.2. Classification (NCBI taxonomy): domain Eukaryota; kingdom Metazoa; phylum Chordata; class Mammalia; order Artiodactyla; family Tayassuidae; genus Catagonus; species Catagonus wagneri. The sequence continues at coordinate 4,542,772 of PVHT021183608.1, forward strand.
TAAATGAAGATAATATTTTTTATTTTTATTTATTTATTTTTTTTTGGTCTTTTTGCCTTTTATGTAGAGCTGCACCCGCGGCATATGGAGGTTCCCAGGCTAGGGGTCTAACAGGAGCTGTAGCCGCCGGCCTTCGCCACAGACACAGCAACACAGGATCCGAGCCGCGTCTGCAACCTACACCACAGCTCACGGCCACGCCGGATCCTTAACCCACTGAGCAAGGCCAGGGATCGAACCCGCAACCTCATAGTTCTTAGTCGGATTCGTTAACCACTGAGCCACAAAGGGAACTCCAAGATAATATTTTTTAAATCTGCATGTATAATTTACACATTTTCAATTGTGAACTCAACAAAAGCCATCCATGAGCTCAAACTGGCTTTTAATATTTTTTCCTTGATTACTATTCAGCTGTTGAGGAAAAATCGTTTAAGAAATAGTTGTTCGTGGATTTCCATCCTTGAATATATTTCAGCACATAGAAATTCAAGTTAAGGCTCTCCATCACCTTATATTTAGCTTCTTTAAATTTATGTGGAAAACTAGAAATAAAGTCTGATCTTCCCAAACTACAATTGTATGAATCTATTCATTCTCAGCAGATGGGATTTAAATGCTTTAACCAAACAAGTACTTTAGCCATTTTGTACACAAAAAGTACTTTCATTAGTAGGCATTTTGGGGGCTGGCTGTTGGATTGTTTCTCTAGAGAGACTAATGTGAGAAAGAAGAGAGGAGGAGCAGATCAGGAAAAAAGAGAAGAATGTATTTAAAAAGTAATTCAGGGCAGAGCAGAATTGAGAGCTCTAAAAGGGAGGGGAAAAAACAAGTCGACAACACTGTTGTACCACTGCTTTTTCCTGAAACCAAGTTAACTTGAAAAGAGGAGACAATATTTCTTATTTACAATAGAAGTTACTTTGGTATTTAACAAATTTACTACATTTAAAAAGTGTATTCTCTGATGGGCTGGATGTTAGACGTTTTGATTTAACCTCAGGGTAATTTGTGTTGTTTAGAGATCCAAGAAAACACGTTTTAGTTATTATAATAGTTAAATTTCCTGAATACAATGTCAGTTACATGTTTTAGTTATTATAATAGTTAAATTTCCTGAATACAATGTCAGTTTAAAATTCTCACTAGTTTTATTCTGTAGCATTTATCATCGTGAAGCTGATTTGCCTCAGAATATGAATTAAAACTACTTCATGAGATAGTATGTGATCTGGTATCAATCAATCAAAGAGTCTGTTATTGTTTACTCATAACAGTTTAACACCCTTATGATCTAGTATCTGTAGTTTATTATTCACAATGTAAATAATTTCTTACCAAACCAATACTACTATTATTTTAGCTTAATTTTACATTTAAATAAATAGGATATTTAAACTATGTCCCACTGTTCAAATTTGTTTCATTTTTACTTTTATTAGTAGAGTAAAATTTTTTGTGTGTACTTGAAATCAGAGCATACTTGAGCATAAAATGACAAAATTAAATAATTGAAAAAGGAAAGCATAGAAGGACATCTTTGGAATTTGGGGGTTAATTATTCAGCTTGAAGATCTGGAGATTTGCTGGCATGTGTGATCCAGGATTAGTCTTCCAGACCTCTGTCACTGAATTCTATCACATAGAGAACACACTGAGCAAGACAGCACATTCTAGTTTGATATAGTCTGACATAATTTGTCTATTCCTATTACAGTCAAATTCTTTCTCCACTTATCGTGTCATCTTTAGTGGTAAGCACCTTATCCATCTTTAGAAAATATTTCTGACCAACATATTTACTGATGCAAAATAGCCCAACCTTTTTTGTTTTGTTTTGTTTTGCTTTTAGGGCCATGAGTGAGACATATGGAAGGTCCCAGGCTAGGGGTCGAATCATAGCCATAGCTGCCAGGCTACACCACAGTCACAACAACGTGGGATCTGAGCTGTATCTGCAACATACACCACAGCTCACAGAACTCTGGATCCTTAACCCACTGAGTGAGGCCAGGGATCAAACCTGCATCCTCATGTATACCAGTCAGATTTGTTTCCACTGCATGACAATGGAAATTCTCTGCCCAACTTTTTAAAGAAAATGTCAATATGTATTGGATAATCTTTATTTAGGGTGATCTATTTTCTCCAACACTATTATTAAAAAGAAAAAAATACCATTCTAATAGTTCTAATGTGATTAAAAATATTTAAGTGAACCCATGTTTGACAAAGTTTTAAAAATTAAATAAAATTTGAATAAAGCCCAGAATTAAAACCACACACCTACAGTCAACTAATCTATGACAGAGGAGGCAAGACTATACATGAAGAAAAGACAGTTCCTTCAATAAGTGGTGCTGGGAAAACTGGACAGCCGCATGTAAAAAAGTGAAATTAGAACACTTCCTAACGCCATACACAAAAATAAACTCAAAATGGATTAAAGATCTAGATATAAGACCAGGTACTATAAAAGTCTTAGAGGAAAACACATGCCGAACATTCTCCAACATAAATGACAGCAACATCTTCTCAGATCCACCTGTTAGAGTAATGACAATAAAAACAAAAATAACAAGTGGGAGTTAATTAAACTTAAAAGTTTATGCACAGCAAAGGAAACCCTAAACAAACAAAAGGACAATCCACAGAATGGGAGAAAATATTTGCAAATGAATCAACCGACAAGGGATTAATCTCCAAAGTTTATAAACACCTTCTGCAGCTCAATACCAAAAAAATTAAAATAAATAAATAAATAAATAAATAAATGGACAGAAGATCTAAACAGACAATTCTCCAAAAAAGACATACAGGTGGCCAAAAAACACGTAAAAAGACATTCAACATCACTCATTATTAGAGAAATGCAAATCAAAACCACTATGAGGTACCAGAATGGCCATCATCAAAAAGCCTACAAACAATAAGTGCTGGAGAGGGTGTGGAGAAAAAGGAACCCTATTACACCATTGATGGGAATTAAATTGCTGCAACCACTGTGAAAAACAGTATGGAGATTCCTCAGAAAACTGAAAATGGAATTACCATTTGATCCAGCAATCCCACTCCTAGGCATCTACCCAGAGAAAACCATGACTTGAAAGGACACATGTACTCCAGTGTTCATTGCAGCACTATGTGCAATAGCCAAGACATGCAAACAACCTAAATGTTCATAGACAGAGGAGTGGATAAAGAAGAAGTGGTACATATACACAATGGAATATTACTCAGCTGTTAAAAGGAAAGAAATAACAGCATTTGCAATAACATGGTTGGGCCTAAAAATCATTATGCTGAGTGAAGTCAGTCAGACAATGAGACACCAACATCAAATGCTTTCACTTACATGTGGAATCTAAAAATAATGAACTTCTTTGCAGAACAGATACTGACTCACAGACTTTGAAACACTCACGGTTTTCAAATGAGACAGTTTGGGGGTGGAGGGATGCACTGAGGGTTTGAGATGAAAATTCTGTAAAATTTGGTTGTGATGATTGTTGTACAAAATAAATGTAATAAAATTCATTGAGTAATTAAAAAAGTAAAGATGTAGATGTAGATTTAAAAAAAATTAAATAAAATTTGGAAACAAGGGTAATATTAGCCAGCACATCACTTTGAGACACGGTCTTCTCTTTTATCAATTCTGGCATCCAAAATTACCTATTTTTGTTTAATTTTATACTTTTCATGGTGATATCATGTCAAGATAATAATGAAATGAATATCCATGAAACCTACATCTCACTTACGAAATAAAATATCACTACTAAATCAAAGACCTCTGTGTACTCCCGGTAGATTCCATAGTCGTTCTTCCCCATATGGAACCATGTATCCTATTGTTTTCTGTAGTCTTTTCAAAAGTAGATTTACATACTTCAAAGTGTACTAAAGATGTCGTACACACACACACACACACACACACACACACACACACACACACACACACACACACAGGTGTTTGAATCTGAGCCCTAGCTGCAACCTATGCCACAGCTGCAAATTCAGGAAACTTTAAGTCACTGTACCAGCTGGGGATCAAGTCCATGCTCCACAGAGACCCAGGTCCAGTTAGATTCTTAACCCACTCCACCATAGTGGGAACACTGATGTATTTTTAGTTTTGATTTATTTTTTTTTTTTTGGCTGTTCCTGTGACATATGCAATTTCCCTGCCCAGGAATGGAACTCGTGCCACATCGGGGAACCTAGCCACAGCAATGACAACACCAGATTCTTAACTCACTGAGTCACCGGGGAACTCCACATTTTGATTTTTTAAGATTGTATATTATAAATAAAGTTATATTGTGCTTGTGACTTGCTTTGTTCAGTATTCTGTTTTTCAGTTTTACCTACTCTGATGTGTGTGTGTACATTTCTTCTGTTTATTCTCGCTACTATATAACATTAGATTGTGCACATACAAATAATTGATTTTTCTACTCAATTGTTCATTGAAATCTTTTCCTGTTGCTCTGTGTTATTTGTTGCTATTATGATGGTATTGTAAACATATATAGCTACATAAAGATCTACTGGTGCAAATTTTCAAATGTTCCTTTGGAGCATATTTATGAGAGGGTTGTTTGTTTTCTCACAAATTCAAAGGAGTTGTGTATAAACTCTTTTAGTTCTTCATAAACTGTATATATTGCACATATCTTCTCCCAGTTTAGATATACTTTTGCTTTATATGTGGTGTCTTCCATTAAGAGAAATTTGTGATTTCAATGTATTTAAATGTATCAGTCTTTTCACTTGTGGTAAATGACATCTGGTCTTAAGAACCACATCCCTTCATCCAAGGTTATAAATATATACATCTATGTTTACTTTTGATTTTGAAGTTATTTTAAATTTGAGTTCTTAATCCATTTGGAATTGATGTTCATGAAAGTTATCAGTTAAGACTCCATTACAATATATTTTTAAATTTAAATAACTTTTTGCAGACCATTTGCTGATTAGGTTGTTTCCCTAGTGATTCTCCATGTCATCTCTGTCAGGGTGCAGGTTCCTCCACCTGTGAAAATTTGTCCTAGGCTCTGTGCTCTTCCACTCTGTCTATTCTTCTGCCCAAAACTCACAGGTTAATTACCATTCCTTTCTAAAACTTCTTAATAATTAAAAATATAAGACTCTACAATATTATTCTTCAGGAGTGTCTTGGCTGTTTTGCTCTTGAGTTTTTTGTCTTTCTTTGAACTTATTTTTGGGATTTTTATTGCAATTGAGTTAAATATGTAGATCAATTTGGAGGATTTCCTTATACAATATTAAGTTTACTTAATATCTATTTTGTGAAAATATGTTTAGGTATTTTTAAAGTCTTACATAATGAATTTTTATGTAAAGATCTTAAAATCTTCTATTACACTTTATTGCAGATATTTATTACTAGTTAAAAAAATTGTACCAGTAAAATTATATAGTCTCTCTTTACAAAACTATCATTAATATTTGAACAGCTTACAATGTTTCTATACTACTTTTATAACCATTTATATTATATAAATAATTACTAATTTTTTGAACCTTTAAGAGTTTTTTGGTGTATTGTTTATATAAGATCTTTTCGTCAGTAAACAGAGACTGTATGACTTCTTTTTTCCCAATTCAGATGATTGTGCCTGCCGAATTGATCTGGCTAAGGCTTCCTAGATGTCTGAGATAAGAGTGGACACCCTTTTCTTGTTCCTTATCTTCAAGGGAAAGTGTTTAACCTTTAACCACTGAGCATATTCTTAGCTATGGGTTTCTCATATGTGGCCATTACAGTGTTGAGTTACCCAAGTTATTAAGAGTTTTGATCATTAAAGGATCTAGAATGTTGTTAAATGTTTTTTCTGCAACTAATAAGAGAATCGTATCATTTTTACCTTTCATTTTATTAATGTGCTGTATCATAGTTACTGATTTTGTGTGTATTAAACCATTCTTGTAACCAGGGATGAATCTTGTTAAATTGTGGTTTATGAGCCTTTTAACTGAATTTGATTTGATAATATTTGGTTAAGAATTTTTGCATCTTTATTCATCAAGGGTGTTGGTCTATAGTTTTCTTTTCTTCTACTATCCTTATCTGGTTTGGTGTCAGGGTACTTCTGACCTCAAAATGAGTTTGGGTTGCATTCCCCCTTCTTCAGTATTTTAGAAGAATTTTATAAGTATTGATATTGATTATTTAAATATTTGGTAAAATCACCAGGGAGACCATTTAGTCCTGGGAGGTTTCTGATTCCTCTTTCATCTGCTTATGTGTTATTGGTTGGTTCAGATTTTATATTTCTTCATGACTGTCATATAAGTTGTATGTTTATATGAATTTATCATTTTTTTTCTAGGTTATCTAATTTTATAGATATATATTTTTACACTGTTCACTTTCAGGCTATGGGTGGTCCTTAATGCTAAAGCAAGTCTCCTGTATGCAATCTACTTTTGGTTCATGTTCCTTTATCCATTCAGGCACTTTTTATATTTTTATTGGAAAATTTTGTTTTCCTAAATTTAAACTAATTATTGACAGTTAAAGACTTACTATTGCCATTTCCTTAGTTGCTTTCTGACTGATTTTTTAGTTATCTTACTTTTTCTTCTTACGTTGTCCTTTTATTTATTTTTTGTAGTGATATGGTTTAATCATTTATTTTTTACATTTGTATATTTATAATAGTTTTTTTCTTTGTGGTTACCATGAGACTTACATAAAATAGCTTATAGATATAACAGACAGTTTAAGCTGAAAACAACTCATCTTCAATTGTGCACAAAAACTATACTTTTTACTTTTCCTTCCCCTACATTTTATGCTATTGATGTCACACATTATGTATTTTTATATTGTGCATCCATTAAAAATTACTGTAGCTATAGTTATTTTTAATATTGTTTTTTAACTTTTATACTAGAGATAAAAGTAATTATGTACCACCATTACACTGACAACAAAATATCTGAAGGGAAGTTTAAGAAAATAGTCTCATTTATAATAACATCAAAGCAGTAAAATACCTAGAAATAAATTTTGTTAAGGGATTTAAAGAGCTATACACTGAAAATTATGTGACACTAATGAAAGCAATTGAAGATGATATAAATAAATGGAAATGTATCCCATGTTTTTGAATTGGAAGAATTAATAGTGTTAAAATGTTCATACTACACAAGGCTATCTGTAGATTCAGTGGAATCTCTGTCAAATTTCCTGTGACCTTTTTCACAGCAAAGAAAAAAAAAAAAGCAGTCCTGAAAATCATATAGAATACGAAAGACTCTGGATAGCCAAAATAATCTTGAGAAAGATAAACAAAACTGGAGGCTTTTCCTGATTTCAAACTCTATTTCAAAGATATAAGGAGGAAACCTACAGAATGAGAGAAAATGCTTGAAACCACATATTAGATAAGAGGTTAATATCCAACATATATAAGGAACTCATACAACTCAATAGAAAAATAAATAGTCCAATTAAATGCTGGGTGGAGGAAGTAAGTAGGCTTTTTTTCCCCCCAAAGAAGATATACAAATGGCCAATATGTACTGTAAATATGCACAGCATCAAGAATCATCAGGGAAATGCAAATCAAAGCCACAATGAGATGTAATTTCATACATGTTAGAATGGCTATCATGCAAAAGCCAACAATTAACAAGTGCTGGGGAGGATGTGGAGAAAAGGATACCCTAGGGCACTACTGGTGGAAATGTAAATTGGTGCAGCTATTATGGAACAGTATAGAGATCCTTCAAAAATTTAAAAATTACTAGTATATGATCTACCAATCCCACTTCTGGGCTTGTGTCCAAAGAAAATGAAAACACTGTCTTGAAGAGAGATTATCATCTCCAAGTTCATTGTTGATAAGCCCTGTACTTAGAGGTAGCTTTCTTCTGGTTAGTCAGAGTAAAGTTTACTGTACCAAAGAAATAATTTAATAGTATCTTAGGGAATGTGGTCAAGTTAATGAGGTTTGAATTTGCTTAATATAAAGCCATTGCAGAATTTGGGCACAGATAATTTACATTATGCCATCTTTCATAAACAATATAATGAATCTGGATCAAAATCGCAATATTTTAAGTTTATTAAACTCAAGGAGTTCATACACTTCTATAAACTTTGTCATATTGAAATGCATGGCCAACTTAATATGGAATTAAAGACATCTTGTCAAATTCATTTACCATCACTAATGATGGAAAGCAAAAATATGTCATGGCACTTGCTTTATTCAATCTACTTTTCATATCAGTGATGACTTGTGTAACTGATAATGTGACACTTAACACAAAGTGGTATTTGTAATCACTAGGATGTTCATTTACCTTCATTAACTGACAATGTCCCAACATTGAAGGCGGCATCCATGCTCCAATATTATATGACAGCTGTAGCAGTCTGTGTAGAATTAAATTCTTTTAAAAAACAAAAAAAATTTGGAGGCAGTAATTTTGTGCTTTCCAGGGAAAATGAAGGTTTTCATCATATTAAAGAAGTTCAGAAGTTACCCTGGATTGCAGTGGGTTAAGGATCCAGCATGGTCCCTGCAGTGGCTCAGGTCGCTGTTGTGGCCTGGGTTTGACATCTGGCCTTGGGAACTTCTACCTGCCACAGGCACAGCCCAAAATAAGCTGGCAGCTACAGCTCCAGTTCAACTCCTAGCCCAGGAATTTCCATATTATAGGTGTAACCCTAAAAACAAGCAAACAAACAAACAAAACAAACAAACAAAAAAAAACACGCCTGAATTTGAACCCAAGATTTGTTAAGTCCCCTTTTTTTGTTATTTTTTTAAAATATTGTTCTATATTATGATAGTTACCAAAGCAAACATTGTAACTCTATTCAACCCATGGTATGTGTGATATGTTTTGCACATACCAGAATGAAACTTGGTATAGTGGAAAATATACTGCCTTTGCCATCTGATGACTAGGGGTTACTTTCCCATGCTTAATGTTACTAACCTGTAATCATGAATAAAATAATTTAAATTTAGATATGCAATTGTTCATTTGCAATCAGAACATGATAATTAATACATTGGAACATTGTGCAGATTAAATGTAAGAACACACACCATTTTAACATCACAAAAATCCTCTGATGAACCTCTAACAGAGACTGGCATTGTGAAAATAAAGGTTGATTGTTTTAAATCTGCTAAGGAAGGATGAAAGGAGGTAAATCTTGCCTTGTTGACCAGAATGAAAGGGATGCTTTCCATAAGGAGTGACAAGTTAAAACTGGGTTCTAGATTGCAGGCAATGGAAAGCTAGATACCACCTCAGCAATCGAAAGCAATAATGGCCCTCCCATGCTAGTGGATAAGAAATGACAATCAGTACTGTTATGAAATTGCAAGCTCCTTAGAAAGGTACACATAAAAAGCTCAGATCACAGGTCAGGGTTACTGGGTGTATTCATTTCTACGTATGAAGCATAGAAAATGAAGAAAACCATGAATGTTAACGTTATAAACTTTACAGGTGATAATTACATAAAATTAATTAGTACAAGTTCATAATGACACCTGGTGTTTTATGGATATTTTTGTATGTCAACAATTATGATACTTTTGTGATATTCTTGCAGAGATAGTTGTGTCAAGGCAGTTTAGAACTCTAGATTTTAAAATCAAAAATAAAGGAGAGAAAGCTTTATTCCTTCTCAGCCTTCAGGTCTTGATACCAGTTAAGCTATTCATAGATTTGCCTAAGGAATGTCCCCTACTGCAATGCTCCTTGTGTTGTTAACTCTAAAGCTCTGAATTTAATGTTACATAAAGTATCTATTTTCTCACAGTTCTCTGAATGAGATTTTGGATCTGGGGCTTTCTGCCACATCTAATGCTCTCTATGAAGAAGCAAAATTTCATGCAGTCACACGAAGACATATATCCTCCACTGTAAATCTTTTTTATTGAAATTATTTATTATTCCTTAGTCATACTTTGCTTGTCCTCATCTTGAATTTTCTCTATCTACTTCATTATTTCAGTTTTCTTAATTGTGCTTAATATAGTGGTTATTGCAAAATTCTTAAACATTTTTATTCATTATTTTTAATTTCAAGAAAGATTGGGGGCAAGTATTAACTGGAGTCCTCTGAAGGTCACTCACTGTTGGATACCATTGAAACTGCTGAAGCTTGCAGTAAACAAATTTGGCACATGTGCAAAATGTAACCACGAAGTGATGGCTTAATTATTACCCGCACCTGATTTTGCTCATTAAACTAAGTCACAGTCCCTAATAAAAGGCATGTGAGCTAAAGCCTAGGCGCCTTTGTCCCGCTGGACGGAGTGCCTCCTGGCCCCCCCACTTTCAAAATGGAAAAGAGTCTTGTGTGTTTTATTATACCACGCCGTCCCTCTTCCAGGATTCCTCACTTCCCTGCAGCGCTGGACGCAGCAACTCACAGACACTGAAATGGATATTTATTTGAGGAAACACTCTATGAAAATGGAAAAATGGAGAAGGTGCTGATAGGTTACAAGCTTTGGTGATAATGCAGGTCTGACTTCTGTGAATAAGACAAGCAAGGAAGAAGGGCTTTTACCAAAGTGTACTTTGAAGATAGTTTCGGCAGAGTCAGTGGCATCTTCAAGGCAGAATTAACCATTAGAAACTCATTTCTCTCAGGAACCAACCTACCTTAGTATCCTTGTCATATTCGGTCCTTGGCCTCTGGAAGAAAACAGTGATGGATTTTCAGCAAAGCAGCTAAGGAGGACAATTATGCTCCTGAAATAGATCTGAAAGATTTTCTTTCTTTTTCTCTTTCTTTCCCCCTTTCTTTCTTTCTTTCTTTCTTTCTTTCTTTCTTTCTTTCTTTCTTTCTTTCTTTCTCCCTTTCTTCCTTTCTCCCTTCCTTCCCTTCCTCCCTTCCTTCCTTCCTTCTCTGTGTGTTCAGCAGAGGAATCCTTGATATAAACAAGGGCAACTAAGGGCATATTTTAAATTTTTTTAGCTAATACTATAGAGTTTCACTTATTTCCCTGAATATTTCTTTCATCAAGGCTGTCTGTACTATTGTTCCACATTTAAAATTATTTAAGAACTTAGAAAAATGGTAGTCAGATGTTTATCCTTTTTTGATTCATAATCCAAATCAGTTCTATTCCAGATGAAATTCCGGAATATATGTAACTGTTTGAAATCTGGGATCCTTAGGAATTAAGTAGATAGGAAATATTACTATGAAAGCACCCTCAATTTTTATCTCCAAACACAATTCTCTCAAAATAGTCATGTATTTCTCAAACTTTCAGAATGATTTCTGGTTGCTGTAATAATTTATCTGTTATTTCATTTCCTTTTATACCTACGTGCTTCTAGAAAAATTCAAGAACTTTATCCATCTCTCTTCATATCAGTACCGGAAAAAAAAAAAAACAACTTTTTTTTAAGATAAAGTCAATTTTTTATTGACAAACACCCTTTTTCTTGTTTGTCAAATTTTTTTTTAAATTCTTCAAATGTTTTCCAAAGCTTATGCACACTCTTCAAAACACATTGCTACTTAAAATCTGTTTCTACATTGATCATTGATAAATAAAGCTATAACAAAAAATATAAGATCTCTGCATTAGTTTCTTGTTCCTGCTGCAACAACTTACCAAAATATCAGTGCCTTAAAGTTTCTGAAGGACAGAGTGAAAGATATAGTTAAATATAACACATCTGTGAGGAACATGAGTAAATAGCACAAACATCAGTATCAGCAGCAGGAGATTGGGCAGTACCAGAACTAATAGGAATCCCCACTCCTGGGGAGCATCTGTACAAACTCCTCAGACCACTTCAGGCCTCCAGGTTGGATTCTCCGCTCATTGCTGGCCCAACTGACACTGCCAGACATCAAGCAGATGACTACCCAAAACCTAGGCACATTCTTCAAGGTCCAGTCTCATCAAGAATACAACTAAGAAAAGGAAGTTTCCAGAAAAGGAGTTAATATGGACTCCTGAGATGGCATTATAGGGGGAACTCTTGGAATAAATATATTTTTATAATAAATAGACTTTCTAGCTAATGATAAAATAAAACAATAAAATTGGTGCCTTAAATATCAGTGCCTTAAAATCACACAAATTTATTATTGTACAGTTCTGCTGGCCAGAAATCCAGAATGGGTCTCACTAGACTGAAATCTATTCCTGTATACAGGATTTATTCTATCTTGAAGCTCTAGGCTCTTATTCTCTTGCCTTTTCCATTTTCTAGAGGCTGCCAACATTCCTTAGATTGTAGTTCCTTTACCTTTAAAGCCAGCAATGTCCAGTGAACTTTTTCTCATTCAGCATCACTCTGACCTCTGCCTCTTCTGCCACTCTCTCACTTCCACTGTTGTGATTACACTAGGCCAACCTCATTAATCCAAAAGTATCGCATCTCAAGTTCCTTAATTTATCACATCTACAGGGCCCCTTTTGTTTTAGAAATTTCTACATACACAATTATGTCTTCTTAAATAATGACAGTTTTATTAACCCTGTAAAGTTGGTAGAACTTACAGTGATATCATCTTTCTTTCTTTTTGTTTTTTTCTTTCCTTTTTTTTTTTTTGGCTATGCAGAAGAAGCTCCCCAGGGAACTCTGCAATCTATGAATGTGTTACCTTAGGTGGTAGAGGAGACTTTGCCATTAAGGTTACAGATCTTGAGATAAGGAAATTACCCTTGTTTAGCTGGGTGGGCCAAATCTAATGACAAGGCTTCTTAACATGGAACACATTTTCTGACTGAAGTCAGAGAGATAACACCTTAGAAAGAATCTACCTCAAGTTCCTGGCTTTAAGTTCAGGGGGCCTATGTGCCAAGGAATGTGATAGTTTCTTGAAGCTGGAAATGACTCTGACTATAAACAAGGTTGATGGAGACCCCAGTCCTAAAGCCAATGAGAGCTGAATTCTGCTAACAACCAATATAAGAAGGGAACAAACTCTTCCCCACAGCCTTTAGAAAGGAATGTGGTAAAATATTTTGATTTCAAGCTGGTGAGACTCTTGCCATACTTTTGACCTGCAGCACAGTAGATAATAAATCTGTGTACTTCAAGCCACTAAATTTGTGGTAATTTCTTATGCAAGTAATAAAAAACTGCTATATAACTCTAATACATTTTTCATCCATTTGCACATTATGAATACTGTATTGTTGAATATTTGGACATTGTTTTATCAATTTAAAGAATGCGGAATTTATTTGGCAGGTAGTTATGTTACTTGGAGGAGAGACTGGTCTTTCCAAAGCTTGTTTTTAAACTCTTTTAAGTGTTTTCAACTTAGTCTAATTATTAAGACATGACCCTTTTGTGGCCTCTACTAATTTCCCAAAGTATTCAAGTGAATTTCTGTAGTCCGGCCTGAAAAAATTCAAACTTATGTTGCTCTGGGAATTGTTAATTTTATAGCTTCTGAACAACTATAATTTTCACCTATCTTATGATTTTAATTTTGTAGCTTCCCAATAATTGTTATTTTCATCTATCTCATGATTTTTCAGTCTACATGTGTGCATATTAATATTGTGTTGGAGATTCAGAGGGACCTTTAGGCAGAGTTCTGAAGCTGTTTCTCAAAGTAACTTCCATCTTTCTGGTACCTACCCCTCTAGTTCCAGCTGCATCCAAACTACCCAAACTACCCAAACCTGAAATCTACTTCCTTGTCTCAAAAGATTTCAATGTCCCGCTTGATATCACCTTTTCCTTTCCAGGAAATGCCTCCAGACAGAAAGCCAGAGCTGCTATAGGAATCAGGTCATTTGTCTTCCTTTCTGAGTGATCAGTTTTGCTCTGCATGATGCTCAGTATATAAAAATAATTATTTCATAAAATTATCATACTTTTTGTCCAGTATTCCTTCTGTTTTTAGCTTAGTTTTTGGTGAGAGAATAAATCACACCCCCTTGCTAAAAGCCAGTTTGATATGCTTTTTTTTTTTTTGCTTTTGCATCTAAAGACAAACTTAGTTCCATGAGAAAGGTTTAGAAAAGGCACACACACACACACACAAAGATTAATACTTATTTCAAGTAAGTTTTTATGCAACCATACATCTTCCAGAGATCATTCCCTACACTGTACATTTGCAGATGAAACTGACAACACTTATGGCTCAAACCCAGCCTAAACCCAGATTGGGACTTGAACCCACTTGTTTTTTAAATTACGAATAAGAAATAGATTTATTAAGGGGATGCTTGTGAGAGATGCAAGTGGGCAGGCAAGGAGGCTTTGCCCTGAGGATTAGCTGGGCTACATTTTTATAATCCAAGGGAAGTGGGGAGTGGGAAAAGAACGCCTCTTTCCTCTTTCATCAGACTCACAGCCTTAGCTCCAACTTCATATATGATAAGAGAGTATTTGACCCTTTGAGGTCAAACTAGGACTGTCATGGTGCTTATTCAAATAAGCAGAAGTATGGTAACATATGCTAAAATACATTGAATCATCTCAGGTTTCTGTATATTAAGGGTTTCCTACTTTGGAATGTCACCTTTCCCCTTAAACGCTTGCCCTTGGTCCTAAGGGTCATTGTCTTACTGAACTTAATGCAGGCCTCGTTTTATCTTTCACTTAATGACCTGAGGCATATCTCATGAAGCAAGCCTGCTTTATTATGATCACTTTCTTGAATGATTATTAACTTACCATGGTCTCCCAAAGTTCCCTAGGTTTCCCTCTCTATCTGTGGTCCACTACTGGAACTTGGACCACTACCTGTGTAACTCCTCTACTCCATTCCTATCACAATCTTTAACTGTTTATAGATACTCTAATTCCAACCAGACATTTGCCAAGTTGGAAGAATAAGATAAAATTTTAAAAAGCAATTATTTGATAAATGGATTATTTAGAGACATTGGTAATGTATGTAGTGAAAGTTTGCCCAATCAGTGCAGTAGAAACATAGCTACCTATATTTATACAGACGCACACATCTACATCCTTAATCAATTTAATGAAGTAAATGTTTAGTTAAAAACCCTTATTTATAAAGCAAGAACGTGATTCAGTGAGAAGTGTAATTTAATAAGATTAACCACACAGAAATGCTTACTTTATAGGGGAGACAGGGAATCTAGAGCTAAAGAGACCAATTAGGAAACGACTGCCTTAATCTAGGGGTAAGCTTGATAAGTTCTTAAAATATTATAAACACATAGGAAGAAGGTAAAGGTCTCTAATTATCTATCAGGTTTTTTTTTTTACATTAAAAAATGTAAAAAATGTACGGAGTTCCCGTGGTGGCTCAGTGGTTAACGAATCTGACTAGGAACCATGAGGTTGCGGGATCGATCCCTGGCCTTGCTCAGTGGGTTAAGGATCCGGCATTGCCGTGGGCTGTGGTGAAGGTTGCAGACACGGCTCGGATCCTGCCTTGCTGCGACTGTGGCGTAGGCCGGCAGCTACAGCTCCTGTTAGACCCCCTAGCCTGGGAACCTCCATGTGCCATGGGTGCGGCCCTCGATAAGGCAAAAAAAGACAAACAAAAAAATGTAAAAAATGTAAAATGGCTGTCAATGTTATCACAGAAACTATCATCTCAAAGCAGATATTCAAACATTTTTAGAATAGTTAACAGTTTACACTTCAAAGGGAAGAGAAATGAGCTAAGATCATGCATTTTTCTTCACTAATGTCCTGTAGTAAATCCATTAGAAAATCATTTGTATCCGATTGTCTAATCACAACAAAAGAGTAAGAATGACATAACTCTAATGGGATGAAAGTAGATTATAGTTCAATATCCTGTACTTTGATGCAGTCGTCATAT
Source organism: Catagonus wagneri (assembly GCA_004024745.2). Lineage (NCBI taxonomy): Eukaryota > Metazoa > Chordata > Mammalia > Artiodactyla > Tayassuidae > Catagonus > Catagonus wagneri. The sequence goes on from PVHT021183608.1 coordinate 4,558,577, forward strand.
AGCAATAACCTTGGAAGCATTTCATTTAACTTAGCATTTAAGAAGGAGGGGAAATTTTTATTAAATGGACTCATGATAATAAAATGGACTTATATTAAGTGGATTTTTATTAAACAGGACTCATTGTAGTTTGGTTGTACCTTTAAAATGTGAAGTTAAATCTGAGCTTAATTATTACATTGCCCTTCAACCACAAAGAAGAAATTCAAATTGAGACTCTAAAATGAAGTCAAGCAAAACTCCTTGACTAAATAAGAATCTTTGTGAAAACTGATTCAGTAGATTCTGTTAGATAAGAAAATAACATCTTTGAATATGGTAACTATTTTGTGAAACCTTAGATAAGTCTATAGTTGCTCTTTGTTCTGTGACAAAATTGCTTTTTTATTCTTTGCCTTAAGGAAGTGTATTGAGTTAGATGGAAGACAATTCTATTTTAATTACAAAACTTATGATTCTCATTTTATTTCATGTTACGGGCTACACCTTCCTCCAATTTTTCTATATACCCACTAAAAGTAGGTCTTTCAGCCCACCACCCCATGAAAAGTGTCCTTTTCCAATAACGGGTGATAACTACAGTGCCATATATTACCAATCCAAAAATCTCTTTTTCAGTTTTCATCTTTAAACTTCTTTTCAGTCAGTCCTCCTTATCCCATTACTTTTCTGACCCCATCTCCTCTTTACTCTTCATCTCCTTTCTCTTTATTCCACTTCAGTAACCCTGCCCTCCTTTCCTGGGGTTTTCCACATTGCTAAGCCCCTCACCGGTATCGAGAAGTTGCTCAAAATGCAACGTCTCAGTGACAGCTACTCTAACCATTCATTTTGTGTGTGTGTGTGTGTGTAAAAATATACATAGCATCCCTGTTCTAGCCTGTGTCCAAGTGTTCATCCTTTTATGGTTGAATGATATTCTGCTGTGTATATACCACCTGTATTCATCAGTGGACAGTCAGCTATTGTGAATAATGCTGCTGTGAAAATGAATTCCAAATGTCACTTCAAGTCCCTGTATTCCTTTCTTTGAGGTATAGCCCTGAAAATAAACTTGCTGGAGCATAATGTAATTCTATGTTTAATTTTTGGAGGAATTTGCATACTGTTTTCCATAGCAGATGCATCATTTACATTCCCACTAGCAATGCACAGGAGTTACAGTTTTTGCACATCCTCCATAAACACTTGTTTTCTGGGAGGTTTTTTTTTTTTGTATTTTTTCACCTACTCCCACTCCCCTCCTTCCTCCTCCTCCTCTTCTTCTATCCACCTAATTATAAAATGTAAGCTTCATGTGAAGGAAATTCTTCTTGACCCTTTTTTTTTCAGTTATGTATCCAACATGGATAAAATATTACCTGGCACATTATAGGCACTCAATAGATAGTTGTTGACTCTATAATAATGTAGGGATGGATAACAATGTGTTTGCATATATATATGCTTGCTTAGATATAATGCTTATAAAGAATAATATTTCAGAAGAGAACCCAAAATGTGCACACAATTTCAGATAAACATGATAGATTTTACATAAATATTTTTATCACTGCTTCAACTGTAAGCTCCATAAAATAGGAGTGAAAAAGGAATAATAATAACAAAGCCAGGAAAAAGGAAAAAGGAGAAAAAAGGACAGCTTGTTATTTGTTGGAATATAGATGGGCAGGAGTTACCTAACTAAACAGGTGAAGACAGTGAAACCTATGTTGGTAGTGAGAGAAGCATCAAAGTCAGCTGATGTTACTGAAGATCGGTGTAAAACATCAAGAATGGGATATCAAGTATCTCATAAATGGGCCGTGGAATGGGGCTGAAAGAGTAGAAATTTTTATAGACTTAGGTCCTCCTACAGATACCCTCCCAGAGAACTTTTTTTCCCAGAGAACCTAGACTTAAAACATGGTGGGATATAATCCCAGAAAGAGAGGAATGAGTGAAAGAGTTGACACTGAATAATGAAAACATTGGTTCTTTCTTCCATTCTGCCCATGAATACAAATATCCCAAGTAAGAGATTAGAGAGATCTTCTTTAGGAAAACTGACTATTCAAGGAAAACCACCATAGAAACTGATACACAGTATTGCCCCAAGTAACCACTACAGTCAGCAATCAGAACAAGCACAGCTTCTACTTGGCTTCCTAGACTGTCTCTTTAAATGTGATCTCCTTTTCAATGGTTGTCAGTTCATTAAAACTTCTCTATGATACAGATATTAAACAAGTATAAGAAAAGAAGACTAAGACGTACTGGGCAGACAGTGGAAGAAAATTTAAAAAAAATAATAAAAATACCTCAGATATATGAAAATTTATTGCATTCAAATACAAGAGTAGGAAAACAAACAAAAAGAACATTCAGAGACCAAAACAGGTCTCATAAAATAAGAATATGGTACCAAAACTGAAAACATCACAAAAGTTTGAATGTTAATTTTGATAGTTCTCACAAAAAGTCGAATAAAAATATAAATATGAAGTCATTCCCATGTGGCTCAGCATTAACGAACCTGACTAGTATCCATGAGGAGGCAAGTTTGATCCCTGACCTCACTCAGTGGGTTAAAGGACCCAGCATCACCGTGAGCTGTGGCATAGGTCTCAGATATGGCTCAGATCCTGTGTTGCTGTCACTGTGGCATAGGCCAGCAGCTGTAGCTCTGATTCAACCTCTAGCCTGGGAATTTCCATGTGCTGTAGGTGCAGCCCTAAATTTTTTTTTTTTAAAAGACAAGTATATATACATATAATATATATAAAGATGAAACAAGAAAGACAAGAAAATTAGTGAAGGAAATTATGAGTAAAAGGTAAAATTTCCTAGAAGTAAAGATTCTGAATTTTCAGACCAAGAGGGCCCAGCTTCTATCCAACACTGTAAAAATACACCAATTCCAATGTAAATAATCAAGAACATTCTAAAGTGGTGGATAAGAAAAATATTCCATATGCATCTAGGGATAAAACCAAAGTGGGTGTTGTGCAAAAAACTAGAAGCCAGTGCTACTACATGCTGTTGCTTATCAAGCAACTGGTCCAGTTGCAAGTTCAAGAAGGGAGGGCTCCAGAGAAGACGTATCCAAGGCAGGAAAAGATGAAACTGATCAATGGTCTAAAACTTTAAATTTTTTGAGATGATAAAGACAATTCTAGAAGAGAGTTTAGGGATAAACAAGTATGTGATCCATAGTAAACCATAAAAAGAGCAACAATGGGAAGTTAATGCCACAGCAAATACAAAAGTGAACAAGAAAGTAATTCACTGTGTTGCTTAGCTGTCAAAATATTTACATTTTCAAACTATTGAATATTTATGCAATTAAATAAGATATTGCGAGGATGGGGGTATATGAGAATAAATATATCTCACAATGGGAGAAGAATTGAAAAACTAAAACATAGAAGAAAAAGTTAAGACAAAAATGATTTTAAATAAAAAACTCAAGGAATGACTGTATAAGCATATCATTAGAGAGATTTTAATATATTTACCCCAAAAGAATAAGAGTTTGACCTGAGGAGGAATGGTTCAAGAGATTTCTGTCTTAAATGTTCATTCATCTGTTTATAGACTTTATACATGTAAATCTTAAAAAATAAATAAAATACAGATTTATCAAAACATAGATGCTAAGTATATCAGCGAAGGCTTGGATCTCCTGAGAAACATACACCCCAGTGGAATTATGCATATAGGACATTTACTAGATAAATCCCTAGGAAGAATAAAGAGTAGAAATGGGAATAGACATGGAATGCTTGCTAATAAGAATGCAGATCTGAGACCTGTGAAAAGACTGAATAAGAATGGAACATCCTCAGATTGCAAAGCAGCTCAGGAAAAGGCTCAGCCAGACTAATGGGTAGCCCCAGATCATAACCCATTAGAAGAGTCCCACACTGCATAGAAATAGCCAAGCTCCAATACCTCCATCATGTTCTGTCCTTAGCTAGTAGCAGCCTGGGAAGAAAGTGGCCTTGGAATGAATGCTGTTCTGGAGGTGGAAGTGCAGGAGAGTGACAGTGTCAACTTATCTTATAAAAGCCTCTCTTGAAGGGGAGAGGTGAGTTCTGTGTATCCATGTCTGCCACCACAATGAAAATGGAGAATGTGGAAAGTTTAATTTATTTCTCAATTAAATGCTCCAGTTCTTCTCTCAGAGATAATAGAAATTTAAAGTACAGTTAAAATGTTTAGTCTCATTTTAGAAACAATAGGTTCTTTGGCTTATAAAGATATTCTTTTTTAAAAAATTATAGTTCTTCAAAATGGTATTTTTAACCATTTAAAGGTCCACAAAACTTTCTTGATAAAAAATAAGCTTCATTAATATGGATATATATTTATATCTATAGATATGTCCTTTATATATATATATATAATTTTTAAATAATATATATGATCTTATATCTTATTTGGTCTGAATTTTATTAAATAATACAAAATATTATAGTATAATAAAGATAAATAATAAAATATTTTGTATTCATATGTTCTAGAAATCATGAGCAATAACAATTACTCTTTGGTTATTTTAAAATTGTATTTTTATTTATTCTACACTTGTAAAATATTATCTAATTATTCCAGACACTAGATAGTCATAAGTAATTTAGCATCTCTGTCTACTTATAAATATGTAATCATAATACATTGTAACAAATACAGTATTAGCCATTAACACATACAAATGGGGATTAAAGAAGAAGGGATTACTTCTGCAGCAGCACCCAGCGCTCTGTGCTACCCCATGGCCATGGGCCTCAACAGAGTCACAAGATGTTGAGTAAAGTGAGCAAGTATTGCCACAGCCAAGGCCCTGGCACCTCACCCAAGCACGCTGAGTGTGAGGGACATAATCCAAGATGTGTTTGTCTTCACTCAACGAGAGCAGCATACCGTGGAGCTGCTCAGGGTTTCTGGGAAAAAGCAGGCCTTCAAGTTCATTATGAAAAGGGCTGAGATACATATCTATCCAGCTGGAGAAAAGCAGCTGTCAAGAAGAATTAAACCTCCTCCCCACTTTGTGTATGATAAGATGTTAAAAAAAAAAGAGAGAGAGAGATCAATTTATACAGAGTAAGGGGAACTTTCCCAAAGAATATTATTCTTGAGAATACTCACATAGGATGGATTTACAAGGCAGAAATTAAAAATTAAAAATGCACATTCAAAGTAGAAAAAGTAACATACAAGAACATGGAGTTGTGAAATAACCTGGATCCAGAGGATCTTTTGAGATGACTTGTTAAATAAAGTAAGGGCTGGATCATAAAAGAGACCATTCTGGAATTTTAATGATGTTATTATGCTCTGTGAAAAGATTTAAATCCGATATTTTTAGAAGAGTTACCAAACATTTTCTAAAATCCTTATTAAGATATAATTCACATGCCAGATAGTTCACTCTTTTAAAGTGTATAATAGTCTTTAGTATATTTATAGATATGTGCAACTATCACCATAATCAACTTTAAAACATTTTCATCTTCTTAAAAAGAAACCCCATACCCTTTAGCCATCATACACTTACATGCCTGTCATCCCTTCCCCCACCCAGTGAAGCCCAAAGCAACTGCTAAACTTTTTGTCTTCTAGATTTCACTGTTATGGACATTTCATAGGAAAGGAATCATATCATTAATTGCTTCTTTCACTTAACGTAAGTTTTCAATCTTCATCCATTCTGTAGCATATATCATTAAGTACTTCCATCAAGAAGTACTCCCTACGGAGTTCCGGCGTGGTGCAGTGGTTACCAAATCTGACTAGGAACCATGAAGTTGTGGGTTTGATCCCTGGTCTTGTTCAGTGGGTTAACGATCCGGCGTTGCTGTGAGCTATGGTGTAGGTCGCAGATGCGGCTTGGATCCTGTGTTGCTGTGGCTGTGGTGTAGGCCAGCTACAGCTCTAATAAGAACCCTAGCCTGGGAACCTCCACATGCAGTGGGTACGACACTAAAAAAAAAAAAAAAAAAAAGGAAGTACTCCCTAGGATTTCCCTCATGGCTTTGCGGGTTAAGGAACTGGTTTTGTCAGTACTGTGGCTTTGATTACAGCTATAGCACGGGTTCAATCCCCGGCCCAGGATCTTTTGCATGTTGTGGATACAGCCAGAGAGAGAGAGAGAAAGATAGAAAGATAGGGAGAGAGAAAGTACTCCCTTAAGCTGAAAAGATGTAAATTTTGATAAGTTCCTACTTATCTCCTTTTTTATTTTGTTTCTCTTACTTTTGGTGTCATAGCTAATAATCCTTTGTGACCTGCACAGTCAGTAAATTTACCTCTATATTTTCTTCCAAAAGTTTTTTAGTTTTAACTTTCATATATAGATCTTTGACTCTAAGTTAACTTCATATATGATGTGAGATAAGGCTAAGACTTTATTCTTTTGCAAGTGGCTATTATTTGCCAAAAAGACTATTCTTCCTCCATCAGATGGTCTTGGCATTCCCCTTGATCATAGACCACCTGACATTGGTTGACCATAGATGAATGATTTTATATCCAGATTCTATACACCATTTCATTGATGTATATGTCTGGCCTTCTGTCAGTACTACCTGGTCTTGATGAATGTTGCTTTCTAGTAACTTAAAATCAGATAATGTGAGTCACCCAATTTTGTTTTTCTTTTTATTGTTTTCACTATGCTTTCACTTGCAATTCCATGAGTTTTACAATCAACTTGTCAATTTCAACGAATTTCACAGTATTCTTATAGAGATCACATTGGATATATTGGTGAGATTGGGTATCGCCACCTTAATATTGTTAAATTTTCCAATCCAGCCATATTGAATATTTTTTATATCTTTATCTTCTTTTAGCAGTATTACAAAGCTTTCATAGTATAAGTTTTGGACTTATTTTGTTAAATTTACTCTAAGTATAAAATATTAAGAAAATTATGAATTGTCGGATTATTAAATTATTCAATAAAAGGCAGAGATTGTAAGATTGGATACCAAAAAACATGATCCAATTATACATTGTCTTTAGGAGACACATTTTTAAATTCAGAGATACAAATAGATTAACAATAGAAGTTTGGGGAGTTCCCTTTGTAGCTCAGCAGGTTAAGAACCCAACTAGTACCCATGAGGATATGCATTTGATCCCTGGCCTTGCTCAGTCAGTTAAGGATCCAGCATTGCCACAAGCTGTGGCACAGGTCATGGATGCAGCTTGGATCTGGGTCTGTGACTGTGGGTGTAGGTTGGCAGCTGCAGCTCCAATTTGACCACTAGCCCAGGAACTTCCATGTGCCACAGGTGCAGCCCTAAAAACAAACAAACAAATGATAGAAGGTTAGAAAATGAAATAATATACTAACAGCAAACACAAGAAAGCCAGAGTGTCTATAGTGATAACAGACAAAATAGAATTTAAAAACAAATACTGCTAAGGATAATAGAAAGACTATTTTATAATGTAAAATAGTCTATCTATTAGGAAGACAATAATGATAAACATGTGTGCACTAATAATGCTGTAGCAAAATATGTGAGACAAAAACTGAAATAAAGGGAGGAATAGAAAATTCAACGACAATTGTTGGAAATTTCATTGTCTATCTTTTAATAGTTGATAGAACACTGGATAGAAGATCAATTTAAAAAAAATAGATTTGACTCATACAGAAAATAAAAACTAGATCTAGAAGGAAGCTGTAGAACATTCTACCCAACAGCAGAAAATGTATTCTTCTAATGAGATCATGGAGCATTCCCCAAAATATACTGTATTGTAGGCCATTAAAAGAAAAGAAAATATTTCAACACATTTAAAAGGATAGAAATACGAAATAACCCCATGTGTGCCCAATGAACACAACAGAATGAAATTATGCATCAGTAAGAGAACAGTTTTGAAAACTCAAAAAAATAAGGAAATTAAACAATACATTCCTAAGTATCTAACAGATCAGGGAAACAATTAAAAGGAGGATCAGAAAATACTTTGAGATGAATGAAAATGTAGCTGCTGATTTACATTAGCCCAGTACAGATTTGTTCCCACACCTTCTTTGTGTCAGTATTGACAAACATATTATACATTGTTATATTTCCTTTTGCTATAAGCCCAATGATAAATTTCTTTCAAATCAGTTAATACAGAGACGGAGAAAAAATTAACTTGAATTGTAGCCTCTAATTATATAAATACCATTACCAATGTTCCTTGTTTTTAATGAGTTCATATTCTGGTCTAAGGTCTCTTTTTCAACTGAATAAACTGCTATAGTAATTTTTGTAAGGGAGTTCTGATAGGTACGATTTCTCCCAGTTTCTGTGTAACTAAGAAAATATTTATTTCACCTTCATTTTTGAAAGAAAGCATTTGCTGGATATAGAATTCTTGGTTGACTCTTTTTTTTCGCTTTCTTTGAATACTTTGGATATGTTATCTAACTGCTCTGGCCTCCATTATTTCCTCCGATAAGCCAGTTTTCAAACTTATCGGGTCCTTTTGAAAATAATGCCATTTTTTCATGCTCCTTTGTATTTTTTGTTTATCTTTGGCTTTCAGCAGTTTTACTATAATGTGTCTGTGGCTCTCTTTGCTTTTTCCTCCTTGGAGTACATTGAAATTCCTGGATTTATAGACTTTTATTTATCAGCTGGTTAAGGAAGTTTTCAGACATTATTTCTTTGCATTTTTTCCTCCATTATGTTCATGATGGTGCATTTAATGGTATCCAATAGTTTTCTGATGCTCTGCTTATTTTTCTTCATTTTTTTCCCTGTATTCTTCAAATTATATTCTCTCTATCAATCTGTCTTTAAATGTGCTTATTTTTTTCTCTGTCAGTTCAAATCTACTGATAAGACTTACCAGTTAATTTTTAAGTTTTTTGTTGTATTTTCAACTCCAGAATTCCCACTTTGTTCTTTAAAAAAACAATAATTTGCATTGCATTATTCATATTCTCTATTACAAACAGTTTTATTGTACCTTCCTTTAGATCTTTAATCTTGATTTCCTTTAGTTCTGTGAATCTGTTTATAATAGCCTTAAAGTCTTTTCTGATAAAACTCTCAGTCACTCTCACAGCAAGTTTCTATTATCTGCTGTTTTTCTCTTGTGTATCAGCCATACTTTCCTATTTCTTTGTCAGTCTTCTTGGCTTTTTTTTTTTTTTTTTTGTCTTTTTGCCTTTAGAGCCACCACCCACAGCATATGGAGGTTCCCAGGCTAGGGGCCTAACAGGACCTGTAGCTGCCATCCTGTGCCACAGCCACAGCAACGCGGGATCTGGGCCCCATCTGCAACCTACAGCACAGCTCACAGCAATGCCGGATCCTTAACCCACTGAGCAAGGCCAGGGATCAAACCCACAGCCTCATGGTTCTTAGTCAGATTCGTTAACCACTGAGCCACAAAGGGAACTCCAGTCTTCTCAGCTTTTTTTGAAACTAGATATTTTAGATGTTAAATTATAGTAACTTTGGGTATACCACCCCTGTGGATCTTGGAGAGGGTTGTTGGTTTTTTTGTGTTTTGTTTAATGACTAGCTGAATTATTTTAGTGGCATTCTCCATCCTCCTCCTTCTTCCACCCTCCAGAAACTGTTTTAAACCTCTGATGTTTGTCTTGAGGAACGTGCATTAGGTATGCCCACAATCACCTTGGATGGCAGTGATTATGGTAGGTCTTTTTCTCTCTTTCTCTGACCACACTCACCTGTTAAATTCCACTAATTACTAGCTGACTGCCCCAATGATTTCAATAATACCCTGGGCCATAACTTGGTCTATAAATTAATTCAATCAGATTCTAGCTTGTTTAAAAGAAGAAATTCTGAAGTCAGTGTTTGGTATTTATTTTGATCTTATGAAGGCTCCACTCAGCTGTCTTATTCTCCATTTGGCACATGCAAGCTGGACAGTCAAAGATTTAGCCTTTATTTTGAATACCCTTCCAACTGCTTTTTACTTCAACCTTCCCAGTTTATGAGAGCACATTTATTCTTGAAATTCTCCATGCTCTGTTGCAAATTAACTGCATTTCTTCAGGAAGAAATTAGGAGCTATCTGTTTTATGACCTGTTTCTCTCTTAAGGCAAAATCTCTAAACCAAGATTCTGGAGATGGTGGTTGTAAAACTGGAAAGCTTCTCTGAATGACACTTCCAATCTTGGACTTGAATCCTAAGTACCTAGTACTAATTTCTGAGTATGAGAGGGGATAAAATCAACAGATATCATAACAATAACTATACAAATTCAGCTGAGAGGTATGCTGAATGTAAGAACACTAAGGCCAAGGAGAATACATTTTAAATGGGGAAAAATGACTATGTTTAAGGAAGAATGTAGAATATATTGAGCATCGATAAAGTTAAGCTGGACTGCATATAAAAGTAAACTCAAAATAGCTTAAATAATAAATAAGTTTCATTGGCTTACGTAGCAAGAACTTAAACGGACTTCAGGATTTGGATTAATTTTTAATGTTGTTCATGGATCAATTTCTTTCTGTCTCTTTGCTTTTAGTTCTGTGGTGTCAGCAGGCTCCCCATTGTGGTTACAGGATGTTTGTCAGCACCTTAAGTTTCAATCTTCCTTATAAAACTATAACAACTGACATAGCACCTGGAAGATTTTAATTTGTGGATGAAGCCCAGAAGCAGTAGTCTCTGGCCGTTACCTACATTTCCATTAAGAGGGCGATTGTGTTTTGAATCCAGAGAGAACATATCTAATTTAAAGTAGAATGCCAGTTAGCATTGGGAAATACATTGTTTTCAATAAAATACTCTGATCATGAAGTTATAAAGTGCTATGAACTATAGACTCTAGCCCTATTATCTGACGTTAAATCTAGGCTTGATTTAAAATAAGAAACTGAAAGGAAAATAAAACTTATAATAATTCAATTGCATGGACTGAACACAGTTTGTAGGGTAAAAGTTATATGATGGAAAGATAAGGACTAATAATTCAGTGAACAGAGTATGCCCTTCAGATCCTTATTTGGCATATATGTGGTAACCTCCACTGTTGGGAGCTCCAGACCCTTTTAATGTACGGGGTGAAAGATAAGGTAAACACAACTTCCTTTGGGAATTTTATATATAATCTACTTTCAGACTGTAGATTAAATATTCAAAAAGTATAATTATAACATACATTTAAAATGATATATTACATAGAATAAGAATGAGACTATTTTATTTGGCTTTTAATTTTCAACAGAAGAGCCTCTTACTTTATCAGAGTGAATTTTTTTTTTTTTTGGATTTACGTAACACAGGTTTCTATGAAGTATCATCTTCTTTAGCATCTATGTTGTCTGAGATATGGCCGGTGTTGAATCCACGTATTATGCTGTCATGGTGAATTTTATCTAAAGCCACAAGTAAACCATTTGTATAATAGAACACTTTAGAATTTCTCTTCCTCTTGGAATATCTTTGTAATTTCTGCTACATTATCATTTTCTCAGTTGCTTCTTTAAAGAACTTGTTGTTTGTAATGACACATGGCCTTTAAATCTGTGAGGTCACACTCCCAGGAATACTGACTAATTGGTGTTAATTTTCTTTGCTTCCTTTTTCAGTTTTCTATTTGTGACCTCTATAAGTTTCCCAAATTAGCATTGATTGAAGTCTTTTCAGGCTAATGTGTTGTCTCTCAATATTACTTTGATGCTCCAGTATTACTTTGATGCTCCAAATAAAGTAGTTGAAAAGAGAAAAAAAAAACACATCATAATATGAGAGATGTGGTAGGGTTTCAAACACAAAGTTCTTTTCTCGGAAATTTTTTTTTTGGAAAATGGTGTGAGAAGAGAAAAATTCTTATTATATTTAGGGGTATAAAACATTATAAATCTCATTCTGAATGTTTAAAATGCACCTCAAATTCAATATGGTTAAAACAAACATCTTTTCTCCAAAAATTAACATTCCTTTCTATATTCAAATTCTCAGAGAATAATAATACTGATCAATGTCTCCTCCTTATTTTCGATATCTTATCAGTCTCTGTATATCTCCATTTTTAGCTCTCCAGTGTCTATTTTATCTCCTTTCTCTTTCCAATGCCCCGTTCTCATTCTAGACATTATCATTTAGTCCTTGAACTGTTATAAAAAATCCTCAAACTGTATTCCTATTCTAATTTTCACACTCTAAGACACAACATACTGTTGTTCTGGTTAACTTTCTAAAATGTACAGCCAGAAGTGTTATTTCCTGATTCAGTCATGAATGACTACTTGAAGTTTCTTGAACTGTATACGCCTTTTAACACCTGCAAAATTTTCACATGCTGATGTCTTTGCTGGGAATGTTCTTGCCAATATGTGCCAACATGTAGCCTTTCCTTGTAGAATGACATTGTGCTCAGTTTTGTGTCTGCTGATTATGGACTATTTAACTCTTCAAGGTACTTACCATAATGTACATATTATCACTTCCATCAGTCTCTGAACCTTTAAAGGGGGAAGGATGTATCATTTTCTTTTTTCTCCAATATAAAATATTGATATTTTGCAGAGGTCTCTGTAAGTTCTTATGTTGAATGGAGAAATGAGTGAAGTCAAGAAATTAACTCAAACTATAGCATCTATTTTGTTTATTTATTAAACATGGAAAAAAGAGCATTTGCCAGAAGTAAAAAGTAGAAGATGATGTTAGGAAAGTTGACCAGACGGTTAAGTGAAAAATCAACTGCAAGCTCTCCAGCTGGGGTCAAGTACAATAATGGTCTAGCAGTAGTGAATATCTTAAATTGGAGTTAACTCTGTATTTTAATATACTAGATGCTAGAATCTTATATTTTAGGCAGTAGGAGGATCAGTGAGAAGGGCAAGAAAAATGACTTGAGAAATTGAGACAATATTTTATTTCAAATGCTGCTATGGTTTTCAGAATGAGAAACACTGTCAAGAATAGGGAAATTCAAAAGAGGAACTCTAATTTTTCCAAGGGTCTTTATACGAAATGAAGGCATGTCAGAAGTGCAAAAATAGGAGGCTGTGGCCAGAGCATAAATTTCTTGTGAGTTACACTCAGTGTACCACAATGGCAGTGGACTGCTGTGGAGGCAGAAGCAGTGTAATCACTGAATAGAAAGTCAAGCTACTATGAGGTTCCTGGACTAAACACATTTTACATGAGATTTTTAAATTGTCTTGCTGATTTAACAAAGTAGGATGCTGAAGTAGACTGTGCTCCTGGTACATGATGTCCAAGAGCTTGGATACTGGGACCTTCGAACTGTTAGATAAATTAGTGATCAGTTTATCCAAATGCTACAGGTCTTGATAGAGAAAGGCTAGTTCTCTAAAATATCCCATTTGTCCATTCATAGCATTCCTCCGAAGCTCCCAGTTTACTTGCTTAGCTTTATCTTTGTGTTTATATAGATAATATGAATTACAATATCATCAAAGGAAATACAAAAGAATAATCACATAACCATTAAATATACAGTTTCTCCAAAAATATACAGGTTTACATGTTTGTTCATGGATCTCTTTGTGTTTGTGGAATGTTCAAAGATGTTTTCAGGATTTAAAAAAAAAATCCTTGCAGTTCCCATCATGGCTCAGTGGTTAACAAATCTGACTAGGAACCATGAGGTTGTGGGTTTGATCCCTGGCCTCGCTCAGTGGGTTAAGGATCTAGCACTGCTGTGAGCTGTGGTGTAGGTCGCAGATGTGGCTTGGATCTGTCATTGCTGTGGCTGTGGTGTAGGCTGGCAGCTGCAGCTCCAATTAGACCCTTAGCCTGGAAACCTCCACATACTGCAGGTGCAGCCCTTAAAAGACAAAAAAAAATCTTAATAACTTAAAATATGATTTTGGTCATCTAAGAATTAAATTGTTCACTTTGTATATCATCATATATAAGCACTACATGTGCTTCATTTCTATTTGTCTGTTCTAGAGGGAAACACAATGCATGTGTGTACACAATGTCATTTCTCACTTGATGTCAATAATGGAAATAGAAGAGTTTGCTTTCATATTTTAAAAAAATGTTTAGATAATAAGCACAAATCACCTAAGGGAAGAAAAAATTGAAAACTAGAGAAGGTACTATCCAGTATCAAAAATTAAATTAAAATGGCTATAAAATTACTACAAAAACATCTCTCCTTTAAACGAATGGAAAAAGCTTGAAGTTATAGCCAAGCAATATTCATATACCCGGATATGTATTTTACATGCCAGATTTATAATATTTTTTATTTCTTTTTTTAAATCGAAATATACTTGGTTTATAACGTTAGTTTCAGGTTTATAGTTTCTTATATTAACTATTGCTATTCTGCTGAATGGCTTCCTATCATCATCTTGGTTTTTATATAAAAGGAATTTGAATTTATGATGTATTTAGAAGAAAAATTTAATTTCTAGCTATATTACTTTTTAAAATAACTCATTAAAGAATTATTCTTTTTAATAGAATTATATATTTCAAATTATTGAAGAAATTCAGACTAAATTTAAATTTTTCCCAAAAGTCATCACTGCCTTTCTCATGATTTTGAGGCATCTAAATATATATAGATGCCTTATTTAATACACATATTAAATAAATATATATATATACTTGATATCTCTATATATAGTCTATCATAAAAATAGCATGCACATATTTAGTAAAGAAACCCCCCC
>PVHT021183608.1:4576719-4601573 GCA_004024745.2 Catagonus wagneri
AAAATAAAATAAAATAAAATAAAACCAATTTCTATTGCTACTCTATCAATGAGATTTATCTTGCTGTGTCATCATCTCACCTGATGCCTCATCACTGATCATCTTACTGACTTCCGTTCTGCTCTCTTTCCTATTATCTTTCTTTGCCATATTTTAGGTGAATTTAAACAGAGGTCCAAAAAATTGGGGAGAGAATAACCAGATTAAATTTATTTACCTCAAGAAGTTATCAGAAAATACTTTGAGACAGCTTTCTTCTAAGATCTTTAATCAGTTTGTGAAGAGAACAAAAAGGATATAAAATTTTTCTACGTGGCAGAGGTCTTGATAATAAGAGATGCTGAGGAGTTCCCATCGTGGCTCAGCAGAAACAAATCTGACCAGGAGCCATGAGGTTGCAGGTTCGACCCCTGGCCTCGCTCAGTGGGTAAAGGATCCGGTGTTGCCCTGAGATGTGGTGTAGGCTGCAGACATGGTTGGAACCCACGTTACTGTGACTGTGGCTCATATTAGACTCCTAGCCTGGGAACCTCCACATGCCGCGAGCGGGTGTGGCCCTAAAACCACAAAAGGAAAAAAAAAGGGAGATGTTGATGCAAGGGAAATTTTCAAATAGAGAAATTTCCAGATTTATTAATGCAATCATTTCAGAAATAGAACACAGAATCACAGGCAAATTGTGACTAAATTAAAGACTTTACTTGTGGGAATTCCTTCTTTTCACAGAAAAATAAAGAGAGATATTTCAGAGTGTATCATGAGCTCATATTAAAAACAATATACAATGAATTGGATAATTCAAATGATATATATCCATTTATTTTCAGTCTTACAGGTCCAAACATGAATGAAAAACTTAGAGTGCTCTAAGATAAAACTTTTTGAGTAATCAATATTATTCTTAAGTAGAAAATTATTTCCATAATTTATCAAGAATTTACTTTTTCAGTCTTCCAAAACAAATATCCTTTTTACTTTGTGGAATTTGATAATCTAAGCTAACACAAACTTCATGATGATATCAAGTATAACAACAATATATTAACATAAAATGTCTAGCATGGAGATAAATTCATTTGTACAGTAAAATATGTTCTTTCTCTTTTTGGTAACTTGCTGAAGAAAAAAAAAATACAGATGCAACTTAAAGTCTAAAAAATAGAAAGTGGATTAAAATGTATGCACATAGCTCTAAATGACCTCTGAATTGAGTCTTTCTCAATTTGGTCACTGTCAGTGTTGATTGAGAGTAAAACAAGGACAAAGTATGGGACTTATTTTTAAACTACATGTATTGAATTTAAAGGACCTTATTATATTTTTATTTAATCCTCTCCTCATTTTTTGTGTAAACATTTATTTTGCTTTTACAATATGTTGATCTAAGTTGTCATTTTTTTAATGCACTCGTTAATATAGAAGTTGAGACACAGTAAAAAGGCATTTCTCTGTATTTATTGTATGCAGAATTATGAACTTTCCATGAGTTACAGGTCCATCCTAAGTTTTGTGAGCTGATATACCTCTATTGCTTTTCTTATTTGGAGCCATCATCATTAAAACATATGGACACAGGAGAGAGTTTTAGATGAAACTTGTTTTCTAACTACTCCCCCCAAAAAGAAAATGGCAAACACTTCCTGCTGTTCAGAACAGAGCTTGCTGAATTCTAACTGGCAATTCACAAGAGCTTTCAGTAAACAGGAGCTTAACTTTTAATTGCCTACATAAGAAATTTAGAGTAAATTGAATTTTCTATGGCCTCCCAGGTCTAGCAATGGAAATCAACAAGCTGAAGAAGACACACTTAGCTGTTGCTAAGCTACAGTGAATATCCATTGTAATGCACATGGATGTACATTAATTCCAAGTACTGTCATTATGCACCATGGTAATACAAAGAAGAACAAATAGATTTTAAATGATTTTTGAACCCATCAAATTAAGCAGAAGCCATATCCTCTTGCACCATTATCTCTGTCTTCAACTTTTTTTTTAAATTGTTGTTAAAACTTAGTAAGAAGAAAAGGAAGGAAAATGCAGTTTTACAGGTAGAAATATAGCACACGCTTTGTTTCTGCTTATGACAGAATAGTAGGCAGTTCCAAGAAATAATGTATGCATACACACGTAAGTGTAGAAGATATCTTCAACATTTTCTTGATGCTCAATGACAACATGGTGCTATTACTGAAGCTTACTTAGAATAGTTTAGTCTGAGACAGAAATGTACAATTTCTACCTGAAAAATACTAATGGTGGCTCAGCTATACTGAGTTCTCACCTAAGAGAGAATTGTTTGTACATCATTTGGGAGTAGATATCTATTACAAAGTCTGTTCACTCTAAAGCCTAAACTGCTAGCACAAATGCCACATCTTTCCAAGAATCTTGAAAAGACATATCGCTCATATCTTTAAAAAGACAATCAACTATTAAAATAAATTAATCATTACGTATGAATTATACTATACCTGCAATTTATTAATTTATTTATGTCCTTTCTATTAATGTTATACTACATATATCTTTTATAACATCTAACAAAATCTATCTATATCAATACCATAACTTGATATTAACCCATAATCCCTACTCATTGAGGCCCATGTCCTTTTCCTCTTTTTCATTTGCTAATCTGCTCCTTCTGTCCTTTCCATTCCATTCTAACAGCATGTAGTATCTATCCACAGGGTGTCTTAACTGTATGTCCTTACAGTCATTCATTCAAACAAATAGTTGAATACCTACCAGTTGCCAGGTCTGTTCTAGATATTAAAAAAAAAATGATGGCAAGTAGTGTCATATTTGATAAGAGCTTATGACCCAAATACAAATATTAAATAAATTATAACACAAATACCCACATGCATACGCACACACCTACATATATACCCCTAATGAATGCTATGGAGTAGAGTTGCAGGTGCTATTTGAGAAGTTTGAGCCAAAGGAAAGCTGACCTAAAGAGATAAGAACCGAGGTGAGAGCTGTAGCAGGAGTTCGTATTCAACCTGGAAAAACTAGTAGAAGTATAGATTTCCAATCAAAGGCATGGGAACGTATGACAATCAGAAACAAAAATACCAAACAGTACAGGATGTGATATGAAAAACCTATTTATTTGCAAATCTAATGCCTCGAGCAACCTGTTAAGGAAATTGGTATTTATCCTAATACCTTTGGAGAGGTGTTGAAGTGGTATAAGCTGTAGTGGGTAATAGATTTTGAAAAGAGAGAAAAAAAATGAATAGGTAAATACCATATAGGAAGGCTTTACCTTAATCTAATTTGGAAAGGAACTCATGGTAACGAGGTCCAGATAAGTAAATGGACTGAGGCGGGGCATTTAAAATTCATATTAATAAATAAAAACAATGCATAAGATGTAGAATGTGGAAGATTGGTGTGTTAAAAATTACTCCTGTGGGGATGCCTTTCACAGATTTGCGGTAAGGAGTTAATTTAGTTTTCAATATGTTAAGTTTGGAGCATTTTTGCCAAACCCAAGATGAAATGTTTGTTTGTTTTGTCTTTTTGGCTGCACCCATGGCATGTGGAAATTCCTGGGCCAGGGATCAAAGCCTTCTTACAGCAGCAATCCAAGCCACTGCAGTGACAATGCAGAATCCTTAAGCCACTGTACCACAGGAGAACTCCCAAGTCGAAATGTTAAATAAAACGTTCTAGGCTACTGGTTGCAGTATATGAGTCAACCAAATGCTGGGGAAAATTGAAGCAACATATATTCCGTTCATTGGAGGGGGAATGAGGAATAAGAAAAGAAGAGAATCCAGGAGTAAACTTTGAGTAATTCCAACTTTAATGACCATGTAAGGTGAACATTTCCAAAAGAGAGGCCAAAGAGTAAATATCAGAGAAAGTTAAGGAAAGTTACATGTATGGGGGAGAATATCTCAAGGAGAGAGACTTCAGACGTTTTGAATGTTATTAAGAGGCCAAAAAAAAAAAAAAAAAAAGAGACATAGAACATTCCTACCAAACTGAGAGACAAAGAAGTAGATCATTACTGATCCTAATAAAAACTGGAATTTAAGGGAATATTGGAGTGGGCTGAAAAGTGAATGAGAATGTGAAAAATGGGGAAAGGAAACATAGAAAACCCTTTTTTTTTGGTTTTTCTAATTGTTCAAAATTTGGTTTTTAATGTGGTTCTGAGAATCTATTATTTTAGCTCTTATCATAGTGAAAAAATCTGTATACCGCTCTGTAACACATAGGTGCTAAATTGTGTCTTCTCAAAAATTTAATGCTATGCAATGGCAATTGCTCTTCTATTTGGGATATTTCATAGTCTTATTACCATTGAACAAAAGAACAACAGTCAGACTTGAAATTAACCAAATGGCTCTCCTTTAAATTCTTAGAATTTTTATTTTTGTTTAATCATTTCTCATTTGCTTTATTCTTGCTTCTGGTTCTCTATAATAATCCAAGTTTAAAAACTGTACATTTTCCACCTGACTTGTGATTTTTACTATGCCCAGATTTCATGTGACTTATACTAACTTGACTTTTTCTTAGATGCATAGGGGAAATTAAATCAAGAATTTATTTTCCTATCATTCCTATTTCCCGCACACTAGTATTTTCTACTTTGCACCACTGAACAGAAAACACTGAATGGAGACTGTGCAGTGTTCATAAACAGAGGAGTATACATTTGAAAAAATATCCACTTTCATTGAATGAAAATTTATCGAAAAAATAAAATAACTCATTTTATTGGAAAAGATAAAGCAACTTCACTTTGCAACATGAGAGGATGAAGCAGGCTGGAGAGGCATCGATTCTTCCCTACCAGTCTTTAATTTTACCCTCAGAGTTCCTGAGTGCTTTCAAGACAGGTTGAAGAAATCTTATCTTTACACTTTGGCTCTCCTTTTTGACCTCCAAGGACCACACAGGTAAAAATGCCTATTTGGAAGTAAAGTGGTCTGGACTGGGTGGGAGAGCCGGAGGGAAGATCTGTGAAGGCAGATGCAGAGGTGAATTGGAGTTTGGGGTTAGTCGGAAATGTTTTTTCCTGTCTAAAGAGAAACTCATGATAAAAGCTGGACTAAGCACCCAATGTTACCTATTTTCTGTAGCAGCATTAGTGGCCTCTTAGGACAGAGTAAGGAAGGGCCTGAGGACAGTAGCTATGTATTGTGAGAGCATCAGTACTAAGTTTGAAAGAACTAGAGTTGCTGGTGAGAACAGGGTTAAGGCACAAAGGTTAGAGTATACTAATTCACAAAGCTCTAACCCCATGTATGCAAAATATATAAAGCATACATAGACTCCTTTATACATACTTGTGCGTGCATTTGCTCCCCCGCCACACAAACACCCACACACATGAAAAACCACTTTCATTAATATTTTCTGATGGGAAGAGACAAAGAACAAATACTATGGTGATTTGATTAAAATATTGTCCAGTATTTAGAAGAGCATTCTTTGAATTTGTCTTAAAAAAATCAGCTCAAGTTTTATGAACCACACATAAACAGTATTTTATTCAAGGTCATTTTCAGCCTGGAGCTCTAGATACTTCCACATGCTCTTGAAATAATCTAAAATATAGAATATGGGGAAAAACACCTGGATACACAAGTGTCTGTGCAAGATTCAATGTTACCTAAGCTATTAATGTACCAATAAAATACTTTATTTGAAAGACGAAGAGTTCTGTTGTGCTACCACAGAAATATAATCAATCTTCCTTATCTAAAATAAAGATTGGATTAAAATACTCAACAGATTCCTGTGACAAAGTAAACTTAAGGCTGACAAAATAAGTGTCCTCCAGGTTCTTCCTAAACAAGGAGCATTACTTTTTGGGGGGATAGCTGAGATCATTTTGCAGAGATAGACAATGCCTCCCAGGGAGTCAGACTTAGTGTAACGTAGCTGTGGGAACTGAGAACTGCCAAGTTTTAGCTGCCCATAAGTATTCTCTTGTGTTCATCTGCTATGAGGCCACCCTTCTCTGTGCCTAGCATGACATTCTAGTAAAAGTATAAGGCTGTTTCCAGAATGCCCTCAAAAGATGAAGGGGAAACCCAGTGTCTCTACCCTACCATTATCTACAGCTAGAGCTAATGGATGCATTTGCCAGATTTCCCAATTGACTTGGATGCACAAGAAAATGGAGGAGTCTACGTATGCTTTATATATCTAGCATACACAGGGTTAGAGTTTTGTGAATTAGTATACTCTAAACTTTGTGCCTTAACCCTGTTCTCACCAGCAACTCTAGTTCTTTCAAACTTTGTACTGACGCTCTCACAATACATAGCTACTGCCCAGATAGGAAAGGAAAAGCAATCACCTTCTCGTTTATCGCTGTGCTCGGAGTACTCTACGTCTTCACACCGTGTTCTTACTGACTCTTATTTGAATAAACATAGTACAGATGAATAAATATAACAAAAAGTAACAAAGAGTAAGCAAAATATAGTGCAATTTTCGAAGTATATGAAACACAATGAAGCGAGGAATTAGATCATATATTAGGTCCTGAAAATACAATTATTTGAAATTAATTAATTAACATTAAAGGTCAGAATGGAAAATATGGAACATTACCAATCTCAGACATCTCTACTTGCTTATTTGGTACTTCGCCAAATTGTGTCTTGGAGAAAATAACATTTATTTTTTCAATATACTAATTCAATTAGGAAAACATTTATTTTCTCACTGTATTAATTCAATTAAAAATAAACCTGTATTTTTCACATGCTTTCTGGTGAATTTTGAAAATTCAAAAATGTCTTTTCACATTTCTAAAAGGATAAATTGTTTATTTTATATGTAGTCTTTCCTTTATCAATTTGACATAATTTTATCATAAAACTGATACATATAGCTTAATAATAAAAGAACGGTTTCTTTGAAACATTGATACAATGGATTCTGCCAAGAAAGAACAGGGTTTCAGGCAAGACTAATCATTCTTGACTGTTCAGCTCCCCATAAATTTAAGCATATGCTGTCAGATTAAAATAAATGTTTCTAATCATTAACCTTTGTCTAGGTAATGCTATGTCTTCAGCAGGTGGATCACACAAAAAATGCTTAATTGTTACATCACTAACAACAATGCCTCTCAGAATTGTAATCCCATCATTTATAACTTTTAAGTTCAGCTTCATGATTAATTTTACCATTCCATCTCAAATTTATGGCTAGAAGACTCTAAGGTCTGCTTGGTATAATTAGCAGCAGTGCCCACTTGTTCTAGAAGAGACTATTCATTAAACATTTTCATTCCTTATTCAAAATGACATCATATATTTCCTTCCCAAATACATACACACTCACGTACATCCTCTTTTCCCCTTAATAGTCACTCTTTCTATTATTTTGCTTTAGACTTTAGAAGTGGGGAGAAACAGGTCCAGGAATTGTAGGTGTTACATATAATCTTTGCTCTAATAGAATCCTGGACTATTCATTGAAAAAAACACTACTTGCTCCTTAGAGCACTGACACATACAATTTCCTTAAGTCTTCTGAAAGTCATGCAGTTGGAAAGAATGCCGGATCACAGGCAACAGCAGCCTTAAAAATATACTTTCTCAATCATTCTTGTTGACACACATTAATCAGCTTTGTCTTGCACAACAAATCATAACACTGCATTATTTATGTTTCTAACAGGAATTTTCACTTCAACTCTGTAGTTCAGGAAAGTCCAATTTTACATACATCAGCCCAATGCAGATGATTGGAATTCTAGGAAATAATAAGAGACGTCAGGATATCAGCTAATCGAAAATTGTTTTGTTTCTTTCCTCTCCTTCAAAATATCAAGCTGAACTTGCCATTTCCATAAAATTTGCATCCAGAAAGTATTGATTATCCATTTTTAGCCTGCTTTTATATAGTTTTATTACTACTGTAATCACAGCATTTGTAAATAAATATTTACTTTAGTGCTTCCATCATACTGAAACTGCATAGGGCTATTTCAAAACATTGTGTACTTTAACACTATACTAATACAGTATAGACATAGGCTGCTTCACTTGCGAGTGGTGATTGAGACAGCAATTTTAAAATATTTAAATAGATCAGATAATTTCAGAGAATAAGTCAATAATTCATATTATAATATTCCAATAAGTTGATATATTACAGCTTTTTTTTTACACTCAACCTTGTTTTTAAGACTTAGCCATGATGATAGATAGAGATCAAATTCATAGCTCTAGATTGTTCATTGTAATTGTCTGGTACTCCTCCATAAGCATATACCACACCATCAGAATTTTTCTGTTTTTTCATTATTATAAACAGTATTGAAATAAAGTAGTTTTCTTATGCACATAAGTTTTTCTAAAGTAAATACTTACTGATGAAATCCCAAAAGTTATATGCATGCTTATATTCATTAAACATTGTGAAACTGCTGAAGAGAAAATTTAACTTGGCTTGTTGGCAAGAAAACTACAGGCTATTCATATGCAATGTCTTTGCTAACTCATATTATCAAAACATCTGTGGATCAAGATTTAAAAGATTTTTATGTCAAGAGCAAAGATTTAATGGTTACAATTTAACCAGCAGAGAATCACTGGTAAATACCATGGCATTGTTTTCCAAGCTCAAATCGTTATAAATGGGAAGCAAAAGTGAATAATCACTTCATAATTTTGAATAGCTAAAACAATATTTTCCTAGTAATATCCTGGCATAACCAAAATCATGGTTTGTATGCCATAATTATTCCCTAAAATCATATACATTTTTAATTAAAAAGAATTATAGGAACCAAGTCATTTTAGCAATAAAATAACGTTCAGGCCAAATAAATTATCAGTAGATTTTTAGATACCTTACTTTTCCATATTCCCCAGAATGAGTATATATGTATTCTCAGGAGAAATAAAAATAGTGCCTAGATACTCACAGTGATATTTTTATTTTATGTATTACCTACTACTGCTTTCCATTTATTTTTATATAAAGCCATTCTACTGCCTCCATCCAGTATTTGGAATAGTCAGCAAATATTAGATTATATTTTTATTTTATTTCTTTATTTTTGCTTTTTAGGGCCACACCTGCAGTATACGGAAGTTCTTAGGCTAGGGGGCAAACTGGAGCTTCAGCTGCCAGCCTACACCACAAGCCACAGAAAACACTGGATCCAAGCTGTGTCTGCCACCTGCACTGCAGCTCACTGAGCCACAACGGGAACTCCCATATTTTTATTTTGTATTGAAGATTAGGTAATACTTTATGTTTTGAAAGTACGATGTTGCAGATGATAAAATAGTTTACTTGTGTACTCATGTATTTAAATGCAGCTTTCCTTCAATGAGCTTCCGATGTATACTTAAGATTAGTCAGACAATGAAATTACTTTATCTTTGGATTCTGATCTTATATCATTTTTTACTCGGACGGTACAGATTATAAACTCATTGTTTTCTCCTAATTTTGTCCCTTTCATTTTTACACATATCACTCTCACTAATTAGAAAATATGAAACCAACTCTTACGTTTGTGCCATTGCACTACGCCGTTACAATTACCTTCAACATACTTTGCATAATTAGATGGCTGACCCTAATTGCTCTTTCTTTTGGGATGGTGGGGGTTATATTGTATATTTGTAAATCAACTATACTAGTTTGTTTTCCAGATATATTTTGTTTTGTGTTCTCTATGGCAGTGCTCACCATTTTACTATTATATCCTGATATTTTTGCTTCAAAATATGTACTGACTCTGTTACTATAGTGGATTCCTAAAAGCTCTGGGAGAAATCATTTACTTCCTCTTTACAGTGGTTGGCCATGCAGCCCTAGTGAAATCAATCTGTGTGCTGTAAATAAATTGTTAATAAACACACTCACTTATTGGCATCAGCCACAAGAAGAGATAAAATCCCCAGCCAATTCTTCTACCGTTATAGGACTCAGGAGGTTGATGTGAAGTCAGATATACCATCTTGATATCATATCTAGGTTCTCCTTGGGAATACTTCCTTAACTGCATACCTGTCACTCCATCACAGAAAATTCCCACAGCATACAGAAAGGCTCTCCAGTATGTAAGTCAAGGGAAAACTGCAAGAACCCAAATCTTCCTCCTCCTTCCTAAAAGATGTAGAATTTGCTGCCAATAAAAATGTTTCTTTGAAAAGGAAAGAAAACTATGTGTGTAAGCAGAGTACAAAAAATACATAAATAAGAATAAGGGGGAAAAAGCCTCTCTATCTCTCTCCCCCACCCCCGGAGCCTAGCCTCTCTTCTTCCCCCTCCTCTCTCCCTCCCACCCCGCCTCCCTTTACTTCTAATTACACTTGTAATAAGATGGAGAATCAGATTCACCAGAACACCAAAGGCATTGGCCCTGAGAGAGGTGCAAGCCAACAGTCTAGAACATTGGCTTTGATGAGGAGAAAGGACAGCTGAGGAAAGAGCTTGGCAGTGAGTACACTGCATACAGAGAGAAGGAAGGAGGGAGGGAGAAATATTTAACATGCAATGTAAAGCTTAGGGAAAATTTAGATGGAATGTGTGATATACTTGATATACATGTGCTAGTTATTTATGGTGTATTCTGAAAACAATATCTATGTGATATTGATTCTTTGTAACATGTTAGGCTTCCTTTCCACGTAGTCAACGTAGTCAACGCTGTGTGTGTGTTTCTGTGTATGTGCTTGAATGTGTGTGAATGTTCCATGTGATCCCAAAAGAATAGCTATTCCTTATTTGTTGGGTTTAATATGTGTAGGTGTATTCACATATATTTAACCAACCTTAATTTCTTATTCAAATCTGTAGTACTTTACACATTAAATTTAATGGTAATCTCTTAGTGTCTGAGAGGGGTGTTAAATCTCCTACAGTATATTTTGACACAGTTCTTTGTTCTCTTCTAAGTTCTAGAATTTTTGCCTTTTTTATTCTGGGCGATATATTTAGAGCCACACATAGACGACCATGATCTATCTTTCCTTTTACCAGTATGTAATGCTCCTCCTTTTTTTTTTTTTTTTTTGTATTTTTGGAGCCATACCCTCGGCATATGGAGGTTCCCAGGCTAGGGTTTGAATCAGAGCTGTAGCTGCGGGCCTAAACCACAGCCACAGCAAGGAGGGATCCAAGCCGCCTCTGAATCAACACCACAGCTCACGGCAATGCCAGATCTTTAACCCACTGGGTGAGGGCAGGGATTGAACCCATGTCCTCATGGATACTAGTTGGGTTCATTAACTGCTGAGCCACAATGGGAACTCCTGTAATGCTCCTCCTCTTTGTCTCTCTCTCTCTTTTTTTTTTTTTTTTTTGCTTTTTAGAGCCACACCCATGGCATGTGGAAGTTTCCAGTCTAGGGGTCGGATCGGAGCTACAGCTACTGGCCCACACCACAGCCACAGCAACATCAGATCGGAGCCATGTCTGCGACCTACACCACAACTAATGCAACGTCAGATCTCTAAACCACTGAGCAAAGATAGGGATCGAACCCACAACCACATGGTCCCTAGTTGGATTCATTTCCACTGCTCCACAATGGGAACTCCTCCTCTTTATCTCTTATGATGTTTATATCTTAATTTCACTTTTGGACCTAAGGCTTTTTTTTTTTTTTTGTATAGGTTTGAGAGTCTTTAAGTATATCATTAGCTTGTTTAAGTAGGATTTTTTTAGCTAAATAGTATTAGATCATATATTTGTATCCAACATGAGGATACAAATCCCTTCTCTCTCGCTCAGTTTGATTAATTAAATTTTCTTATATTCCTCTTATATTAGAAGTTCTGCCATGTTATTTTGTTCTCAGTGTTGTATGTCTTTCCAGCCTTCCATTATATAAATCAAATTTTCATTATACAGAATTTAAAGTATTTTTAGTGTAATCCCACTGTTAAGTTTCTCTACCATTTTCTTAGATTTATCAATATCTATATGCCCCACTGAAATACTAAAACAACTTTAGAACATTCTTTATTTTTCTGGTTCCCAAAACCAACTTCTACCTGTGGAGTAGTTAAATCTAGATCAAGGATACATTTATTTAGCTTGTAGATTTAGATGATAGTTTATCAAGCTATAAAATTACTTTTGCAAAGTTATTTATCAATTTGAAAATATTAGTCACCTTGCATTCAACAAATGACTTATTTATTTATTTATTTATTTGTCTTTTGTCATCTTAAAGCCACACCCCACGACATGTGGAGGTTCCCAGCCTAGGGGTCTAATCATAGCTACGGCTGCCGGCCTATACCACAGCCACAGCAGTTCGGGATCCGAGCCACGTCTGCAACCTACACCACAGCTCACGACAATGCCGGAACCTTAACCCACTAAGCGAGGCCAGGGATTGGACCTGCAACCTCATGGTTCCTATTCAGATCCGTTTCTGCTGAGCCATGACGGGAACTCCCAAAAAATGATTTAAAAGTCTGAGAATAATCAGTACTCTTTCTCCATAGTTAATTGCATTTTTCAGGTTTTTAGAATTTATCTTTCTTTTTAATCTTCTTGAATTTCTTTAAATATTTTTCCGTTTATAATGTGTTTTTATTTTTTTCAGATATCATTTTCAGACCCTAGATAAGTTTTTAGTAGAGACCTAGTATTTTTCTTTACTTCATGGAAATAATTCTTTAATTATTTTCTCTTTTGAGACTGTTTTCTCTTTTGAGATTCCCATTTTAAATATATATTGACATGTCTACTTTTTATATCTGCATTTTGTAACACATCTCACTTTGAAAAATCTATTTCTTTTATATAGTTTCCAAGAGAACACTGGAGTTGATCTTCCTCTTCAGTAAACTGAGGTAAGATCATATACTTTAACTGTTCATATACATACAGACTTATTTACATAACACATGCTATATGTCATTGATTTCGGTATGCACATATTTTCACCCAGTTCTGTAAAACTGAGATATATCTAACAATTAATGGTATCTCAAATATCCCCCTGTCAGTTAACTATCATGGGAGGCTGGAAACTCAGGTGGAACTTTTAAATTGCCATCTAGGGCAGAAATGCTACCTCTTCATAGGACCTTAGTCTCTTAAGTCTTTCAAATGATTAGATGAGGCCCTGCATTATGGAGAGCAGTCCTCTTTGCTTGAAATCCACTGATTTAAACCTTAGTCACATCTAGAAAATACCTTCAGAGCAATGTCTGGGATGATATTTGGCCAATCGGCTGCTGAATATTATAGCCTAGCCAAGTTGACGCATAAAATTGACCATTGCACAGGCCAAGTAAGGTAAATGAAGGGAGAGTAAATTGTCAAATCCCTAAGAATTAGTCAAAGAAATTTCAAAGTAAGAAGTTGATGTGACCAATTCAGGACTAAGTGCTGAAGATCACTTTTAAAGAAACTTTCTGCTAACTTTGAATGAAAGCTACTTAATTCAAAATGGTGTATATCAGTGGAGGGGAAAAGTAAGTATGTGTTTAGTAAAATTTTTTAAATTGTTGATGAAATATTGGTGTTCTTACATAAGCTTTTGAGATAACACCATGAGTGCTAAAGATTCCAAAATCAATAAATGAACCTGGGTTATTGGCAATTTATATCTACATAGGTCTAAAAGAGATTTATCAGTGAGTATATAATAAAAACTCTAAAAAGCAAATGTTATAGAGCAATACATAGCAGTTTTATTTATGGAAAAGATACTGAAGCATTCTGCAATTAAAGATGACATTTCTTTAACTTCTATTTTCATCCTCATATTTTCATATAATCATTTAATTATAAGAACTTTTATTTTAAATTCCTGTTGTGTCTGGTCCATAAATTTGTCTTATTTTTCTATCAGTGGTTCAGTTTTCTTTCTGAGATTTATCAGTCACATCAGCATCTGTCCCTGTAAGGAGACATGGAAAATCTATAGCTTAACTTAGACTCCTTCAGGGGAAGGATTTAGAGGGTTCCTTAGAGGGAAGAAATAGAGGGAGGAGGAGAACACATCTCAGACCAGAGAGCCTCTTAGGTAGTCACTGAGTTCAGTCACTCCCTGCCTTCCTGACACCTAACAAGGCAAAATTACCCTGCAGCAAACCTCCCAGGATCTCTTCATAATAATCTTTTATAGAGTTCCCTCTATCTGTTTACTATCCTACTGGTTGGAATTTGAGGGGAGGTTGGGTCTATACAAGGTAAGGCTCATATTCAGCTATTGTATGTGATGATAGCTGTGCCAACTGGGAAGTGTTTGAAACAGCTGCTGTTTTGAGACCCCCATTTTCACCTCTCACTCAAAAACCTCTCTACTATATATAATAGGAGATATTGGCTGGCACAGAAGGATCCCCATGACCACCACTCCACAATGGCACTTGTATCATTCAGGAATGGAGAGTAGCACACTTCTTCGGGGGTTACTGTTTTGAGAGCCCAGTGACTTTGCCTGAACAATTATTAAATGTTTTTACTAGGTAAATAAATGGAGGACTCACTCAGGGCTGTGCACCCACCTGTGCTTGTTATGGTAGGCTCCTCATCCCAGCCAGGCTACAACATTGCCTCCTAAATCACCAACTTGCTTAAAGTAGTCAGTGGCTTGAAGTAGTCACATGGTTTTAAAGAGATGTGCCGCACCCATAACAGGGAGGGTCTTGAATGTGTTAAGAAACTTGAATTTGATCATTCAGGTCAGAGATTTCAAAGATGTTTTCTATACGGCCCTGCAAGATGATGGCAGTGAATCTCAAAAGGGGGCTCTCTGATCATAGATATTTAGCAAATTCTCAGGTCAGAGAAAACAAATTTAAACTGCTGTTCTTACTGCCAGACTTCCCAAAGTCGTGATAAACTAATATGTATTGTGACCATCCAAAAAAAAGAGCTCTAATATTGAACATTTTACAAATACATTTGTTCCTGAACACACATTTTCTCTTTGGTGAGTACCAATGAACACCTTCCAGGCTTCCAATTGCAACAATCTCTAGAACTTTAGTATTGTGTGAGTAGGAGAAAACGCATTGATATTAAACAATGAAGTGAATTCCCATCATAGCTCAGCGGAAACGAATCCAACTAGGAACCATGAGATTGTGGGTTTGATCCCTGGCCTTGCTCAGTGGGTTAAGGTGAGCTGTGGTGTAGGTTGTGGTGTAGGTTGCAGGTGCGGCTCGGATCCCGCATTGCTGTGGCTCTGGAGTAGGCCGGCAGCTATAGCTCCTATTAGACCCCTAGCCTGGGAACCTCCACATGCCGCAGGTGCGGCCCTAAAATGACAAAAAGACAAAAAACAAAAACAAAAAAACAAGGAGGAATCAGTAAGGAAAGGATTTCAGTTATGGATAGACTGCTATGGTGGTGTTTGGAGAGTGCAAATGAGGTAGAGGGGTGAAAGGAATCGGATTTTTATTGTCGAAGTCTAAAATGGTGTGAGGTATTAAACTAGCATTGCAGGAGAACAGGTGAAGAGAGAACATATCTGTCCATCCCACATAGGATTATTTTTAGTACTTTGCTATTTCTTGGGCTCTCTCCCCCTGCCTGAAATGCCTTTCATTACCTTTTTTCCTCATCAACTATGATTCAACTTTAAAAACTTAATTCTGTCGGAGTTCTTCCAGGAAATCTTCCTTAACTCATCCCTGGTACAAAAGTTGCCTCCACATTGTTGTTTTCTATAATATCCAATGCTCGTCTCTATCTCCATGCTTTTCACATTGAACTATAATTATCTATTTTCTATCATTTACATTAGAGATTAAGTTTCTTAGGAAAAGAAACTCTCTTATTAGTCTTATCCATAATAACTTACAGTGGCTGACACAATAATAACTGAATAAATAATTGTTAATGAATGAGATAATTATTATATGTTCAAAACTGTGTAAATAAGAAATAATATATTGCCTTCCAATTTATTTCTATTTCTAATTTGAACATTTCTTTCACTGAATGAAGTAATTTCCTAAGTGTAAATTCCAATTTTAAGCCTGTTGGTCAGTTCTGTTCGGAATTTGTGACATAGTAGTAGATACACACATGAAAAGAGCCAACTCTAATTCAAGAGCAAATCTATATGTATTGTAATGGGAGTAAAAAAATCCAAATATTATGAATTCAATACAGAAGAAGCACATCATTTTCACTTGCTTCAGAGAAGTAATTTTAAGATATAAATAACAAGTAAGTATCAGGAAATGATGTGCCCAACTGTAGCAAAAGCATGAACAAAATTATGGAGGCATGAAAATGTGTGATATGTTTGAGCAGCTCCGTATGTCTGAGTCATAGAATCCATAAAGAATGAAAGTGGAACAAGTGGAATAATAATAAAGAATGCAGTGGAATAAGAGGCTGCAAAGTCTAGTTAGATAGGCTCTGAGGTGATCTGAATGCTTTTCTTAGGAGATCATGACTGTTACACTCATGGGGTAGAATATGCCAGTTTAAAATAGTTTCTGGCTTTTTTTCTTGTTGTAAAAACAATACACATAGGAAACAGATCTTAAAAATGCATTATAGTTGCAGGTACATTGTATGTAATAACTATTTTTATATAATATGCAATATATATAATTTATATAACTATGTATTTATGCAAGTATTTCCTAAAAAAGAGAGAAAAAGTGAACAAAACTCAGATAATATACCGTCAAAGAAAAGACCTGTGTTTCCATGAAACTTCATTTTTTTGTTTTTTGTCTTTTTGTCTTTTTTAGGGCTGCACTTGGCATATGGAGGTTCCCAGACTAGGGGTCTAATAAGAGCTGTAGCCACGAGCCTAAACCACAGCCACAGCAACGCGGGATCTGAGCCGCATCTGCGACCTACACCACAGCTCATGGCAACACTGGATCCTCAACCCACTGAGCGAGGCCAGGGATCAAACCCTCAACCTCATGGTTCCTAGTCGGATTTGTTAACCACTGAGCCATGACAGGAATTCCATGAAACCTCATTTTAATTAAAATATTCGCTCTCCTAAGGAGGTCGCTTGAAGGAGGTCTGAAGAAAAATTCTCATTACCAAAATGACATAGCCAGAGATTTCAGAGAGATTAAGCTTGACAGGGAATATAAAGAAGAATGGGGTGGTACTGAAGAATTGAACATCTAAGACGTAAAATAGAATTTGCCCATTTTGAAACTAAGATTAAAACCAGGAAAAAAAAAGAAGGAAAACGAAAGAAAAGAGCTTACTCTGTTGAAATCTTTAGTGGCTTAGTTTTGGACAAGAAAAGAATAGAAAATATGAGCTAATTTCTAGCTAAGTATTTAGGACTTACACTTGAAATTAGATTTCAGTGAGTTTTTAGATCTAATTTGCACCTGCAAACTAGATGGGAAACATGCGGGTTATTTGGAGTACTCTTTATAGAATTAGTAAATTAAAGTTATCCCAAGAATCGCTGTAAGGACACAATTAAAATCATCAGCTAATATTGCTTCCAACGCAACCAGGAAGCAAGACCGGACAGGGGACAACCCAGGGAGCTGACTGTAGCTAGTCCGGAAAACTTAGTTGCTATTGTTCCCTCTCAGATGTTGTTGTAAGATAATGATGTCAAGAAAGTTGGAGATGTTATAGAGAAGGAATTGAGGGGAAAATGCATAATAAAGGGACCTAGTGACTCTGTGCCAAGTTTCGTAGGGTGAGTCTGAGAATTGAAATGATTATCTGAATAATTTCAAGCAAATAAAAATGCCCTCCCAGAGTTTCTGTCACAGCTCAGCAGTTATCCAAACCAGCTACCATCCATGAGGATGAGGGTTCGATCCCTGGCCTCATCCAGTGATGCCATGAGCTCTGGTGTAGGTCTCGTATTGCTGTGCTTGTGGTGTAGGCCAGCGGCTATAGCTCCGATCATACCCGTAGCTTGGGAACCTCCTTATGCTGTGGTGCAGCCCTAAAAAGACCAAAAAAAAAAATAAGAAAAAAAAATGCCCTCCCTTTACTTGCTTAGATTTTAGTAAGAAAATTTAGGAAGAAATCAAAGATCCATTTCACTTTTCCTCTTTAGACAATGTACAATGGAAACATTCAGTATTTTTTTAAAAAGCTTAAGAAGAATTAATATTTTTGTGTTAATATTGCATTTATAATTACATCCTTCTTATAGACTTACTGTATATATATATATATTTAATGTATTTATATATGTTCATTCTTAATATATTTAATATATTATATAAAAGAAATCATATATTTATCATATTATGCTTTACATATCTTCTTATAGAAGAATCAGGTTTTCTGAAATAAAACCATGACCATAAATATGACATATATTTAATGTACTTGTAAGTGCCTTTGACTTGTTCTTAGACAACCCTAGTCAATTATCCTTGGCAAGTCTTCCATTATATCTCACAGAAAAAAAAAAAACCTTTAAAACGTTAATGCTGTCTTAAACAATTACACATCATGGCTGGACTAATTTGAGAGCATTTTGAGGAAACATAGAAAGAAATGCCAGAAGGTGAAAGTTGCTAATTGTTCTAACTGGTTATCAGGTGATATCTAGAAGTATCACGATTACAAGGACAAAATGTAACCCATCATCAATGAAGAGTGGATTTTTAAAAATTAATATTCATTAGGACATATGAAGTGAAATATATATAAATGTCTATATCACCCAAATTCTAATACAGAATGCAACATTTTATGAGGGAAAATTCAGTGTCACATGTTAGGCTTATAAAAATTGAATATGTAACCACACTCTATGACATATACATAAGAGAGAGGTTTGAGAAATATAAATCTGAACTTTTTTTTTTTTTGGTTTGTTTTTTTTTTTTGCTTTGGCTCTGGCTTGTAAAAATTCTTAGGCCAGGGATCAAACCCACACAACAGCAGTGATCCCAGATCCTTAACCTGTTGAGCCACCAGGGAACTCCTAATACTGAACAGTTTTTGTTTTCATTAAAAATTTATTAAACAGACATTATCCAAGGGTCTTGATGGGAAGACTTATGCTTACTACTTGAACTTCCCATGACGGAAACTGTGTTACCATTTGTTCCTTGTTCTCTAATTTTCGCTTACCACTATATAATTTTACTGTCTATATTTTAAACCACATATGCCTCCAATACCTTGCCCTTCAAACACTGTTTTGATTTCTGTTCTGTTTGACTGGATCTGCATCATCAGGTACGTCTTTGTTAGATAGTCAGTAGAGATGTTGGTTTTATTGCCCATAACAAAAAAAGTTATCACTACTCTTTAAAGCTTATCTATGACTCTGAGACACTGGAAGTTCAACAGCACTCAGTGACCGGAGGCTCAAACACCAATAAGCAGATGACACAATGAGATTGTAACCATTTGTTTAAAGAATTTAGGACCTCTTTATAGCCAAAGCAAGCCACTATGAATGCTTTATTGTCTTCCTTTAGAAGGACAGATAAGTCAAAAGATAACCTGAAAGTGTGTTTATGAGTAGGTAAGACTGGGAAATCATTAAACAAAGGTTTTTGGGATTGAAAACTCAGAGAATCTCAGTTCTGAATATAAAATCAAGGATTGTTTGGGAAACTGTTCTTTAAAACCAAATGAAATAATTTGTATTACCTTATAACTTTTTATCATTGAAACCTATTCACTTTAGAGTATTTAATAAACTACCTGTAAATCAGCTTATACAATATAGGCAGTATTTACTGCCACATGTAATTTTGTAAATAATGGCTCATGTTGCTTTTGTGTTCTTTTTTTTTTTGCCATATTTGGGCCGCACTTGCGGCATATGGAGGTTTCCAGGTTAGGGGTCTAACAGGAGCTGTAGCTGCCGGCCTTCGCCACAGCCACAGCAACGCGGGATCCGAGCCGCGTCTGCGACCTACACCACAGCTCACCGCAACGCCGGATCCTTAACGCACTGAGCAAGGCCAGGGATGGAACCCGCAAACTCATTGTTCCTAGTTGGATTCGTTAACCACTGAGCCACAACGAGAACTCCGCTTTTGTGTTCTTATATGGCATGATATGGGGGAAATATAATTTTGAACCATGATAGGAGAAATTCCACCCACAAAACATAGGAGATAAATAAATGTGATGGTGAAATGGAATTCCAAAGCTAAATCGTTAGTTATGGTTCTCAATAGTTTAAAATATATCAAAAACTACAACTGAAAAATTTCGTATTGAAAAAATTCATTGTCTTCCCTTTGGGTTAAGGAGATAGTTTAGCCTTATGATTGCAAATATGTCTTTACTTACTCTATGCCAGGTTCTCTGATTACCAGTTTGCATTGGCCTTCTGATTTAGTCTTCATAATAGTTTATGATTTGGGAACATTTACTGTTGTCATCCAGGTTTACATTCAAGTTTAAGTAGTTTACCCATAGTTGTGTATACTTGAGACTGACAGATCAGGAATTTGAATACAAACTGCTCTGAAAATTGAAGAAAACTTCTGTAGGGATACATTCAATCATATTAAAGAAGACAAACTTAAAGCAAACCTATAATTGGTTCTGTAGAAATGAATTTTACAGGAGCCTTGAGCACATTTCCTAGAAATTTAACTTTGGTAAAGTGGGAAAAATTAAGAAATAAAATTATGTAATAACTCATGATATTAAAATAATATCAACTGCCGAAAGACATCAAATAGGAAAAAATTCAGTATCTTTTCCTTAAAGGGTTAATAAAGGAAAATAATGTATTTAGTGAATCTTTATGGCTTATATAACCACACATCTTTTTCCACCTCTGTGGCAGAAATACTGATACACTAAGGCAAACATAGTTGTGTCATATTCAAACAAAGTACACAGACATGCACACAGACACTACAAAAAGCCCCTGCTTATTATGTACACAGAGAAGCCCACAACAAATAGGAAATAATTACTCCTATCAGGGAAGGAGCTCTGAGTCTCATATTAAGAATTTTTATTAGAAAAGGCTGTAAAGATTTAAGATCTTAGTCTTAGCCAAAGCTCAAATGTAGCTGCTATTTTAACTGTTAAAAAAAAAACATTATTTTTGCATTCTTGAGCAAAATATAATAATAATAATCAACATTTTTTTCATTTGTAGTGTGTCTGTGTGTGTTCAAACACTCAGATAAATGTCCTTCATCATCAGTAATTGTTTTAAATAAGGTACACTGCATTTCTGCCAAAATGTCTTCATTTTATGCCCTAGGCAGTCATATTATTTCTTCAGCCTGGGCCTCTAAGATGCTTTCAAGACAGAGTTCCATTTTCTTTTAACTAATTAGAATTGATTTATAGGATTTAACATACCTATTTGCTCAGGTTTAGATATATTATTTTGAGAAGCTGATTTTAACTTTCTTAAATTAATGCAAACATTTAAGTTCTTAAATTGTCCATATGTATATATAATAAGATATCTATCAAACTCATGGTTTTTCTTTTTTTTTTGGAGAAAGACAGATACCAAATGATATCACTAATATCTGGACTCTAATATACTGCACAAATCAACCTTTATGCAGAAAAGAAAATCAAGGATTTGGAGAACAGGCTTGTGGTAGCCAAAAGGGTGGGGGAGGGAGTGGGATGGTAGGAGGGTCTGGAGTTAATAGTTGTAGACTGTTGCCTCTGGGCTGGAAAAGCAAGCTCATGGTTTTTACCTTGGGGCTATTGTTTAAAGATTACTCAGTAAAAACATGGTATTTATTTTATTCTTAATACTGAAAATAAAGGCCAGAGGTGATCTTGTTGGCTTCATTCCCATTTTTAGTGGTTAAATGAGTTATGATGCACTAGTTTTTCACTTGTAAAGAATGAGGCTGGGAAAATACTAGAAGATGAACCTGTATTCACATGAACCATGGAGGTTCTCAAATTCTCACAAGAAAATGCTTCAATAGTTTTAATTCTTTCTTTCAGCAAGTTTGTTAGTGAGTGTAAGCCTACTATAAAAATATGCCTATGGTTTTAGAATAAACATTGATCAAGCTGTAAAAAATATAAACTTTTGTCAAGTATTAATTCTTGTTTTTTTCAAGATACCTTAAAATCAAGAACAATTTTTATTGCTGAGTTAAAATTTCGTCAATTTTAATAAGGTAGGAAGTACTCTCATGCTTAAAATACAGTAGGATCATCATCTTGGGTAGTTTGTTTTCTTGTATATCCTGCCATTATATTTATGATGAAACTCTCATTCCTCAAATCTTATCATTATTACTAATGAAAGTAATCAGGAAGGCAAGTTACATGACATTGAGATGTCATTTTATTATATTATGTAGTTTTCTATTTTTTATATTATTTTGAAATGTTACATCACCTTAACCTTTTAATAATATATCATTTTGTAGAATCGAATAACTGATCAATGGATGAAGGTGGTCAAAATCTACAAATTTCTAGGCCAGTTATAAGATAAATAAAAAATAATAGAGCAAAATTAATATTGCTCTATGTTATAGTTGTCATGATAAGGGAAAATGTTTTTTTCCTTTTTCTTTTCTTTTATATATATATGAGATGACTGTTTTTTTCCTAAACTTACTATGGAAATCATTTCATAATATATGAATGGTAAGTCATTTTACTGTGCAGCTCAGACATACACAACACTATATGTCAATTGTATCTCAATTAAATTGGAGGAAAAAGAATTGACCATAGAATGGGAGAAAAAATTTTGCAACAGACAAAGGCCTCATCTCCATAATATACAAACAACTTATATAGCTCAACAACAAAAAAATAAACAATGCATTGACAAATGGGCAGAAGACCTAGATAGACAGTCCTCCAAAGAAGACGTATGGATAGCCAACAGGCACATGAAAAAAATGCTCAACATCACTAATTATTAGAGAAATGCAAATCAAAACTACAATGAGGTACCAGCTCATACCAGTAAGAATAGCCATGATTAACAAGTCAACAAATAACACGTGCTAGAGAGGATGTGGAGAAAAGGGAACTGTCCTTCATTGTTGGTGGGAATGTAAATTGTTACAACCACTATAGAAAACAGTATGGAGGTACCTCAGAAAACTAAATATAGAACTACCATATGATCCAGCAACCCCCCTTCTGGGCATGCATCCAGACAAAGCTTTCACTGAAAAAGATATATGCACCCCTATGTTCATTGCAGTGCTATTCACAATAGTCAAGGCGTGGAAACAACCTAAATGTCCATCAATAAATGAATGGATTAAGAAGAAATGATACATATATACAGTAGAATACTACTCGGCCATAAAAAAGATAAACTAATGCCATTTGCAGCAATATGGGTGGAACTACAGTTTTTCATACTGAATGAAGTAGGGCAGAAAAGAAAAGATAAATACCATATGATATCACTTATTTGTGGAATCTAAAATATGGCGCAAAGGATCCTGTCTACAAAACAGAAACAGATCACAAACAAGAGGATAGCAGACTCGTGGTTACCAGGGGGGAGGGCCTAAGGAGTGGGCCGGATGGGCAGTTTGGGGCTTTGGGATGCAAACTGTTATGCTTAGAATGGATGGGCAGTGGGGCCCTACTGTTGAACACAGGGAACTGTGTGTGATTGGGTCACTTTGCTGTACAACGGAAATTAAAGAAACACTGTGAATCAACTATACTTTAATACAAAAAGCATAAAAAATAAAGTTAAATTGAAAAATAAAAAATGAATGATCAATTTTATAACTGGAAAAGAGAAAATTAATAATTTTCAAACTTTTTCGTGAATCATCTAGGGCTATTTACTTATTTATTTTTATTTATTTATTTATTTATTTTGCATTATAGCTGGTTTACAGATTTCTGTCAGATTTTCCAACTGCACCACGTGGTGACCCGGTTACATGTACATATATGGATTTGTCACATGTAATTAGATATAGTTCCCCGTGCAATGCAGTTGGAGCTCCTTGCTATTCCATCATTAAAGCACTAGTTATCCTCATTCCCTCCCACACCTCCCCACCCCTCCCCCGCCCCTCCCCCACCCCCTTGGCAACAACAAGTCTGTTCCCCAAGTTCGTGATTTTCTTTTCTGTTCAGATGTTCGTTTGTGCAGTGTTTTAGACTCCAGTTATAAGAGATTTCATATGACACCTGTCTTTCTCCTTCTGACTTGCTTCACTCAGTATGAGGGTTTCTAATTCCATCCATGTTGCTGCGAATGACATTATTTTATCCTTTTCATGGCTGAATAGTATTCCATCATGTATATATACCACATCTTCCTAATCCAGTCATCTGTCGATGGACATTTGGGTTGTTGCCATGTCTTGGCTATTGTGAATAGTGCTGCAGTGAACATGCGTGTGCAAGTGTCTTTCTCCAGGAAATTTTTGTCTGGATATATGCCCAAGAGTGGGATTGCTGGGTCATATGGTAATTCTATGTAGAGTTGTCTAAGGTACCTCCACACTGTCTTCTATAGTGGCTGCACCAGCTTACATTCCCACCAACAGTGCAGGAGGGTTCCCTTTTCTCCACACCCCCTCCAGCATTTGTTGTTGGTGGACTTGTTAATGATGGCCATTCTGACTGGTGTGAGGTGGTATCTCATGGTAGTTTTGATTTGCATTTCTCTAATTATCAAAGATGTTGAGCATTTTTTCATGTGCTCGTTGGCCATCTGTATATCTTCTTTGGAGAAATGTCTATCAGGTCCATTACCCATTTTTCAATGGGATTGTTGGCTTTTTTGCAGTTGAGATGCATCAGTTTTTTATATATTTTAGAGATTAAGCCCTTGTCAGTTGTGTCATTTGAAAAAATTTTCTCCCATTCTGTAAGTTGTCTTTTAGTTTTCTTTTTGGTTTCCTTTGCTGTGCAAAAGCTTGTCAGCTTGATTAGGTCCCATTGGTTGATCTTTGCTCTGATTTCTGTTGCTTTGGGAGACTGACCTGAGAAAACATTAGTAA